>BMAV01009624.1:59777-73281 GCA_019973955.1 Trichonephila inaurata madagascariensis | reverse complement strand
AAGCGATAAATTTAGTAAAAATCAGAGGAAGCTCTTTCCTTTTGAGTTAAAATATTATAGTTGATTAAATTTAAATTTTATTCGACCACGTTGTGAGTCTTTTTCACTCGTTTATTAACCCCTTGTCTAGACAGAAGCAATTAAAATTAAAGAAAAGCTCTCAGGAAAAGCTGTCACGGGCAGTTTCCATGTAAATTTTGCAATTAATTTCCTGGTGCATGTTAATTGCATTTTTTATTACCTAATGTGTTCTGTGCCTTGTAGCCAGAATTTCTTTGCTTTGACAAACAAGTCCAATAGTTAGCAATTAAACATCTCGTAGAGGGTGGGTAAAGTTAGACTTGAATTAAAATACAGTAATTTACAAAAAGTTCTTTTTAAACCGTTGAAAGGAAGGTGCATGAATAAGAAATATATGTGAATAAATTGAAGAATTATAATGCGTGCAATTAATTTATTGTAAAACAAATGAACAGCTCTTAAACCATGATTAAACTTGAATCTTCCATTTAAAACTTCTACCTAGTGCTCAATTATATATTTATTGAAATGTTTTTTTGAACAAATAATTTCTTTCATTGCTTCCTCTCTAATTGATCTTTGAAAAATACAATTCGTGATAGCAAATATAAGCACTTGTATATAGTCATTTTTTCTCAGTTTATCTTTTTCTTAACCCATTGTAATGGATTTTCATTCTAAAGGAAAATAAACAATTTTTTCACATCGACAATTCATCATGAAATCAAAAGATTTCGATTGCAATTTGATTTTCCAATCCACACATAGTTAGAAATTTCAAAATAATTTGCACCTTATTTGGTATAGTGAAAATATGTATCTTAATACTATAGACACAAATTAAGAATACTCTATTTTTCTTATTTTAGAATAAAATAATAATATACACCAGTGTTTCTCAAACTTTCAATATTTGCGACTATATATTCAATCATAATTCCCCTAGCTATACAACGTGACAATGCATTGAATTCAATAATACTACACTTTGACGCTAAAACTACAATACGACTTTAACCTCTTAAGTTCCACCGACGTATATAAACTCCTCGCTCAGTCAAAGCGTTAATTGCCCTGAATGTATACATACCTCTTTCCGAAGTAGGATCTTCTCTGTGTACTGCTATCCATAAAATTATTCCGAAGGCTTTTGAATGCAATAAAAGGACCTTGACAGTGTTTGAGGATTGAGGAGGGTTTATTTATATATATATATATATTCATTTTGCTTCCCCCCAAGACATCACGTACGCGCACCTACGTGGAAAACGGTGGCGTTGGAGAGCGAATCACGTAACTTTTCATCGGCAGTTAAGGAATTAATCATAAACCGTACAAATTACCAAGATAAGTGTTAGTTTTTGTATGCAATTTTATCTATGACAAACCGATGGGATCACTGGTCATTATTAAAATTGTTCTGAATTTCATATTGTTAAATTAATTATAAAATACATTGTGCAGAATTGACACATTTATAAGTGTATTATGTCAGTGCAAATGTGTATTTTATATTTTATCATGACAGAATATATTTAGTTTGTTTACTGTCAGTAAATTATTAGTTTTTCAAAATAATCTTTTTTTTTTCGACTTTCCATTATGCTTGCGCCCTCCTCATAGATTTATCACGTCTTCCTAGGGGACGCGCCCCACAGTTTGAGAAACACTTGTATACACTGAAGAATCAGATCTCGGATAGAAAATCAAATGAAAGCACTAAACGTTTATAGTGATGGCAGTTACAATTTAATTAAAATGTATCTTGTTTTAATCTCTTTGAAGACATTTTATACTTTGTGATATGTTCGTTCTACGGTGACCATATCTTTGATTGTCAGCGTGAATTAGAGGTGTGGGATTCTCGAAATGAATCGACATTTTAAAATTCTTAATATGACTTTATTAAGAATATAACTTAAATTTCTAATAAATTAGATAAACTTATATTAAGTGAGAATTAACCAAACACACAACAATAGTTAAACCTGATCGCGTAACTTAGATCACTTATCTAAATAATTATATTATACGCCTACTTTCAATTCTGATAATATTACAAGTCCTATCAAATAATCAGTCCTACCTTAATTCAAGCTAAGGTTCTATCACGGTACGAAGCACCTGGGCACGCGTGCAATGGTATGCACCTTGTATTAATGGCTGATTATCTTGGTAACTTTATGAAGGCTGTCAATTCACACTCGTATCTCTTCTTTACATAACTTTCCCCTAAATTGCCATTCTGCTTAGTGAAAATTCTGTTCTATTAAAAGCTATCTTATTTGCATTTCACTTCTTGGATTTGAGTTGGAAAAGAGTTGCCATTAATCTTGGCCGTCAAAAAACCCAGAGGTTATGTTACAGAAAAGACGCGTGAGCCCGTCACAACTTACAAATTTTGAAACAAGTTTAATAATATTATCAAAATGATAAAACATGGGATTTGAATAAATTTATTCAAATACTTATTTTTAATTAAGATAATATAATTTGTTATAGAATATGTTTTAAATAAAATGTCTTGCAATTGGTATTTATTAACATTAAGCACTTACTGTGTTGCGAAAAAGTAAGGTTTGAAAAAAGAATGAAATTTGTGAAATTTGAAAAAAAAATACAACAGAAGTAAATTTTCTTTTAAATACAGACAGCTTCCACAATTCGAAAGTTCAATATCTTTGAATATTTTTAACGAGAATCATTGCTATTAAAATTACATTATCACGAAGCGCAAATATTGAACAATTACTTTACAAAATGAGAAAAAAAGTTCAAATTAATGTTTTGTTTGTTGCTGTCTTTTAATGTAACTTTTGAATAATATTCAGGATGTTTAAAAATGTGTTGGCCAAGTTAGAAGGGAAACATATTTTTATACCGCGAACAATACTTACAATAAGATTCAGTATTCCATCCTACGGTGAATTGTATGAAAAGTGTGGTGTTTGAGAGGTTTAGGGTTCAAACTTTTCGAGTTGTAGGTCTTTAGTTCGTATCCTAGTAAAGTGTGAAAGATTCACATTGATTACAATCGAAAATCAGGTATACAATAAAACTCTTAATTTGTCAATATGAGGACAGTATACTATCTATTATGAAAGTACTAATAATAAACTTATATCCACTCCCTAAATATAAAAACATTTAACAGAAAATTTAAGGATATTTCTGGAAACTACAGAATTTAATTTGTATTACATTTATTTTTATTATTACTTAATCTAAAATTTGCTCTTATTACTGAAAATTGAGCTTTTGCATATTTGTTATAGAAACAGGGTATTTTGTAAGATGACAGGTATTTTTTACGAAGTGCTCATGAGTTGATCACGTTCTAACAATGAAGTAAAGTGCTTGTTTATTGTGGATGACAATGCATTAGCATTCAAACTGACTTGCTCATATGCTTTTGTTATACTGAGACAAATAATTACTCTGCATCCACGAGAAAAATTTACCTTTATTATACTAGAATTTAGAAACTGGAATACATTATGCAATTTGGCCATCTCATGTGCTTGTCAAAAAACGAACGCATGATCATGGATATTTTGTAAGCAAGGGAAAAAACTCTATAATGAGCTTTAAAATAAAATTATTAACATTCAGTTTCAAAGATTTCGTATCATTTACAGAAAAATACATAAATATTATATTCGACTTTAAAGTATTTTTATTTTCATAGACAATATCAAAATTAAATTGAAAAAATAATGAATATTAAGAATTTTTGAAATCTTTCATATCAATATATATATATATATATATACATATATATAGATTTTATTTTATTTTTTGAAACATTGTTGAAAATACAAAGTGATTCACTACCGGACCGACAAACTTGCAGGGGAGATTGGTGGTAAAGAAATGACTCGGAATCACATAGGAATGCATGATCGCAAATGCCATAGTTGCGAGCTATGGTGTAAAGAAGCTGAGAACAAGAAGTTAAACAGCGATGCATTAATGTCTCATAAAAAATTTTATTGAAAGTTTGTACTACAATGGGTGTTTGATATTATGAGTAGAAGTCGTGTGGCAGCCTGCAGCTTAAAATCCCTTACTTTCTGTAAGATTTCTGGCACATCATACACCGACCCGACAACTACGTATATTCCAGCAATAAGGTCTTCTATTGAAGGAACGGGAATCTCACACAGCATACTTTTCATGTGACCCTACAGGAAGAATTACATGCATGACAGATCCAGTGATCTGGCAGGTCAGTGAACCGGACCCCCACGACGTATCCATTACTGCGAGTATTCTTCAAACAATGGGTTGAGATCAAACCACTTCTTGGGTTATTCCTCGAGTACTTGCACGTCAATTGTTTTCTACCGAGTGTAGGACTACCTCCTCATTGCCAGGTATTCTCGTCGTTCGCTGTTGATTTATTGTAGCTCAAGTAAAAGAACCAATCCTACGTAACATCCTGTTCACATTTGTGAATGTCGTGTGATGTGGAATACTCCTGTTCAGGTAACGTTCCTGGATCAACTGGTGTGCCAGTTACTATCGGTAGTTCCATAGACTATCAGCATGTCGAAGAGTTGCTTGTTTGACTACATCCTACTACCTCTAGAAATGGATCACAAAAACGAATATTTAAAGCAGGATAAGTGTCCACGACATCTTCCACACGGCACCACCTACCACAAGACAACTGGAAAGAAACTTACAATACGTAAAGAATTCTATGCAGCACCATTGTCATGCCTGCCATACGACTTCAGATATTAATTTCCAACATCTGTTGTAGTACAACCTTTGAGTCAAATGTTTTCTGTCCCATTTATATGTTGCTGTTTTGTTCCTTTTCTATGCTTCTTTGCACCATAGCTCGCAACTAAGGCATTTGTGGACCTGCATTCCTATTGGATTCAGAGTCATTTTCTGAATCTCATGCACACCCTGCAAGTTTGCCGGCCTGGTAAGGGATCACTCTGTAAAGATTAAAATAAAATTAAGAAAATATTATTTGAATGTTATGCCTATACATAAAAATTTGTTTCTATCATAAGATAAATTAAAAAATAAATAAATATCAATGCAAGTTTTTTAATGAAAAAATTTATTTCACCAATTCCATACTTTGTCTTATAAAGTCATAAAATACATTTTTTCTCTTAAGGTATCCGACTACGTTCGGAACCGTGACTTTGCAAAAGCGTATAAAGGTATAATATTTATGATATTTTGTGTTACTTAGATTATAAAATGTATATAAATTGTTTTAAGAGTATTATTACAATACAAAATTATTTAATTATACTATTTTGACAAAAAATGAACATAAACTGACCCATTTTCAAAATATTCTCCTTTTGTGAAAAATGCTTCTATTATGAGAATATTTTGCATGTATATAGCTCAGACCTCTGTTCAGAGGCTCAAGTAAAATTAAAATATATAACTTAGAAGTGGCTTTATCCATGTTTTACGACACAACAGAGGGGAGAAATTTTAAGAAAAAAACTCCGAAAATTATTTCAATTCGTTGTAACTCTGAAAATAATGTGAATTTTTCAAAACTCCTAGTTCAGACTCTCTGGAGAAGTCTTTACTTTAAATAAGCACACACACACAAAATATTGTTATGTTAGAAGCATTTTTTATAAAAGAAGAACATTTTGAAAAAGGTTTGTTGAAAATTAATTTTTTGCCAAAATATTGTATTTAAATATAAATTTGTTTTGTCAAGATGTCCTTAAATCAATTTTATACATATATTCTAATCTAAGTGACTTTAAATATCATGAAAATTATCCATTTATGCGCTTTTTTAAAATCGCGGCTCCGAACGTAGTCGGATACCTTAAAAAAGGCGAAGTGTATCAAATTGTTATAGAACGGAAAAAAGTTTGAATTAAAAATAAACATTCTAGCGAAACTCAGTGGATTCTTGGAAATCTTTGTTGACGAAAAATAAGGCGTGATTGGGATTGGAACAATTTCTAAATAGCTATGCTGAAACGTTTTCACAACAAAAACATAGATCTTCTTTCAGCATGAATTTTTATTTTTAATATTTCTGTATAAAACTTGGCTAGTCACTTACTGTATAAAAATGTATATCCAGTGTTTATGAGCTATTTCATTGCTTAATTTTTTTCAAAAAAATAATTCGGGATAATAGCTATTATAAACATTTTAAAGAATTATGAATTGTGTGAAGTTAAATTTGCATTAAATTATTTTTTATTGGTATTTTTCTCAATTCACTTTCCTAAATGATTTTGTTCGGCTAATTTTGAATTAATGTCTCTACAAAGCGATACGGTAGACCTGTTGATGAATCTTCTAATTTTTACTCATGGCCTGTAATGTGAAAGCGATATTTGTTTCGGTACCGCGTGTTTGGTCTGACATTCCCTTCTCGTCTCAAGAAGACTGAGTACCAGTTCTATTTAACATGACGAATGCAATAATTTTCTAGTGAAATTAAAATCTGAAACATATTTAATTCCCGTTAACTCCACTAACCAGTTGCTTTCCCATTTCTACAATGTCTGACGAAAATCGAAAAGATTACTTTCTGTAAATAAGCTCTGAATAAGAAATGAAACAGACTAAAGTTCTTAGAGAGTACCAAACAACCAGAAATATATTCTGCATTTTATATTTTCTTATAAATAATTTGACATAGTTATTATGTATTTCCTTCCACATTGTTTACTATAGTTAAATATGCATTTTTTATGAATATCGTTTGATACTGCATCTTTAAAAACAGCAATTTCTGTAACTGATAAAAAGCAATATCAAAAAACAAAATTCTGTAGTTATGGTTTTTGTCTTGGAATTTTTACTATGATTTTGCAGTCATTTTGTTTTCAATTAGTGTTTAAAAATTAAGAACGAGACGATTATTCTAACTTAACGTCCTAAAAGGATGTTCCAGAAACAACATAAACAATAATATAAAAAACCTAAGATGTAAAAACATGGATATTTTTTTTAAAAAAATTGAAAATAAAATCCATTAGATTGAAAGTGCTTGCTAATTGTGCTAAATTAGCTAGAAACGTTGAATGTCTATGTGACAAGCGGCTAAGAAGAAATATACACCCTCTAATAAAGGGCATGATTGTCGCATATTGTTGCACATGAATCCTCTGTTCATGTTTAGTAAAAGATTGGCAGAGCTGTTAAGATATTGCTGTTCACTTCTCTTTTAAAGCTAATTGCAGCTCCATAATCATAACTTGCCTCTTTCTACATGATGTCAAGCGTCTTCCTACACGTTTAAATGGATTGAACCGATTTAAGTGGGGAATGTATTTACTCTTTAGCTGCTCTTCGGCCACCATTTTACGATGAGATGTTGTTTGGGAAGAACAACTCAAAGCTCATAATATCCCTAAGAAGACAACGTAAAAAAAAGTTGTCAGTGACTGAACCTCTTTGGAAAATATGGTCAATATTGATAACAAGCATGGAATCTCCTTAACGGGAACTCCCCTATCTCTACAACAATCCGTTTTTGATGATAAGTATGTTCTCTTCTATATTTAGCTGTGTATGCATCCAAAGTTCCATGCCAGACAAATTCTTCGCTCAGCCATTATATTACATTACACTTCGTTTCTGTTCCTTCCAGTTATTGCATCCCAGCTTTCTAGGAACCACCATATCCGATTTCTAGACATTAATCGCACACATCACATTGTGCATCATACACATTAACTTCCATCTTGCATCCCCACCCCCAAGCCACGGTAATCGGTTGTTCAGTATTTTGTTGAAAGCATCTAGTGATTTTTCTCGCTTTCTGTAGACAGTCTCTTCTAGCCTGTAAGAAAATATGCGTATTAACAGTCGTTGCGATTGCTCATGAGCTATCACTACTTGCTTGTTAAACATATCACACAAAGACTGCAAGTCAACATTTAAACTGACACACACACACGGGCAGTGAAATAGTACACCAACACTATATTTTATACCCAACAGACATTCATCCAATACAAAATATCGCATACATTCACATAACTTACCAAGGCCTAGTCATTAATTGGTCTGTTGTGTCTGTTCATTGCGCTGAGGCTAATGAACAGATAGTTTGTTCATGGTAGTCGTATATGATTATCTTTTAATTATATCCTTAATTTTTATACATATAATAAGGGATTTCCTAGATAATAATATCTCATAAGTTTAACAGAAAAAGGCAACCTGCCTTTCTTTCCGTACATTTTAAGGTGTCTTCATGTCTTATATATTTTATGAAAAGCAAGAGAAATGTGAGTGGTCACAAATTATTCTATACATTATATTCATTTATAGATTTGCACGTGGGAGATCTCTGTTTTCAAAATTATTGTTACAGAAGCAACCAAATTGGACTTACTTTAACAATTAATAGATAATATTGAACGGAAGTAATGATCAATTGGAAATTCCAACAGATAAAAGTGAGTTCTAATTTCAGCGGTAAAAAATTCCATGAAATATTGAAGACGTTTTTAGGTGTCAAAATTGAGATTGTAACATAAAATAATATACAACGCAATTAATTAAAAAAGCAAAACGTATTCAGCTTGCGAATAAGTTTATTACATGTAAAGTTTAGTGCTAATAATTGAATTGTGTGAAAAAAAGTTGTGAATTTTTACTTATTTCTAAATTTAAGATTGTAAGAACAATACTATACACTTTCTATATCTGTAAATTGTAAATGCCAAGAACGTTTTGGCCATTAATTCTTTAACAAGACACATTGAACTAAATTTGGAATAATTTTGTAGATATGTACTTAATCCAGTTCATATTTAAGAAGCTTTTCACCACCGCCTTCAAATTTGCAGTATTTCTAATCTTAGAACTTAAATGTATTTCACTTTTTATTACTTTTTTTATGTTGAGCATAAAGCTAATAGTACTTGCATTTTTATTTTTAAGAATATTTGTTTTTTAAATTTTACATAAACCTTCTATTGTAATTGAGATACTATCACCACACAATAAGAGAGAGAAAAATCACTTGACTTGACTTTTAAATTTTATGCACCTCTCTTAAAAGGAGAAAAACTGAATTCTTACCGAGAAAATGAAAGACATCAAAACAAGTCAATGAAAACCCTTATTCTAAATAGTATGTATTCATTAGTCAAGGTAAGAAATTTAAGAAAAAATCGTTAAATAGAGGCGCAGCGAATAAAAAATAATTGAAATTTCAAGCTTCCACACATATTATTCTGAACATCTGTAGAAACCCT
This sequence comes from Trichonephila inaurata madagascariensis, assembly GCA_019973955.1. NCBI lineage: Eukaryota > Metazoa > Arthropoda > Arachnida > Araneae > Nephilidae > Trichonephila > Trichonephila inaurata. Next base: position 64,033 of record BMAV01009624.1, on the reverse strand, counting down.
TACGGACAAACCTCAACCTGAGTGACATCTCCATTTACATGCTGATTCAGCTATTCACTGTACAGTAAATCCCGGATTAGACATTCATTCTCATTACAGAAAACAAAAGAGGTGAAATACTTCTAAGTAAAAATGGAAGATAAAAGAATCCATTGGATCTTTTAGTAATTACAATGAGTCAAATGAACTGAAAAAAATCCCAACTAAATTGCAAAGGAGAACTGCAAATGGAAGAGGGGTGTGAAAAGAATTCGATAGTTGGAGTGGACAAGAAACCAGTAACAAACGTTTTTTATACCAGTAATTTGTTAAAACTTCTCAATGGGTTGCTTTACGAAGTCCTTCATTGAACACTCCTTTTGATCTTCCTTACTTTTCTCTGTTATCAGTGTAAGTCCTAATTACTCTCGGTGATTGCAGACATGGTGGAAGTAGAAGAGATTGAAGCGCGTAATGGTTACTTCGTCTTCCCTCACCACCTGAATTTCGAAAAGATTTGTTTTCTTTTCTATTACTTTTTTTTTTATTCTATTGGGGACTTTGCTTCGAAGTGCGTTCTCTATCCTTTTCCTTCTAACATTCTTTTTCCTCTAATTCTTACTCTAAGCATGTGATTGGAATTAGAAGTTTTTAAAAGGGTACCTTAATTTAAGATTTTCCTATATCCAAACCGTATGCTATTAAGTTTTCTTGTTATAAATGTTCCGGAATGTTTGAAGATTAAAGATTTTGAGCTTGTGGTTGGAATTTAAGCAATAATCGAAATTTCCATCTCTCTCGTTGATTTTTAATTTGTTTTCTCTGTCTTTAGGAAAATTCCGAATTTTACATCTTTGGATGTAAAATTCGGAAATTCGGATCGATGTAAATAATAAGCACTTGAATATTTAAAGAAAATATCAACACAAAAGTGTTCATAAAAGTGAATTTTTCTTTAAAATACAATTCTAAATGGATCTGATACACTTATTTCAACAATAACAGCATACAAAAACAGATTAATTTTAAACTTTGTTACACATCAGAGTATGTCATGGTTGAATTATTTGGGGCGTTTTATTATTGCACAATTAGTCCTTTGCGTACCAAAAGTTTAGCTAAAGCACTAGAGAAATGCTTAGGCTACGAGAATTTCTTAATTGTGTGGCCATTTCAGTTTTGAAGAATGTATGTAAAACATATATACTGTAACCAATTCTCTAATAAATACCTTTAAATTTTATTATTTTCCTTAATCAATATAGTAATTTTTGATTTATGCAAATAAAAAGGAAAAAAATCAGAAAAAACTTGTTGAAATATAAATTAAGAGGAAAAATATGTGGGGCTTCGACTTTTTTATATTTTTCACTTTCAAGGGGCCAAACTAAAATCATAACTACATTTTTGAGTTTACCTTAATGAAAAATATTTCTTTTTCAGTTTCCTGTCCCTTAACTGATCCATGTCTGCTAATTTAATGCTTCTTTTATATTTTTTTATATTTGTCCATCAATTTTGGAAAGTTCAGACATACAATATAAAAATTATAAAAAACTACGTTATTTAACTACGTGCATTCCTTTTTTAACTATTTACGCAATATAAAGAAAATTAATATTGAAAAAGATATGAATTATTTTACATCTATTAATCAGAAGTAATACATTGAAAACAGTTCTTTTATATAATCAGTTAACACATTTCAAACATGAATAATTATTTATTTGTGTTGAAGATTTAAAAAGTATCCATGTATATATATATGTATACTATTTTGTATGATATTTTCCATTTTATAAAATGTGATATTTAATAATAATAGCAGAATGAAAAATATATGTAATGAAAGAAGTTTAAGTTCTCATAATATTTAACTGCAAGTTCATGAATAATCAACAATGGAAAATACAACCAATTGATAATAACATGAAAAACGGCGGTAACATCATAAAATTTTAGGAAAGTATTTGTGTAACAAATGCAAGAATAAGTGTTTTCATTTCGAAGCTGTTAATTGACATTTAATATCAGGAGATTGACCTTTTTCTATTGGAATCAAATATTTCATTCTCAGTTGAATTTGTGGCATAGATAATCGTAAATGGATCTAAACAAAGATATAATCAAAAAGAAGGGCAATTACAGAATGAACTTGATGCAATTTTTACTCATCCAAAAAATACCAGCTTTTTTCTTGTTTACTTTCTGCCAGAATATGCCTTCAACTGTATTATATCCCCTCTTTCTTCCAAATTTCAGTCAGTCTTTGTCCTGGGGACCATAAAATGGCCATATAAGCCCAAACTGAGAATCAGAAAAAAATTTAATGAAAACCGAATTTGTATTTCAGCAGCCTTTGGTATATTTTATGGATACTAAAAAGCTAGAGGATAGATGAGTAACCTAAATTAATTATTTTAAGACAACGCTCCAGATGATTGTTTTTGTTTTGGAAGCAAAAGAGAAAATGACAGAGCATAAGTGTAATTGCTATTTTTAAATGGTCAAAATCTAGTTTGTATTAAGTGTGACTGTTGATTCTCTTCGTGTGGATGTGTTTATATCAGAAAAATTGTTCTGTAATTACTTGAGTACAAATAATAGCCTTGGTAATGCGTTATCCATTTATGCATTTTTTATTTGGTAATATTGCATTTGAACATTTTCGTATATTTTTCCTACCACTTTAGGTACTTATATAATGAAAATAATTTTCGGCAAGTCAACTGTCTGGTGTAAATATTTTAAAGTATCCACCTACTTTTCTAAATCAATGTTTGACTAAAATTACCCCTCCCCCCCCAAAAAAAAATTTACCTTTGTCATTTTGTGTAGGAAAAAAATCGAGCAGCCAGAAGGAAAAAAGTTAATAAAATAGAAAACGAGATACGCCTATGCTATAAAAATTGGTGAATTTTAAATACATGATAATAGACACATTATTTTAGTAAAATAAAAAGTTTTAACAGTTTATTGTTATGAATGCCATGGGCTTTGTAAATTTTCTACGAGAAAACCTGCAGTGCAGTTTTATTTTGGTGAGGTAAATGTATTTTGGATTTTAGTTCACTGCCTTTACAATTGTGTTAAATATGTTGTGTAAAAATAATTTAAATGTATGGGTTTGAATTCTATGTAGAATGTTTTGAATGTTGGTATAAATTTCATCAGATTTTACCCCAAAAATTCATTTAAATTGTAATATAATTTCCTGATTGGTGTTTTCCATTTATTTAAATATTAAGCACCAACAAAATAACATAAAATTACTAAGGCGTTTTAGAAAACTTACTTCTGAACCTAAGCAGATACCTTAATGGATAAATTGTGTAACTAAGAAACATGTCAGAAATCAAGTCAAGTTACAGTGAAACAATTCACTAGATAAATATGGCAAGCTCGAAAGTGATATTTTCTGAATAATTTCAATGTATTTGAATTCTTTCTAGGAATTGTGGATTTTGTATGTATTGATATAAAATCGTTTATCGCTTAATATATTGCTAAATTTTATTTGTTTTAACTTAATATAACATGAAATATAAGAAGAATGTATCTCTCTTATAATTTATTTTTGAAACTCAAATCTATTATTGGTTAAAGTTGGTATTTGAAAAGTAGTCAAGTACAGTTTATTGGTTGTTGAAACAGTGGCCCCTTTGATGGCTAATAAGAGTTTTTCAATGTGCAGTAGGAAGAGATGAATTATAAATATTTTTTAAAAGTTTATCAAAATTAGTAATAAAATAATCTTTTTTTCTGAAATGTAAAAGAATTAAAAAAACATCCTTATTCGTTGACTAACAAGATTACTTATATGGAATACCCAAAGCTGGTAGATGTACTTTGATTATTTTAGAGTGACAGATGCCGGCAAATTTGCTTCAAATCTGATGCATATTATTTTTTTATGGTGCCTTAGAAACATAAGGTTCAAAAGGATTTAGCAGACAATTGACTGTGTAATTGAAAATCATACTACTTTTCTTATTATATTTTGTTAATCTATTCTGAATAAAGAAATCAATTATTCATCAAACAATAAGCTCGTTGGAAATCTAAATAAGCAAGGATGAATTAGTGTGTGATTGTTCAACATTATGATCACTCCTTAAATTCAGCATGCATTATAATGCATTTAATGCAAAGGACTACGAAAGAGATGCAAATGAATTGTTACATATGCAATGCCAAATAAACAATTCCCAATAAACAATTTTCATAATAATCAATATCTTGAATTTGAATTTGGACGTTATGTGAATCTAAAACGC
>BMAV01009624.1:37220-54777 GCA_019973955.1 Trichonephila inaurata madagascariensis | reverse complement strand
ATGTAATAAATGGAATTATTTAAATCATAATTTGTGGGAAACGATAATAGCGCAAAATGCAAATTTTATATTGAATAGTTGAGCAGCTTACCTTATGTATAAATTCATAGTGTAACTACAGTTAATGTACAGTGAGATAGATACGTTTAACACGAAAACGCGCTTAAATATCGGTTAACACGAACTAGTAAAATTGTTTCTACAAACTACTATGTATGTTCATGCATGTATTTCCTTTAACACAAAAAAGGTTTCCCTTCTGGGAATGAATAAAGTACGGTAATAATGAAATGTTTGAGAAAGTTTCTATATTATTTGAATGTCCTACTGTATCATCGGAAGAATTCGTTGCAGTAGATGATGATAATGTTTGTTGAGTCCCAATTATGGCAGAAAAAGACATTTTGGAGTTTGATCACATCTCAAAAAGTACCATTGATGCAGATTCCGGTGACGAAAAAGAAATAAATAATGCAGGTCCTTTTCCCATGTCATGCAAAATGAGGAACAGCGTGAAAAGTATGCGCAATTATTTATAAGTGCATTCCAGTGGTGATATGAACAAAAAATGGACAACATTGAACAATTAACAGACAATTTAAAGCTAAAAAAGACAATGTAAAGAGAAATTTCAGATTATTTTCCCCAAACTCAATACATGTTTTGTTTCTAAAGAAATTTTAAAATTTTGTAAAATTTCACAAAGTCTATGTAAATGTTTTTGTTGTATTTATTTGTATTAAATGCATGTATGTGCACACATCTACATAAATAATATGTATTCTTATAAACTTAATTTTTTTTTTGAATTTATGTTTTTTTTTCTTGTGCAATATTCTTTAACACGAAAAAATATTTCACTCCCCCTCAGTTTCGAGTTAAATGATTTTCACTGTAGTTTGATTTAACATGATAAAAATGTTCTAGTTTTTAAGGCATTAATAATATTTAAAGCTTAAACAGGGATTTATTTTAGTAAAATAATTGTCAGTAATTTAAGGTAAAGAAACAAAATGGCATAAATTAGATCATTAAGACCAAATATATTGCTTAAGTGCTCAAAAATTACAATTACCTCAAAGCCGGGTTTTGATCTATGCGTCTGCTTCTTCAAATTCTTTTAGAGATATCAGGTAACCGAGAAAATTAAACTGAGGTGAAAATTGCTGTTATATATTTGCATAAAATAATATTTCTGTTCATAATATCCAATATTGCTTTGGGCAACTTTTTTTTTTCAAAATGTTAATTCATAAGTTGTATTTTTTTTAAAAAAATATTTATATCTTCAAAAAGGTCACCACTGTCTCTTTATCTCTTCTTCAACATTATACTGTTTATCATGCATTGATTGCCCAAAATATGAGATAGTCTGTAGGAGGCGGCATATCTTGGGAATAAAAACAATTAATATAAAAAAACAATTAAGTCAATTCTTACTTAGGTCAACAAAGAAAAATTTTGTTTTAGTTACTTTTTATTAAATAATTACAATTATTATAATTATGTATATACATATGACAGAATCACAATATTAAGTAACAAAACAGAAAGTGATTTTCCTCTCTCTATATAGTGTTGGGTTATTTTTCGTTTATATTCATTCATTAATTAAATTTAATTATTCTAACAAAATAATATAGTAAACAATAAATCAAATTCTCAGAAATTAGTCCGCCCCAGGTGAGATTTGTACCCATAACCTTTGGGTTAGAAGTTCAACACGCTATCCATTGCTTTCCAGGAAAACAACAAAGGATTTTTCTTTCTATCTGTGCTGTTGGACTATTATTTTTGTTTGTTATTATTTATTTATTTTTTTAAATTTAATTAATTAACTAGTATTTGAAAAAAACTTCATTAATATCAAGGGTTATCCCTTACAAGTTCTAAAAAATGTATTTGAACTTGAATGAATGAATATAAAGTATATTATTAAGAATTGAAAATGTGAAGATATATATATGGGTAAATAAATATATGTATATATAGGGAGAGTGTGAACTAATACAGTAGAACCAGTTTTTGTGAGGTCCTTTTTTATGCGATTTCATTTTTGTGCAACAACATAAAAAAAATTCTGCAGTATTTCGACGAATTTGCTTGTTATATGTAAGAATTAATGAAATTTTTGAATATTCTTTTTATGCGGTTCCTATCAACCGCACAAAAACAGGTTCAACTGTTGTAGAAATTGAATGATGGGGAATATTCATTCTGAAGACATATTTTTTTAATGCTTTTATTATCTATTTTACCTAATGTTCACATCTTTTCTGTTTTATGCAAATGTGTTTTCGTATTATTTCGTCACTTAGAGCTTTGAATACTTTTTCAACCTGTTAACTCATTAAACTGGAAGTTATTTCAATCATTGTATCCAATTTGTAGGTAGATAGATTTGATGGTCTGACAGACCTGGCATCATCTTCAAAGAATTCAATGACAATTTTTTTTAAGTCATCATCAGACGGTTTTTCATGTATAACTGCCTTTTTTTCTCAGTGCAGTATAAATTTTGTTTCTAACTTCTGTAGAGTTGGTCAAAAGGTGAAATTCATGAAGCAAACACACAAGCACTACACAATGCTTCAGAAATATATATAATAAATTTAAACTAATACTTTTTTAGTAAAAACGAAAGATTCAAGACTCAGTAAATAACTAAAGTTAAACACACATGTTAATTTAATTATAAAATTTCTTATAATTTTGTCCCATGGCAAGCATAAATACCTTTGAAATTATTATACCACGTAAGCCAAAAGCCCGTTAACATTTGGAAATTCAATAACTCATTGTCAGATTTTACTTTTCAATCTACATTATTCAGTGAGTTATTCTATTTTCAAATGTTATTTAACTTTTTGGGTCACCTGATACATTTTGAAAATGGCAATAGGCTTAGATATCACTAATATCTTGTGCATTTATCACATTATACAAATTCATTTAATGAGAGGAAAATTATTTCCATCTACCTAAAATTATCTGCAAGGTATGGACTGATATTTTAAAAAATACTCTCGACTTGAGAATAGGTTTAGAAACTAAGAAAACTATTTTGAATTGTTACTTCTTTGGAAAGTATATATGTTATCTGAAATCTTATTCACAATATTGTTTTAATTCTCTTTCTTCAGTAATTTCTTTCAATATCAGGATTTAATTTAAATTTATCTAAGCCCCCTTATTTTACAATATTTTTTTCATATAATAGATTAGAATAATTCCCCTGCTTTAACCCTTGAACTGGTTTTTACCTACACCGTACGGGTTACCGAAAGCTAGCCACAACTGGTTTTCCCGTACGCTGTACTGATGTTGTTATTTTTTTCTTTCTATATTTGATTTGTATATATTTTTAATTCTTAAAATGAAATTATTAGTCCTAGGGTTTTTAAGAGATGCAGAAGATTGTCCTTGGTACTGAAATACTTCTCACCCGGGATTTTCTTTCTTGTAAAAGTGGGAATTCTTCATTGAAAGCAGGATTTTAGGTTCTTGAAAATATTCGATAAAGAACAGGGATTGGCAAGGCAATGAGCAATTTGCAGCTTGAAAGGAAATGAAAATGGTAAGGTTGATAAAAAAAGATCAAAACAACCAGTATTATCTTTGTCCCCATTGCAATGTAAGACTTAGTATTACTCCATGCCTCATATTTTGCACACACCAACACAAAATCCTCAATCATTCGATAGAGGTAGGAACATAAAATTTGTTTGTAAATATGACATGAATTTTTTAAGGTATATGAAACATTCTGGATAGCATGCTCAGTGTACTTATAAAAAACAAACATTTAAGGGTTTTTGTTTTCCACAATAATAAGATAAAAAATAACCTTAAGGTGTTAAGTAATTGCACAATTATCACTTTTGGGTAGCTTATTTGTAATTAAATAATAAGTATTCAGTATTCCATTTTGTGTAGTGAATTTTTCATTTAAAATATATAATCTATAATCTATTAAAATTAACTTATGTGCTTTAAAAGGTGAAATAAAATAAAAAGATGTGAAATTAGATATAAATATAAAAACCATTATGCTAAAATATGCAAATTGTATAAATGGACTTATAATTCTCTTCAAAAACGTTTTGAATCCATCCTTATAAATATACGAAAAATTGCACAATGATTAAATAGAATTGCGTTTTATAATTAATTCAAAATAAAGACTAAAAGAAAACTGCCTTCAGTTTCAGTTCCTTAAAAATAATATGCAGCATTTACAAAAAAAAAAAAAAAAAATTAATACAACTATATTTTTATACCACATAAAAGATATATTTTCGGTAAGAATACACGTCTATTGACGCCATAAAATTTAAGCTACATAAAAATAAGACGTAAAATGACCTGCGTACGATTGGCTAGAGAACTAAAAGGAGGAAGGCACACAGACGGAATTCTTTAGAAGCTCGGAAGTCTTTGTTGATAAAAAAGAAAAAAAGCGTGAATAGGGCTGGGACAGTCTCTTATCATCAGTTCTGAAATGCTTGGCAAATAAAAAACAGGACCTTCTCCAGCGCTCCTTTATTGTACCACACTCTATTATGCTCTTTATGCCAGGCATTTCTGTATAAGATCTAGTTTGGGTGCTAAGGGAATTTCTGCTTCATTGATTCAAGTTTTCTTATTTCCTAAAGACAAACTCGACCAAGAAGAGGTTTCGTGAAGAATTTCAAGAAGTATGTGATCGAAAGAAAATGGTATTAACTTCTCTTGTTATATTCTCAGTTAAGAGAAGAAAAAAGCTTTATTTGCGGAATTAAATTGTAATCCTTCATTTTCAAGAAAACTGAGAAAAGATGCAGAATAAAACAGAAGTAAGCAAAATCAGGACACATGAATTATACAAGGAGATAATTATATCATTTCATATCATTTTATTTAAAATAAAGATATGGAATCTAGATTAAATTAAAAAATAAAAATAATTAATTGTAAAAATATGCAAAATATTGTTAGAAAACATCTATAAGAAGCTAAAAATTTGAACAACATTCTTGTAATTTTGATTATTGAAATGATATAGTTAAAAACACATTTTGACGAATGCCGAAGTTTGAAATATTTTATGATATTTGAATAGCAAATATTTTTTTTAGGAATTAAACAGATATTTCCGCTCCCCAAAAGGTTCCAGAAATGGGCACATTTTTTTATTTCATATAACAAAGCATAATACTTAACAGAATGAAAAGTAGAAAAGTCTTTCTTTAATTTTCAATTTTAAAGTTTTCACACAATTCCATATTTTAAAATTGGGGTACACAAAACCTTCCAAATGTTTGTTTTGGCAAACTACAACCATTTACATTACACTCCACAAATACAGAAAATATAATATGTCAATGGTTTATTCACTATATAAAAAATATGTTGGTTTTTTTTTTTTTTTTTTCGCTTAGAGGATATTGTTCAGAATCAAACACTTTAGAAGTTGTTTTTTTTTAATATACTGTTTAGATCAGTCGAAATTTATGTACAATCATCTTGACGCAAATCTAAGATTTACGATTTTGATTATGAATTATTATTATTCGGATTTAAGTTATAGAGAAAATGCTGCATGTATCTATCTATATTCATTTTTTTTTCAAATATATTTCTGTTTGTAATTCAACACAACGAAATGGATCATGGGAATGAGTTGAGACAATTAGCATATACAAGTGAAGGTGTGTTTTTTTTTCGAATGATTAAAATTTTAGTGTAACATGTCATAGTTTAAGGTATCCGACTACGTTCGGAACCGTGATATTAAAAATCGCATAAATGAATACTTTTCATGATATTTAGTGTCACTTAGATTAGAATATATTTATAAAATTATTTGAAGGACATTTTGACAAAAAAAATATTTAAATGCAATATTTCGGCAAAAAATTAACTTAGAATAACCCTTTTTCAAACTGTTCTCCTTTTGTGAAAAATGCTTCTATTATAATAATATTTTACCTGTATATATCTCAAACGTCGTTACAGAGGCTCAACTATGATTGTTGAAAAAATGCACGGTTTTTTCAGAGTTACAACCAATTGAAATAATTATAGGCGATTTTTTCTAAAATTGCTCCCCTCTGTTGTCGTAAAATATGGATAAACCCACTTCTAAGTTATATATTTCAAAATTTCTCTAGTTGATCCTCTGTAGAAAGATCTGAGCTATATACAGGCAAAATATTATTATAATAGAAGCATTTTTCACAGAAGGAGAACATTTTGAAAACAAATTATACTAAGTTAATTTTTTGCCAAAATATTGTATTTAAATAATTTATTTTTATCAAAATGTCCTTAAAACAATTGTATACATGTATTTTAATCTAAGTGACACTAAATATCATGAAAATCATCCATTTATGCGCTTTTGCAAAATCACGGTTTCGAACGTATTCGGATACCTTAACATTATCATCTGATTTGCTTATTTATCCATATAAATAGAAAACTATTAGGAACGTTAAAATAGTCTACTGTTATATCTGTCAAAAGTGAACATTTCATCAGTAGTTACCATATTTCAGCAATGACAGAATACACCTTATAACCAAAGAACTAAATTATAATCTGATTATGATTGTATTTCATGAGAAGGTTTTTATCTTATTAAGTTAATAGAGTTTATACGAGTAAGAGTGAATGAGAGCTGCAAAAACGAACTAAGGTAATCAGATGTGAGTTGCACATCCGGCAAAGTTTACAACTTGTTCTTACTTCAACATGGAATGGTATATAGCTTAATCTTATAGGAACGATGTGCCGTAGAGGTTTATTTCAACACTCCGAAAAACATCGAAGCACTGCTATAGTGTGAAGTTATCTGCTCCAACATTCATCTGCATACCTGTATCTACTGCGTTTTGAAAAGCTACAAGAGTTCCATTTAACAGATTTTCTCGTAAACAAAATCATCAGTGCCCCCAGGTTCGTCATTTTTTCAGTTAGATATTTTTAATTTGAAATGCAATAATGTTCCCATCCACGTTAAATTCTGCATCCGTAATGTCAAAAGTGCTTTATACAATAATATATTTAACGTATGCTAAACATTATTTTATTAATGATTTAATATCGTGAATGATTTCAGCAATCGTAAGTAATTTCAACAACAACAAAGCAGTAGCAAGGTTCTGGAATTCGACCTCTGTATCGATTACTTAAAAAAATCTTGAAGCTCTATTTTAACAGGACAAAACTCATTCACATATTACAGGAATGTTCAAATTTTAATTTTGGAGCTGTGGGTATGATTTTGTATTTAGAGGAAAATTAAATCACACATTTTACGCTAATTTTATTACATATATTATGTTATTCTAATCTTTAAGTCACACTTTAGTGTTAGATTTATACAAATATTCCTTGAAATTTACGAAAGGTAAAGACTTGGATTTCTATTTATTAAATTTTACTTTAGTCACATTTTCAATTGTTGACATCAAGTATAAATTAAGAAAAAATAAACCTCTCTGCGAATGATTGTTTCTTTTAAAAAAAAAAGATCATATAGTCATTTTTCTTTTATGATCCTCACTATCATGGTAGAAAATCTTGAATAAGTAAGTCTCCTTTTATCATTTTAATGAAACATACAAGATAAAAAACAAGCGTCACTATTCTTAAACGAGAAATGACAGAGTTGAAGTATCTGTTTGGCACATCATTCCGAAAAAGTAACCATCCGTAAGAGTGTCGATAAGAAATAATGAATATAAAAAAATAAAATACATAAATTCTGAAACATTTCTCTATTAGCTCATATATCTGCTCTTGACAAAATCCTGACCAATATAAAGCTCTCCTGTCGCATCTACTTTTACACCCAACAGCAGTTAATCAATTAACCGTAAATCCCCGATTAAGCATTTTGTCTCTCATTAAAGAAAACGAATGGTAAGAAAAAATTTCTAGATAATGACTGTCAATAGAAAAAGTTGGTACCTAAGAAATCATAATGGGGAGTTGTAATTAGGAAAAAGGGAATGGAAGGACTTAGCTGTTCGGTTGCGCAGGAAACTAATAAAAGCCATTTGTTCCAATTATTTGTAAAAACATCTCATTGGGTTGCTTTAAAGGAACTTGCATTGTACTTTGATTCACCTCCACAGTTCCCTTACTTCTTTTCTTAGTAGAGTAGGTATCTACTTTCTAATTATTTAGGGGAAAATGGCTGAATCAGAAGACCCCTAAAGAGTATCATATATAATACTTCCCCAATTTTCTTATCTTTCTGGAAACTTTAGGGAATATTATTATTGTTTTCTTTTTAATCTTCTACTTTCCTTTTAAAGGTTCAGCTTGTGTTTCGAAATTGCTATCTTCCTCTTTCATTTCTTTTCTTTTTTCAATTTTTGCATCAATGCATTTTTAAAAACATGGGGTGAGTTAAAATGTCCATCTAAGGATAAAAGTGTTGACTTTGGAATTAAATTTTCGCGCATTTGTATTATTTTTCCACGTGTACTTAAAAGTTTTCTCTATAAAAAATAGAGTGATTATGAAATATAAGAGTGCTATATTATTAAATCATATTATGAGAAAAAAGTAAATATAATTTATTTATTTTGTAAATTTCTGTATGTTACACAAGAATAATTATTAAAAACATGTAATTATTTGTATTGATTTTTGCCTAACTGTACAGAAAACTGCTTCAATACTTAAACGCAATTTTGCAAAAAATAATACACTGGTAAATGAGAATTGAAATGAAAATTCCAGCTAAATTATTAATTATAATACCGTAATAGACTTAAAGCACACACACACACACAGCACTTAAAATATAACGAATATGAAGTTGATTTATTTTATTTCCATTATTGCAACTGACACAGCCATATTCGTTGCATGCCATATAGGCTTTTGACAACAAAGAGATACATATACAGAGAGTATTATATTTACAAATAAAAGTAATATATGTGTTTAAATAAGTTTCAAACGGATACTACTCCTTCTAAATGAATATTTTGAAAAGTAATTTTGAAGTTACGAAACTAGCCCAAACTGCAAATGCAGTTTACATGGGATCTAAAATTCTTTACAAATTGTATGCTCACCTTGTACATTCTTTTTTACAAAGTCATTCATACTCAAACCTTAAAGTGCGTAATGGCTATTATACGCTTGAATGAAAAAAAATGTTTTGGTAATTTTGATTGTGAATATGTACATGTATCTTGCTATGCATTTAAAACAGTGCTGTGAAATATTTTGTACATTTTCTTTATTTACAAAGTTGTGAAACATTTTCAAATTAGGGGACCCAAACGGAACTAAAAAAGAACCAATTTAATTTATTAGCTTTAATTACAGATATTTTTAAAATTTTGTGCTTTTATAATGTGTGAACATTCTATTCTGCTTTTAGAATATAATCAATGAAAAGTTTTAAGGTGCTTTTTCTTTTAATTCCTAATCTGGGTCATAAGGGAACCATTCTAATTTTGAAAATTATGAAAATCCACAGCACTTGAAATGCAATCATGCTGAAAAAAAAGACTATAGTTCAAAATTAAGAATCCCAATATTATCAATGTTTTTTTTTTTAATGTACTCCTTGCTTCTGAGGAATCCCATGCATAGTTTGCGATAATTTGATTTTATTCAACAATAATTTACAAGTAGTAGCAATACGACTATTCCTTAAAATAAGAATTATATTTATCATGTTTCACGATTTCTTACATTTGGAATACATATCAAGAATAAATTTTATTTTAAAAACTTTACTAAAAACAAAATTTTAGCGTCTGACAAAGTTAGTAATTAAATGAAGTAAGAACATAGGAATAAATGAAGGATCAGACAACAGTGGTGTGTGAGGGCTGCACATCCCCCAACCCTAATATGGTTTCGTCCTAAATGCTATTCACAACAGATGTCTCATCATTTTTTTTTGTGGCTTTATTACTAATAACCCACGCCATTTTATTTGGTAGAAAAATGGCTGATTCATCGAAGGGTTAACAAACATAACACCATGCAGTTTTTTATTCTATAAATTTTTCATCAATCCTGATACAGCTGTTTTATGATTACACTTTCTGCAATACATTAGTTTTAAATTATGATGTTCCGAAGAAATTTAATTTAAAATTAAATCGACTTTCATTAAGCTCTGTAATAATTAAATCAAGCGAATTTAGAAAAGAGACAAAATATTTCTTACAAAGCCGAGAGTAAATAAGAAACATAAAATGAATTATGAACAGTATAAAAATTTCAAGACCAGAGAGATAAAGGAAAAATTCAGATTAGTTTTTCTTAAACATTAAATTTTCAACTGTAATTGCTCAAAATGTTACTTTCCCACACGAAAAAATTATTTTTATTATAAAAGCAACCAATAATGTCTAAAGAGCTATGATAGCATCATGATAGAAAATTGAAACAAATTATATGTATAAAGAATAAGTAAATCACCTTTTGCTTCAGAAACTATTACAAAACTACTACAAAAATTATATGCCTATAAGTATTTCGTAATCTGCAAATATAAAAGAAAATTAATCATACTTCAAATTAAAATTTCATAAAATGTTTTGCTGAAGCTATAATAACTAAAATAAGTCATTAACTTTCAAACTGAGTTAAGATTGTTAAATATTATATACCTTAATATACCAACTCCAAATTACTCAAAAATATAGCAAATTCAACGATTTTTGTTTGCAAGTTCTGATTAATAAACTCCTCATTTTTTTCAGTAACATAAAAAAATCTTCTGTTGTAAAATTTTTAAAAACAACAATATATATATATTTACATATTTATAGAAAAATGAAACAGAATTATGAGACTCATACTTTAAATTTTAGTCCTGGGTAAGCACTAAACATATTTGTCTCCAAAATTGCTTAATTTAATAACTGAGAACTTTGTGCAACTTAATGTGTAATAATTATGTAAGTAAAAAAAAGAACCAAATTATTGTAATTTTTTACATAAGTAAATAGTTTATAAAGAATTTAATCAAGATAATTTTTTCGAACACAATTATATATATATAGAAAATGTTAGATTCAACTTTTTGTTTCATTTTTCAATTATAAATTACCTTTTGTGCAAGCCGTATCCAAAAACTAAATATTTTATTTTTTTACTGTCGTTCTAAAGGGGCAAATTGCATGTTTCTTTGGTATTTTGAGTCATTTTTCCAAGATTATGTTTTGCATAAAATACAGTATAACATAATTGATAGTGTTTAAATTCATTTCTGATATGCTAATGTTGTAGCTTAGAATCAAGAGATTGAGGTTTGCTGAAAAGAATTGACAATGATAAGAGCATGATAATTGATAATTTTGATAATTTATGATAATTTTTTCAAATTATTATTTCTGTAGAAATATTTTCTCTCAAAGTAAATAATTTTTATTTCTTTGTAAACTTTTAATGTTACGGAACTGATTACCTGGTTTTATTCGTCATTTAGTAGAAAAACCATTTAGGTGCATAAGTTCAATTCACGGAGCTACTCTTTGTCTTTGAAAAGCTGCTTTGAAGTTACAATGTTTTAAAACAAATAGTGTGAGGCAAAATATCATCTTGTCATGCAAAAATGTAGTTTAAATTGTTTTTATTCGTCACGCCAGTATGCTTGTTAGCCTTATCATGTTTGTACAATACGTTGCAATGTTCTTTCACAGTGTTATTTCTAAAATTTGAAAAGAAAAATTGGTAATAAACATTTTAAAGTAATATCGGGTTTTAATGCAAAGTAATCGATAATAAGATAAATCGACATAATTTTCTATTTCATAGTTTTGATATTAAAATTAAATTAATGAAATCTTTATAATTATTATTTATACATTTGAAAACAAGTTTTATTAATCCTTACCCATAAAATTAAATCTGAATTCAAATTTTCTATTTTCAAACAAAATACAATACAGCATTGTAGAAAGTTGATTTTTCAAAATTTTTATAAGTTAGTATACTCAGATATAGATAACACTTCCTGTAAGACTTTTAATATAGGATAATGATGTCAATATAACTTAATGTTAAGAAAAAATATTTTATTTTTCAAAAATGAATTACAGATCGAGTTTTTTGGAGCACTACAGTTTTTTCAAGGGAAAATCAAAGTTGGATAAGGGGAGTTTACGGCGATTTATTCAACAATAAAAATTTAAAAGAGGGTATTTCAAGATATTTTCCGACAATTATTGTTAAGCAAAGGAATGGGTAAAACTTTGCTTACATCCAAAGAAAATTTTTCTGCGCTTCTTCATAATTTCAGGGATCATATTTGCAAGAAACTATAAATAAAACGTAAAAGTAGGCAATCATGGAAAATGCATTACTTAATTATATATTATTATTATATTGTGTTTCTCAGTTCCTTCATCTTGAGAGAACATAAATAAATTGTATTATTATTCTTTCAATTAGTGTTATAATTTTATGGAAATAAAAATAGTTCAAAAAACGTTGTCCTAAATTTGTATAACGTAATAAAAGAAAAATAACATTTAATACTCTGATATGTATATTAACAATAATTTTGCTAGCACGTCCACACGGAATGCACTCAACCTTCTGTCTGTCTTTTATCACTCGTATTTGAATTCAGTGCTAAAAACGCGGTCGACCTCTTCATAATTTGGGATAGATGCAGAGCACCCAATAACGTAATTTGTAATGATTTTCTATTATTTCGTTAATTTTCTTGCTTTCTGTTACACGGAAAGTAATTATGAGTTTTATACCATTATAACTCGACACAAATATTTTGCAACTTCTTTAAAATGACTTTTCTGCTCGGCATTGTGATGCATCAAAGTGATGCCGCAAGAAGATGTCATCTGTGAAGACGGCCAGAGAATAACGTCGCATGCATCGTTCATTACGACTCATAATTGAAGAAATATTTGATGTACAACACTTTGTTCAAGTCGGAAAAACAAGAGAAGCAGCACCAAGAACTTTGAAGAGGATGTAATTTTCCCTTTGTCAGGAGACAAGAAAAGAAGACAACCAGAATTTCTTTGAGTAAAATGCAAAAAAAATCATGTGCCTTGAATATTGAAAGATACTGTGAGTACACTGCAACAAGAATCTCAAAAATGTAAATAGGTGTTGGTGACAGGGATAACTACTACCTTTGTAATGTGTTTTTTTGTTTAAATTGAAATTTCCGATTATATCTTAAACATTACTTACGCCGTGTGTAACATACATATGGGCCTAACGGAGTCAAATTTGTGCCAAAATAATTTATTATTAAAAATGATTTCAGCATTAAGTATACTTTTTATTATTTTTTATAGACATAATTAGTTTTGTTCATTGAGATGGTTACCAAAGAAAATTTTAGTTTCCCCATCTTATCAATTTTTCGATATACGAATTCACAAATGAACCTACTTTTTTTAAGCCACATTCCAGTTCTTCACTTCGTTCTTTTTAACTCCTCATAGCTTTTTGTCTTTGTATCATTTTTCTCTAAATGCCCTTGAATTCTAGGTGATTCAGTTTGATAGATATTTCTATCTATTAGCTGTAATTTCAATAACAACCCATGATTTTGTTAGTTAGGTAATATACTATAGATAATACAAAAATTAAAAGTTTTAGTCTCTAACATTGTATCTTATGTCAATATTTTAGATATAACATCACGTTTCAATATCAAATACCACCAATAAAATGATAAAAAAAATCTTCAGAGCAAGTATGAGGTTTATGCATCAAAGAGATGCCACACGCCTATAAAGGGAACTTCTTGAAGCGCGCCTAACGGAGAGTTAATAATATTGCGTCCACATTGTAATATATTATAATTATAACATTAAAAATTACTTATCAGTAGATTAAAAAAAGGTGTTTTTTTTCCGACTATGTTATACAATAAAAATGTAAAACAATGCAGAATGAAAATGTTTTAATTTTTTTTCAATAAAATATGTTTACAGGTGGTTGTTGTGTTTTGCAGTTCTTAAAAGATATTTTTTACAGAATAGGATTGCATGGTGTAATCTATGATTGACAAATTACCTTTCGAAAACTTATAATGATATTATCAGAAAAAAAAATCTTCAATGTTAATAAACATATGAGTTATTTTACTCTAAGATAGACTATTACTTAAAGAAATATTTGTAGTTAAAAAATTATATGTTAAACTTTTTTAAATGTTATTCTTTGACACGATTCGTTTCTCAAATAATTTATTAAAACATATCTGGTTATTAATCGCCATAATCCTAATATTGAATGCAGATAACTTAAATATTAATGCACTTTTAAAGAGATTAAGCAAAATATATGGATAAAAAAAGTTTTGAGTGTTTTTCGTATCGCTTTTTTCTAATATTAGTTTGTCATTACAAATAGTTCAGATTTTCTTTTGTTATGGTTGTTCATAAGATTTATATGCTCAAAAAACTGTGTTTGGCTCGTTTCCAGAGTATAACAAATATGATTTGGGGGAATATTAGGTTTTAAAATGTTCAAAGTAGCAAAATTTACCATTTTGAGCATCTGGAGTTAAGGTATAACCATGAAAAATTGCAATACTTCAAAAACAGATGGTAGAACATTTACAATTTTTCTTTTTGAGTAACTTTAGAAATAAGCAACCCTTTTTTATTTTTTTTTATCGTGTTCTTTTTATTTATTTTTTATTTTTTTACCGAGTCATATAGTATGAGAAAAAATCTCATGAAAAGAAAGTACAATTGATAACTTGTTCCCTCGATCCTTAACCTTCAACATACACAAATGCTCAGGTTAGATTCAAAAATATTTACTTGATTATTCTTCTGCATATATACATTCAATTTATAAACTCAAAATAATAAATATTATTCTCATATCAGCTTTAAAATTTAAAACAAAATTGATAATTTTGACAATTGCATTATTAGTATTTCTACTAATATATACATATAACTTAATAAATAATTGAATTTTGAGATAACTTGATTTTTACCCAGTTAACTGATTGGAATCGTAAATAGTGAAACAGACTTCATAGCAATTTTGAGAAACAATAAAGCTAGGGACTTTTTTTGACACATTACTCAGGGAAAAAAGTTATCTATTACCTTCAATACGTTTAGAAACAAACAAAAACACCAAAAGTATAAGAAAATTAATTTCTCTAATATGCTGTATATCTGATTTTAAAGAGACTCTTAAAAGCATAGGAAATCCTCTATCACACCTGCATTTAAATACTGTGTGGCTCAGTGCAGCTCAGAAATGAATTATAAATCCTTGATTAAACACACGCTTCTATTGTAATAAATAAAATGGGCAGAATGTTTAAGGCAATAAAAAAGTGATCGATAAAAATCCTTTCGATCTATTAATACATACCAAAAGATAAATTTACTGAAAAAAGCTAAGAAGTCACAATGAGGCCAAAAAAGGTTTTAAAGGATAGGCGTACCTTAGTAATTGAAAAGGACAAGAAATTAGAAGCAGGATTTCTTATACCTAGTATTTATGTTAATTCTTCACACATAGTGGATTCTTTTAGAGAATCACTCAATGAGTTTATTTTCACTTTCTTCTTTACTTTTTTTCCTTGTCAATGTCCTAATTACTCTCGGAGACTACGCAGGCGATGGGGGAAGTAGAAGTGACTGAGAGCATAATGGTACTTTCGCATTATTTTATCACTAAAATAAGGGAAAGAATTATTTTCTTTATAATTTATTACTGATAACTAATTTTTTTTAGTCAAATCCCGCTTACTAATATAAAACGTTGAGCTGGATATTTTTATTGATCCCTTAAATTCAAACTACTCTTTTTTTTTTAGTACTTGTGATAATTTTTCTGAAACATGGAATATGATTAAAATTTAAGATCTACCACTTTATTTTTGAAAAATCGAATATGTAGATAAAAATATCAATTGTAAAAGGAAACACGATATTTAGAATAGATATACTTAGAATAAAATATACTGACAAATTACTAGCTCAGGAACGTGATTATTTTTAGTTGACGGTGCTGGTAACAGAAACCATTACTATTTGACGAAACTTTATTGTATAATTCAAATTCATTTCTTAGCACCTAAATGCGTAAGTAATTATATTAAGATATGCTCAGATACTACACAATTCTTTTAAAAATCAAGAATAATAGTGATACGAATGTTATAAATATACGAATGCCATGAAACTCCTCTTGGATTTTTTTCATTAAGTTCGTGAGGAGGGTAATTGAGAGTCCTTCATGATACAAATCTAAGAACATACTTAATTATAAGGATCTATTCTGAATATATGTACAGAGAGATGGTAATAGAGGATTGGTAACACATGAATGATAGATAGAATTCTATTAAAGTGCCAAAATTATACAGTAAATTCTGATGCAATTTTTTTTCGAATACTATAAATGTATCAGCAGTAATATTATGATGCTTATAATCTACTAGAACGAAGGGCTGCTGTTCCCAGGTGTTGCAAACACGAAAATTAATGATATTATCTGGGCCGTGGGTAGCCTAGTGGTTAGAGCACCGGACTCCGGACTAGAAGACCTGGGTTCAATGCCCGTACCGCCAAATACCCCCCGAGTACACGCGAAGCACGTGCTCATTAAATCAGTGGGTCCGAAAGTCTTGTGGGCTGAATCACGAGTGCAGGGAACTGGAGAAAATTTCCCTCCAATTCAGTTCCATGCCTAAATTGTGGAGATAGGTGGTGTCGCCATCTATCGTTCCTAATGGAATTTCTCCGAGCTAAATCGTACTGTCACTTGTATGGTGCTCAAGGCTTAGAGCCAACGACAGGCGTATATCTAGCCCATTGCCAAGATGAATTTCGTGGACCTCGATCTGACTATGTCAGGCAAGTGGCATGAGCAACAATAACATGATATTATCTGATGAGAAGCATTCCTTACACGCTCAGACTCAGTATTGGAATACAATTTGCTCTGAAATGTTTTTATAAGTGTTAATATGTATTTAGCTTCATGGTCACTATAACCGATGTATAAGTTATATTTATAACAAATAATAAATGAAATATAGAGATAGAACACAATATTTATTTAATACAAAATAATACAAAAAATAATTTAATTTTAAGAATGTTTTTATTAAAATCGAACTATTATTCGAGACCTCACTTGTCCGCCACACAGGACTAAATGATCACATTGCTTTTAAACAACCACTTTAATTTCGTGCAAAAAGATTTAGACAAATGCCCAGCAGTTTCGTGTGGTGAGAACCACTTCTAGCGAAAGACGGAACAGAAACATAATATTCTACACAGATTATATTTCACAAACTCAAAGATATGTACTCATAGATAAGAATCGGAAAGAAATTAAATGTAGCATATAAACGAACATACAAAGTACATTAATAAAAATACACAGTTTGAATAATAATAATATAAGTACAATTCCATCCAAACATAACCCTTGACAAATACAAAAAGAAATTCATCTGAAAAACAAAATGAGTCATATTTCATCTATTGGCTACGTTACATCACCTGTAATATTTTTTATTAGAATTTGTACAGAACATTTTATGAAACTCAAATTTCTATAT
>BMAV01009624.1:0-32220 GCA_019973955.1 Trichonephila inaurata madagascariensis | reverse complement strand
TATATTTTATAAATTATTTTATGTTATATATAATATTATATTTATAGCATATTGTATTTTGCATTATAAAACTATTTGTAACTAATTTTTATATAAAATATCATTTAATATTTATTATATATTTTATTATAAATATTGATTATTAATATAAAATAAATTTATAAAATTTAATATAAATATTTATATATAAATAATTATACAGTAATTTTTTTACTATATAAAAAAAACAAAATAATTACATAAAATATCATTTAATATTTAATAAACCTTTCATAAATAAATTTATTTAATTTTAAATAATAATTAAAAGAATTAAAGAAGAAAATTATCGCGTAGGATCGAACCCTAACATCCGGCATAATAAGCAGACGATTCGCCAATCAGGCACCTTCACGTATTTAGAATATTTTTTTAATGGCACTCTCATTATTTAGTCAGAATAACATTTCTATTACTTAGAAATGTACGTCATTGATATAGTAACCTTATTATGACCTTATTTCATACTTTGCCTTAACAGCTTTAGTCATTCTATAGAATGCCTGGGCATTCTATACAATGCCTAGGTAAAGTATGAAATAATTCTCTTAATTCATACTTTGCCTGAAAACGTCCGGCATTCTATAGAATGCCTAGGAATTCTATAGAATGCCGGCATTTCATACTTTGCCTGTAACATATATATGTGTGTGTATTTATATTGTACTTCTTTTATTGCTTCGCGATCTTTACTTTTCTATTCATATTTTAATTGCTCTAATTGTTATGCTCTTAGTTCTTATTATTTATTTGTTCTTGTTTTTAATATATTATAAAAATTATATATATATATATGTTTAGTTCATACATTTGAGTCCAAAAACGTTTTTGGTATCTTCAATTTTAATAGCTCTACACTTCTGTTTCCTGTTTTTATCCAATTTTAGTACAATATTCTATTGCACCATTTATTTTTGTGACATGTTTCTTAAATTCCAATTTCTTTCTTTTTTAGCTTCGTAGGAAGTACAATTTTGTCTCTTATTATTTTATTATACTATATATATATATATATATATATATATATATATTGTAATTTAATTTATATGCGATGCCTTGATAAACCACATTTGAAAGGCAGAAATGATAATTATCTTTTCTGTATATCATTAGAATGATTAATTTGAATGCATTCTAAAGTTGTTGGCACTAATTACTAACGAAACATTCAATGATATTTATGTATAATCAAAATTTAATAGTAAACAATATTTCAAAACAAAGAGATACTTCCGTTTTTATAGTGTATGTTCGTTTTGTATTAAAATGATGTTGTGCTATAAGAGTTTCTTGTTATATACAGAGAAAAAATTAGGAATAATAACAATAAAAAACATTAATTTTATATAAATAGTGTGTCCACAGGAACTCAATATTAAGCAAGTGTGGAGTTGAAGCGTCATGTCCATTCTAGGAAAAACAAAAACAATTCCACATCACTTGGTTAATTAATGACTCGTATATTTTTTGAAAATGCGGAAAACTAACACCCTTAATTACATCAAATACTTTGACTAAGAATTTTACAATTTTACTCTGAATTTTTCACTAACGTGATTTTACGTGGCTGTGCTATTAATCACAGCCTAAGATCGCACAATGCTGAATTAGATTTAAAGCAATGTATTTGAGTCAGGGATTGAAGAAAAGATGTCACTTAACATTCACTTTGCGTAAGAGTAAAAATATGGCTTACATCCCCAAGTAAGTTATTCAAATGATGACCCATGTATTTAAAGTTCTGAAATAGAACAACAATTGTTGTTTTCTATAAATAACAATCTTAGTCATATTTTTTATTTCCAAAATATCTTCATTTTAAAAACACCTTTGTTGACACCTTTCAATTCATCATTAGCTACTGTGACCACAAATTGCACTATTTTACAGTGCTTATTTCATTAGCATGAGCTAACATAGCAGTACTATTAAACACAGTCATAAATTAATCAAAATACTATGCTGGTTTTATTAAAATTAATGTAGTTTGCCTAGGTTTGAAAAAATGCTATCATTTAACTTTGAATCTTCATAAAAGGAAAAATGTTACATACTATCCTAGGCAAGTTATTTCAAAATATGACCCATTTAGTATAATATTTACTACTTTTCTATCCATAACAACTGTTGCCATTTTTTTTTTCTTTCTTTTTACTAAATGACTTCATTTCAGAAAAGCTCAATCTTAAGTTTGTAACTCAAATCAAGCAATAAATTTAAATACAAAACGGAAAACGTTCTTCTAATACTTGATTAAATTAAATGTTCAAAATGTTTGCCTTCTACATGGATGCATGATGAGTCGAGAGTAACTAGCTAAATTTATTTTTACTCTGCTTCAGCAGTCCTTCGGCACGGTTCGGTCACATTTTTAATTGATTTAAAAGAAGTATGTGTGTATTGCATATATACAACAGAAAAATAAAACAATTTATATATTTATATGTTCAATTTCTAAAATTTGGATTTTTTGCATTAAACTTATTATGCCAGGCATGGCTTGTAACAGTAATATCAAAAAATGAATTATTTAAATTATTTTCAAGTACGGCTGGTCTGTAGCAATTTTGTACTATTTACCTCTCATTCATTTTCATGTAGTTTCCTCTTCTAAAACATTTTACTTTCTGTAATTATTTTGCTTAGAACAAAATATATCGCAACTTATTTTGAGGAAAAAATATAAACTGAGAAATGAGTAAAAATTAGGTTCATATTTTGCATTATAAGTTTTTCAAACAACGGTGCCGTATTCCTTCATCTATTTCAGAAAATTCTGCCTATTCTAGTGTTTTCGTTTCCTTTTTCTACCTTGGAAACGTTTGAAACGCTTTGGATCCATCATCCGAGGCGTCGAGTGAAGACAAAGACCTTCCTTGTGTTATTCATCTGTCTTTTGATTTATTAGCTTCCACGAAATGTTCCAAAGAAAGTGGAAACTGGAATATTGTTTGTTGAAGCTATTTTTGTTTGCTTGTTTCTAACTAAATGCTTGTGTTCATTTCTTTTATCAGGATCAAAATTAAAAATTTCTTTGAGTTGTAAAGAAAATGCTAAAATAAAGTTACGAAGAACATATTTCGTAGAAACAAAGAATTACAGGACATTAGAATGATGCCATCTAAATATGTTTGGTATTTCTAAGCTCAGAAAATGGCGCGCTGCTTTCTATGGCATTTATGGTGTTCTTTTTTTAGATTTACATCTCTTTGTTTATATTATTTGATGATTAATAACACTGATGTTATATATTTTTATTTCCAATGAAATACACAACTTTTCTAGAAAAATTAAGAACTATAAGGGGACTATATAAATATTTATTATCTTATTTTTCTAATCCATTGGCTTATAAAAGGAATGTAAAAAACATAAAAAATGTTGCTCAATCTTTCGTTCATCAATGATGTTATTTTATTAAACACAACCTCACAACACCTTTTATTTCACAACTGTGCTTTTTAATTATGATGAAGCAATCATAATTCTGCGCCAATTAGCCATCATATATACTTCAGCTTCGATTGTTGTAAGTTTTGGTGACCAAAGATTATTACTGTTTTCACTTACTTAACCAGTAAAAAATCTTACAAGTTAAAGTAAAAAGAACCCCAAATATTCTTCTCATTTTCTTAAAACTGATTAATAAAAATGCATTCAAATCTTTAGAATTATATATTAGTAATCTCAAGTATGGTATAGTTAGTGGGAAAAAAATCTATTCATGAAAAATCAGAATTGTAACAAATTTTATTAAAATAATTTTTTTCTTCTTTGTAATAGCGTAAGAATTTTCTGTACTTTAGATATATAAGAGTGTGTTTTTATTTTTAACGACTACAGTGTGGGATACCGCCCATGAAATCAAATTCTCTTCATGTATCCAAATACTTAAACTGTTAAATCATTTGATTTTTGAAGTTAAAAAAAAAGTTTTACAAAACGTGAGGCTTTGCTTTCAAGATCTAATGTTTTTATTTCACTTGTGATTTAAATTTTTGTTTAACTTCATTTAGAATAAAGAAGATCTGCAACATAAGAAGAATAAGTTTCTAAGAAAATTATGTACTGAAAATTTATGCAAGTCTCTTCGAAATAACTTCTTTCATTCAGTTTGAATATTAATATTTATGTTATATATTTCGTATTTCTTATTCTTTATGAGTGTGATTTATACCAACTTTCCTTATTAATCTTTTCTTTTAATTTTGAAATAAATGGCAAGGAAATTAATTTAGGAAAGTGAATGTAAAAAAGAAAACTTCAGTAAATAAATATTTTATTTCCTACTGATAAGTAGATTAGATTTACTATTATATTGTAGAAATAATTCATGAATTTAAGCTATCGCACTTGATTATATTTTGTTTTTACCTCTAAAATGGTTACCGATTACATTTTGAACTTCATTCATAAACTTTTAAATCAAATACGAATGAAATGAAACCAAATATACAGTTATTTAATGTTTCAGTTAATAGCCTTCGTAATATTTCACAATTAACGCTGTGACAGACTTTCTTCTGTTAAGCTTTCCATATAACTCTAAATAATAAAATTTACTTCCATATAATGTGTTTCTTTTAAACCCAAGATAAAATCCTTTCATAAAATATCTAGCAAATATTCAACAAAAGCATTGGGACATTTAAAGTCTTAACTTAAAATTCCCTGAGGCGTTTGCTAAGCAATTTTGTCATGGGTGTTTGTGCAATTAGAGTATTTATAGAAAGCTCTTCAGAAATATATAAAGATATTTCATCATTTCATTATCCAGTATTATAAATTTTATTTCTTGAATTAAGTTTATTTTTTTTTCTATTTGCTTATCTTTTCACTTAATTTTCAGTGTTTCCTTAAAATAATTTATTTTTCCTTAGTCGTGTTTTATATATTACTGAAATGCTGAAAATCATTTTACACGTAACACTATACGACGTTACGTAGACGAATAGAATTATATAAGACGTTTACGTAGTGTGTGGACCAAAAATGTAACGAAAGGGTAGATATTCTAGTTCTGCATATATATATATATGTGTGTGTTAAACAAGAATATATATATATATATATATATATATATATAGAAACAGACTTAGTTTTTAAAAAGGAACTTTATTTGATCAAAGTTAGACATCCTCCGACGCAAAGAGCAGAGAGGAAAAAAGCACGCCACCGAAAATCTTAAGTGGTTAACACTTAAAACACCGATCACGGCGTTCATGAGTGCTCTTGAAAGTTAATGCTGACATATAGGGCTATTAAATATAACGATCTGAAATTAGACATGTTTATTGGCTAGGCCATATGTTCGGAAGAAATAAATGGGTGATTAATTTGATACTTGAAGAGGTGAGGATAAAATATAAAAGTGAATTGCTATATAGGGAATTTAATTTTTAATCTAATTTAATTATCCTTATATATATATATATATATATTTGTGTGTGTGTGTGTTTGTGTGTGCATGCGTGTGTGTACATGCGTGTGTGTGTGTCATTGTAAGTATTTATAAATACAACAACAATATTGTTTTGCATCTTATTTAATGTACAATTACTTAAACCATATCGGAATAAAAATTTGAAGAAATCACTTTATAAAGTGAAAATTATTTATAATTTTCACTGAAGCTTCGAAAAAAATTTTTGATTTATAATAAAACTAATCATTTAGGGAACCGAACAAAAAGAAATAAATCAGGAACTGTTCACAGTCACGATTTTTATTCTTAAATTATTCAAAAATCAAATTTCCCTGAAGAGCTTTTGATTCGTTCAAAAATATTATTTTCATAGAATGAATAGAATTTCAAACCAAAACCTAAGAATCACGATTTATTTCGGAATCGATTCTCATTGGTGAAAGTTCTTTGGGCATTCATTTTCAGTCGACTTCTAAAGAGAGAAAGATTCTTCTACAATTTCCATTTCGTGGGATATCCGGTGGCTATTCTTCCGGAAGTCTCGTTCCTTACTGCTTTTCGAAATTCTGAAAGTAATAACTCAGGGTTTTTAGCTAACAATCTTTGACATGATTGAAGATATATTTTAAAGCAGAATGCAAAGATATTTATTCCTTTTAAAGTTTTATTTCTCTAGAAATTTTATGATTTTAATTGGAATCTGCAATAGATGAGATATAATCATGCTCAGTGCATATGAAAACATTGAAACAAGTGTTGATTAAAAAATTAGAATAAGAAAGGAATGCTTAATAATATTTTGAAGTGTATTATTTCAGTAGTATGAGAATAATTGAAATCCTAAAACATTTTTCAATAATTTTTTTTTCTATTTTAAAAAATATAAGTAATATTAAAATAGAATAACTCATCAATATATGCATTTCTCATATTTAAAAATATTAAGAAACATGCAAAATGAGATTTAAAAGAATAGGATAGGCTAAAAAAACTTTATTGTCTCCTAAAAGTTTGCTCTTGAGCTCTATCAAAAAAGTAGCTCGTTAACTCAATCGGTTTTATGCTCTTTAATTTCACATTATGAGACATATATTACTTGGAATTTTTAATGTATTTTATAGACATGGAAAATGTATGTATTTTAATTTTTTAAGTTTCGATTATTTATTTGTGATTTAAATTAATTAAGAGAGAAAAAACAATACTTTGAAAAATAAAATTAAAAGAAAAAAATCAGGAAATGTATTTAATATTATAATTGTTCTTCTATTACAACATTTGTATTGTAACTTTTAAATTTACTTGTTTCTTTAGTGCATTGTGTAGCTACATGTTTTTATTAACTCTTCAAGCGGTGTGCACGTAAAATCCCGTCATTCCAGAGATGCTTTTTCTGCCTTCAAGCAAGATTCCCAAAAGCGGCCGAGCCACATTCTTAAAAATACGGCTCAACCGCTTTTGAGAACCCCACCTGACGGCAAAAAAATACATGCGGTGCATTTTCGAAGCATCTCCAGAATGGCAAGACTTTAAGTGCAGACCGCTTAGAGGGTTAATAACAGATTTTAAATCCACACTTCTAAATCCCTTTAATTGTGTGCGTGAATTAAACTTTCTTTTTATTTTGTAATGTAATATTAATTATTTATTTCTTACTTTTAAATTTGAATATTTGAATAAAATTATCGACCGAGTATTTCTAAATGTTGAACTAAAATGCATAGCACTGATTACGTGATATTATACAGTAGTATAAAAATAAAATAAAATAAATAATGGACTAATGAGATCGGAAAATTATTTGAGCGTCTTATGTATATTTATTTATTTTCTGTCAAATACTATAGCAATACTTCATTTGTTTTATTTTTTTAAATTTTTATTACAGTTATATTTTTTTTTAAAAATTTACTCCAGTGATTACTGTTTTCTTATAATTTTAGCACTCTCTTACGTATTTCTTTTCTCTTCAACTATATGTTTTTAGGTGTTTTATAATTTTCGGACCAACCTCGAAAAATAAACTAGATGATACGGGTTCCTTTATAAAATAGAGTAGTAATTCTGTTTTTATGTGTGATATTAAAAAAAAAAGAAAAGTTAAGTAAATTGAATAAGAGCGTATATACATTTCAATAGTATTTTTAAGATTTTTAAGTAAATTGAACAGTACAAAAATCTAATTTAGTGTTTAAATCTAATTTATAATTATTGAAAATCTCAAAAGATATTATTTTAATATAGGATACAAATTAATAAAAAAAAATTATTGCCAATACTTTGCTGAAATAAATGCCAATAATGTCATTCATTAAGGTGAAACATTAGATTTTTATTCCTTTTTTTAAGAAAAAAACGACTTTTTTTTTAAAATGATTGATTTATAGAAAATGCATATTTTTCACTGACGAAAACTTATTTTTGTTTTATCCTTACTTTTCTAAAATTTAAATAATAATAATAAGTTTCGAAAAGAAACATTTACATTAATTTTGACATTTCAATCGAATAATTTTGCTGTATCCTATTTATGAGAAATAAACTTACATTTTTTATACTATAAAAATTGTGCAGGTCTATAAGGTTAAACTTTTTTCCCCATATCTTACCTCAAGTTTTAACAAAAAATGATGCGTGTTTTTAAATTACATAAAAGACTATTCCTAATGTTTAGTACAATTGAAAATATTTAAATTTTAAAACAAGAATTAATATGTATTTAATAAAGGAAAACATATTAATGTTTATTTTAGGTTTCAAATGAATCTTTATTACATTAATTCTTCATTGTCTTCCTCACATTTCCCTTCATGTTATAAGATAATATTTACTTTCGAATCTCATAGTATAGGTATTTCAGGGCTCAATGTTCTATAACGGATGGGCAAAAGATTCAAGTCCTGACAGTGAATTTGATTTTTCTCTAGACGCTTGCGATTCAGATTCTGAGGGCTTTAATTATGTATTTATGCGTGTTTTTGGATTTGTCACGTCTTTACTTAAATTTTTAGTTTTAAGTTTGATGCAGTATAGTTCCTTGATGAGTGGCCTGATATAAGCGGGTTGTAATCCAACTTTTCCATAGGAAGTAACAATGATATATATATATATATATAATTATAAAGGACAAAAAGAAGTTGTTTTCTTGAATTCTAGAAAACGAAAAATTATAATCGAAGTTTTTCAGCAATAATCAACATTTGTCAGACATTTATTTACAGGTTATGATGAAATAAAAGCATAGAGATTAATTAAAGTTGCAATCAAATTACTACATGAAATGTTTAATGGGAGCGGTGTGCCTTGCCTTGGATTGCATTCTAGATGGAAAAAAAGAAACACAATTCCTTTTCGTAAAAGTTACTCTGAAGTGTTCAGTTCACGGTTTCACCCGCCAAAATGGGAAGTAGAAATATAATTTCCAACAGTGTGTATATGGAAAGTTTCACGCAAATGGTTGCAAAGTTTCATAGCCTTTTAGAGCAGACTAACATCATTTGTTATATGTAAGTAAAATCACTGTTCAAAAACTATATAAAAGTTCTGCATTATTTCATAAACAAGCGCTATATGAAGGTAGAGCATAGTGTCTTTTCGTTGTATTCAAATTGCATTTCAAGAGGTTATTTTGCGTGCACAGCTTCAATACATCTCGATTACGAATGCGAGATCTTTTCTGAGATATTTGTGCGTGTTGATCAAGAATTGTTTCGTATAAAATATGCATGTTACATTTCCGAAAATCGGTGATTGGTCTTCACACTATTACATAGCATGCTGTTAAAAATACACCATAATTTTGGCAATGTGGAAAAATAGCATGGGCTTCCATTTGCAAATAGGAATATAATTATTTTATTATAGTGTAACATTAATTCACATATATTTGACAATTTTTGTTGCAATTTCTATGAATAATATCGGTTACCGAATACAAAATCTGACATCATTAAAGCAATTAAAAAGATGTATGCACAGTTTACATAAACCACATCATGTCCAATAGACGTAAAATAGATATGCCTTAGCAACTGATGGAAGAGTTGAGTTTATTATACAATTCAGTGAAAATCGTTTAACTGAGGGGATTGAAATATTTTTTTTCAGAACGAATTTCGTGTTAAAGGGTATTGGAAGAAAAATAATAAATCATATATTTAATAAAAATAAGTTTATTAGAAAACATTTTATTTACATAGATATGTATATATATGCAAGTATTTAATAAAAAACAACGGGAAAACCTCTACAAGAGCATTTACAAGAGGTTTTTCAAAACAAAACATTTGTTGGCGCATGCGCGCCAAAGTCATGCACTCTAGTGCAGATATTCTTCCTTGTCGCGTTGTGCCGGCAGATAACTTTCTGTGGAATAAGCAAAACGAGATTTTTTTCTGTAATACTCTGAGGCGAGCATTAATATAGGACTCTAATACTCGAAGCTCACAATAATAAATTAATTAAATTTTGCTGCGCTTGTAACTAGCTTATATATGTTGTGTGGTTGAATAAAAAGTAAAAAAAAAAAAAAAAAGAAAGAAATAAGCGTAGCTGGTCCGTCAATGAAATAAAACAACAAAAACAAACTAAAATAAACAGCATTTATTGAGTTTTTGTAAAATAATTTGATGTTTTTCTTTGCATTGTTTTTAGCTTCAAATTGTCAACAAATTATTCGATGTCGTACATTTTTTTATTCGTTTCAACATTGGAATGTACGTCTAAATAACACAGCATACTTTTCATAAAGCTTCTCCTTTTTTAAGCCCAAGGATCAGGAGCTACATTATTCATTTCATTTTCGTCATCTGAATCTGCATGAGTGATAATTTTTAAGCTTTGAACAAACTTCAAAATGTTTTTGCCTGCTATAATTGGGGCTGTACAAAAATTATCATCATGTACTGTAATGAATTCTTCCGATGATACAGTAAAGCAGTTTAATAATTTAGAAAATTTCTCGAACATTTCATTAAGTTTCGGTGCTTCTGGTATTTTCTGCACTTTCTCCATCTAAAAGGAAAATCTTTTTGTGCTAAGCGGTTTTCATTCCGTCTTAAAAGAAAAAAAAAAAAAAAAAACTGCATAAATACATAGTAATTTATCTGGACCATACAATTACTTCATGTTAACTGATATTTCGTCCTAAACGTTTTCACGCTTTACGTACTTCATTGTATATTATTACAATATACGTTAAGAATGTAAAATAAGTTATAGGAATTTATCTTTAAATAGTGTAAGGTAATTAAACTGAAGATGAATGGTAACCTTAAAATGAGGTGAGTGATTGAGTGAAAGTTAACGTTCCAAAATGAGGCAACAGTCACTTCTAACTTAAGTGCATGACAAATATATATATAAGTCATTAAGTTACAAAAGGATATTAAAATTCCTCAAATTTAAGAAATAGAATAAATTATTTAATTATACAATTAAACTTCAGAGAAAATTTTTCTAAAGGATCTTCAAGAAGAAACTCCCTATTCCTTAAAGTATAAGGGCCACTCTTAATTAATAGGAAACTTAGTTCGTTGACACTGTGATACTTTTTCATACAGTCCTTCAACACTTAATCCAGACAAAAGCCATTAGGGACAAAAATAAATCAGAATGTAAGCTATCAAGTGCACTTGTCATGCGGATTTTATGTGCTAAAATTAATTTATTCCTGCTGCATGTTAATAGTATGTTTTATAATTAATTATTATTCTCTACTTTTGTCTAGATTTTTTTTTGCTTCCTCATACATCCAGTAATTAACAATTATATTGCTCATAGAAATATCTGAAAGAGCACATTCATTTATCGAGTATTAAACTAGATAAAAATTCATTCCGTTTTAAGCAAGTATTTAAATGAAATTTTAAGACAGAAGATGAAAAAGTAAATTGTAGGCCCTTTGGTATTTAATGCAGAAGATATTAGTTAATTCCTTAAGTTATATATGTATGATATGTATGTTTTAAAAATAAATAGCAATTACACTAATTAAATTAATTTAAGCAATTATATGTGTAAATCTATATCCATGTAACAAAAAGGTGACTCATTCACACATCGCCAAATCTTCGGAACTATTACACGGACTTGGAGGGCAAACATGTTTTTTTTCGATTAGAAATCTGCTAAGAACGAGTTTTGTGGATATGAACTCTCGATGAGTGATTATGAGGGTGTTAAAGATAAATATATTTCCGTTTTAGAAATTCGAGTCCTGTCCTCTTTAAACTAAGAAACAATGTATATTTTTGAATGCAACTGAAAGCATGATGTATGGATTTATTTATCAATAGCTTAAAAACAATAAAAAATTGTGCAACTTAATGAAATACTATTAACGTGGATGAGTAATGGCTGGCCATATGTATGATAATGCTTCTTGACATTCCATTATTGTTGGCCTAATATAGTGCCCTGAAAACGATCCATTGGAGACCTTCTATTGTACGTGATGGCTCCCTAAACCATGATACCACGTTGTAGTGTAGTGGGGCATTCCACAGATACTACAGGATTGCAACAGGACATTCTATCGCTTACATTTTATTGTCATCGAATGCTCTGTGGGGCAGATGACAGTGTTCTTCATAATTGACATAAATGCTGGCTGGTGCATCCACATTAGATGGGGAATGGTGTTTGACAATATGGACTTACCAAAGTCTTTTTGTACGTGCTGCAAAATGTAGATAGAGGGCTGCACTGACGCAATACTTGTCACTATTTGTACCAATTATTTTTGCCATAAACAGTGCATCCACGAAGTGTAACGTGAGTGTGACTAGATGGGGGTCAACTGAGATTTGATGCATAAATCAACCTCCTTTTCTCAGTCCAGCCACTACTCCCCTAAAAAATTCACACAATTTAACTGATTCCGTTGTTTGCTGAAATATCATTCTCTTCTAGCACGTGTATCTTCCCTATAGAAGGGAAGAAAATGCCAAATGATTTCCTCACAAATATTGTACATATCAGTTCACACGGTGAACTGAGCATTTCACATTATTTACATTACTTGGTGAGGTTCATCTACACTGAAATATGTGTTATGCCCACTCTTTCTCGGCGTTGCTTTTTTTAATGACATGCGATACACATTAAGATATAAGATCATTAGAAGACAATACTAATTTTTAGTTATTTCAATTCATGTAATACTTTTATTCTAAACTATTGATTTGACTTAACTAAAATCTCCATGAGCTCTTTTAATTACTTCCGAAAAATTGAAGTATGTTCATTAAAAAAAGCAAAAAAGAAATATATATATATATATATATATATATATTATGATTTGAGTGAACATTATAACTTATAAAACTGAAACACCCGTTTTATTTTTCTACATATTTTATCATGAATTAATTAAGCATGTTTAATTGCTCTGAACTTCGAATCATCCAAAAATTGAAAAGGAAAGTAAATGCTTAAGTGTTTACATATGACAATGAGATTAATGTCTAATTTACTAAATCCCTCGTCTATTATATAGATGTAGCTAATATAAATTTATAATCATTCTTTTTATAGATCCATGTATAGAATTAATTTGCAGCAATCTATCAGAAACTGATCATAAAAGTTTGTAGATTAATTAACACTAATTAAACTTTTAGAAAATAATACTAAAAAGGAGTTAATTCAAGTTTCAATCTTTTTTTAATAAACGTCAAAGTTAAAAAGTAGAGTAGACGCAGAATCGGAAAGGACACCATGAATTGCATTATTATTATTATTTTATGTTATTATTAAAATTGTTGAAATGTTATTATATGTCATTATTAAAATCGTTAAAATATTATTATATGTTATTATTAAAATCGTTGGAATATATATATTATTAATAATTATTAATTATATTAAGTAAAGGATTTTTTTTTTGAGTAAAATGTAGTTTGCTTTCATGTCCTCACTGCACCAGGTTTGGCATGATATTAAAATTCCAAAGTTATAAAGCACAATATAGTAAAAACTAAAAAAACGTCTGTTAAAAAGACTGGAAAAAAATAGATAGCGATGGAACACTTTTAAGAACTTTAAGAGTCTTTGATTAAGAAAGAAAAAAGATGTGAAGTGGTAAAGAAAATTTCTTTTAAGCTGTTCTAAAATGCTTTGCAAATAAAAACAAGGTCTCTTTGAGTGAATTGTATTATTTAGTACCCTTTTTCGTTTATATGCTAGGCTCTGATGGGGAAAAATGACAAAAGTGAGTAAGAAAGTTTGTTTCATTGTTTGATGCTTTCAAAGAAATAAGCTCAAAGAAGAAAACCTCAATAGTGAAAAGATCTTCAAATTATTATGAATTATTATGCTTATAAATTATTTATCGGGAAAAATATTTTTTATATTTTATTTACCTTATTAGAATAATATAAAAGAAAATATTTTTTATTTTTAATTAATTTCTCTAACCTTTGCATACTGAAAACTTGAAAATAATAAATTCATGACCTCTTTAGTTTGAAAGCATGTAAATTAATATGTTAATATTTCTTTCATCGATATATGAAATCATATAATGTATTTAAAATCAAATAAAATTAATCTTTACTAACAATCTTAATCATAAAATAACAAAATAAGGAAGATAAGTTAAGTACCTCATGCGCTCCATGTCGCAATTTAGAGCATATGAATAGTTCTGAAAAACGTACAACTGCATTTCAATTATAAACGTTTTCCAAAAACAATGTCTGATGCATCTAATGACATTTCAACAACAAATTAATTAGATATGCAAATTTTTATTTACTTAAACATAATAAAGTTAATAATTAATTATTTATATTTAAAGGTATAGCATTTGGAAATAAAATAGAAAAAATAGAAAAAATTAACTTTAATTACTTTATTTAATAAATTTGTTTAAAATATAAAAAAATAATAATTGTTTTAATATTATATATTGTTCATTTTCTTGTGAAGTAGAGCTAATATTGTGCTATTTTGTAAGAATAATTGCAATAAACTTCATCTATCAAAGGTTATGTACAAATATTTTCAATAATCTTAAGCGAAACGTCAAAAAAGTTTTTGCTTAAAGATAAAAATTTGCGTATAATAAAAAATACAACACGGTTATAAGTTGTAATGCATTTAAATTTGTATTAATGTATGCTTTTTGATTTCATATATGTAGCTTTAAATAATTTAAAAAAACAAAAAAAAACATTCTTTTTATGATATTGTACTGTATTTTCATGTATAAGAATGCTAGAGAATATCCTACGGGAATGCTTGTCTTTCAAGTTCAAAATTACGAGTTAGATTAGAGGTATTCATGAAACCATAGATACACCGTTTCATTACATCCCAGAAGTATTCTACTGGGAAGAAATCAGACAATCATTTCAACAAAGGAAGTGTTCGAGAAACTTGAAGACAAGCAAAGTAAAGGCATGCTATATGCACCCGAAATTACCTTTTGGAAATGTATTTTCATGAGTCTAAAAAAATAAGAGGAATAGTAAGGAGCATAGAATTTCATCGAGAGACGTACTCAGCGTGAGTATTGAAGGAAAAACAAAGAGGTCCAGCTATCAAATAAAATTAGACAATATGCCATAACTGCTTTTCAGGCTGTGTGGTGGTGATGGTCTCAAACTGTCAAGAAACATCAGATGAATATCTTACTGCCATACTGGACGAAGGTTTTGTTGATCATCAATACTCAATTCGATGCGGAAATAATAGCTGAAAACTGATATTCTGCAAAGCCACGAGATTGTAGATAAAATTCCCCTTATACTATTGATGCGGTTCTTTAGTACTGAAATCGTCTGCATGGCCTAAATATGTGTGAGTATTTAGTTATCATTTAAGTATAATTTACTGTCCAGAAAATTTGTGTTTAAGAGAGATAGAAAAGAATAAGAGAGGGAAAATACATTGTGTTTGAAAATTCTATTATGTACCTATATTATATATCATATCATTTGTTTTTACTGTTTGTGTATTTTCAGCATTACAATAAAATAAAAATTGATATTTTTGATAAATCTGAGTATTGGATTTTATTAATACAATTTTTTTAAAAAAAAAATGGACCTTTCCTTTGTTTTTCCTCTGAAATGTTTACTTCATTTACTTCAGTGACAGAAACCACCAATATTTGAGGGCAAGATTGATCCTTTTACAAGATTTGAGGTGTCCCAACCATCATGTTTTATGACATTGATATATTTATAAATTTTGAGCATCAGCATAAATAAAAATGTTCACAAGTTTTCAAATAAATCAAATTACTAAGGAAACACAATTATTTTTTTTAAAAAAAAGTTATCAAAAATTTATATTTCATCAACTAAATTAATACAAAATTAGTTCATTTTTATTTGTAGCCCGCATTTTTTTAATCATCAAGCTGGTATATATTCGAAGAAAGAATTTATTCTGGTGTACCCTCTTAACAGTTTTTTCTAATTTCGTAAACTTAGTTTTTATTATATATTATTTTTGGATATGTATGTGTACATATTTTTTTAGAAATCTTAAGTACACATTTACGAATTATCAAATAAAAAGTTTTAATCTTAATCTAAAATATTAATCAGCTTTAAGTGACTACTTTTACTGATTACACACATTTTTTTTATCTTATATGCGGTGAAATGCTGTTGATTCTTCACACTACTCAAGAAATCCACATTTACATTGCTAGGTCGTTTGTCAATATTGACTTTGATTACTGTATTTTTTGTGCAGAGAATAATAAACATTCAAGCAATTTATTGAAAGTGATTCTGAATGGACTTACACCATTTTTCTCTTTAGTGATCTTAATCACTTAACTGAAAGGTATTCGAATAATACCTGCTTTCTTTCCAACTCACCAACTTGCTGAATAACAAAGTAAGATAAAAAAATTTTTACTACAACTGAACAACTAGAAACACGGCTACAGACTCTCCGACACCCTATTCCGAAAAGTAACCGTCCGTGAATGTCGATAAGAAAAAGGAAATGAACAATAAAAGAACAAAGAGAAACAATTGGAACTTCTAGACGGTACCTTCGTGACGAAATCCTGGAGTCGTAACAGCTCCCTTGTCGCATCTGCATTTACATGCTAGAACAGCTTGTCACTTGCCCGTAAGTCCCTGATTAAGAATTTTCCCATTACAGAAAACAAAAGAGATAAATTCTTTCTAAGTAATGGCTGCTGATAAAAATCCTTTGGATCTATTAGTAATTATAAAGAGTCAAATAAACTAAAGAAAGTATAAAAGTAATCGCAATCGGGAGAGGGGGATGGATAGACTGGTAGTTGAAATGAACGGAAAACTTATACCAAATATTTTTTCATAGCTGTAAGTAGTTAAGTCTTTTCGGTAGAGCGCTTTAAAACTGTTTCATTAAATTCCTTTTCATCTTCCTGATGCTCACCTGGGTCTCTTCTTTATAAAATCTAAGTCTCAATTTCTTTAGCAACAAAAGGAATTTTGGAGCAATTGAAAGAATGAGCGGATTCTGTTACATTTATTCACTCATAGCCAAAAATTGGCAAAATGTTTTTTTTGTCCGAATAGTGTACCTTATATTGACTTTGACTACTGAATTGTAGAGAATTGAGAATTGTTATTGTGAAAGTGGTTTTATATAAAGTAAAATATTTTATAAATTTTTGAATCAAGAAAATATTTTTATTAAGATTAAAAAGACCCTCGAAAGAGAACATTTATCAGTATAGTAAACAACATTATGGATTAATATTGATCATTTTAAATCCAAAAGTTCCATCAACTTCAAGAACTCAAACAAATAAGAGGAGCACATGGAATTTACAAAATTAGGCAAATATTTCTGACCACAAACGTAAAACAATTTATATGCATTCTAAAGTGTTACAGAAAACAGAAGTAGAGAAAATTTCATATACATTCAACGTTCATAACGTCAAAAACCTGAGAAAGGACATAAGTGCGGACAGATATCGTGATTTCGCAGCATTTGAAATTTTTCGTAACCTCAGTAGTGAAATTCAATTTTTCTACTTTTGCTATGAAAAAAGGTGGCTGAAAAATATAACGGCAACGGGATCTAGCAAAATCTATGGCTTGGCATATTATTGGAAGACTGGAATCTGGGGAAGAACAAAGAAATGCAGCGGGTGCTGTTGTAGTGACAATACGTGTTATTATAATACTGTGTAATCGATTATAAATTAATGAAATGCTCGACGTCGGCCAGGATAAGGTCGTTCATGAGTTACCTTTTTAAATAATGACCGGCATATCCTGTTAAAAGCTCATCAAGACATAACAGCCAATGCAACGAGGATTCAAAGACAGTTTCTTTTGGCAACATGACGAATTTTCTCACGCCAAACAGTCCGAAATGGGATTTATGCAGTTGGTATATGCATGTAATGGTATATGCATGTAGACCAATAATGTGTATTCGTTGACAGTGAGACAACATGTGGTTAGAATAAAATGGGCAGCTGAACATTTAATTGGATCCAAAATGGTTGAAGTTAAGTGATGTTTACGGATGAGTTTTATCATGACAAGAAAAGGGCAATTGAAAAAACACAATATTCATTCAGAAAAGATCACATTACAGACTTAATGTATGGGCTAGCATCAGCGTAGACTGAAATACTAGCTTGAATATCAATCGGAATGGCAGTTTGACAGCTCAAAGGTATGCATACCAGATACTTAGACCACTTGCTGTATTTTACGCTTCAGTAATTAGTGATTTCTTTTATTAATATCAGTATACGCTGAGCCTCATACAGCTTGTCTTGTGGAGAACTTTCTTGAAGCTGAAAAAATAAAGCGTATTGAGTTACCAGCATATTATCCTGGTCTTAAGCTGATCAAGAATGTTAGGAATATACTCTAACGACTACTAGTTACTGTAAAACCGAAACCTGCTGTTACTGTTCAAGGATTAGGGATCGCACTTCGTCAAGAGTGGAACAATATTCTCCAAAGCCTCCTGGATAGCCTCATCGCAACCAAGCTAAATAGGTATGCGGCAGTCCTAATAGTTCGGGCAAACCATGCATTATATTAAACATCCTGTATCATTTCCAAACAATCTGTTTTTGTCATTTCTCTGTATTGAAATTTTGACTCTGAAGTGTCATTTCATGTTCATTATACCATTCTATAGAATCAAAGTTCCAGTATAATTGTTCCTCACTTCTATTTTCTTCATTGCATTTTGTTACACCAATATTCTCCCTTTTATGTCCCGGTTTGGATATCACGCAACGTTTTCTTCAATTTTGTGTTGCTCGCCTAATTTTTTAGCAGTGAATATATTGTTGCTTAGATCAAGGTTCGTGGATTTTGTGATATGTCAGTATCAAATAACGAAAAAATTCCTCAAGAGCGATGAAATTTATTGAAGAAAACAGTCCTTACAATACAGAACAAACAACAGTAAATTCGTACTAAAGTTTCAAAAGTTTCTCATTTCTACAGCGTTCAAACTTAACCATCAGTGTCTAAAAATACAGGTACGTAGCGATAAAAAACAATCCCCATGTAACTATCGACTTAGGCAGACATACCGGTGAATACTTCAACAGCTGAAGTAGAACTAACACAGTTTCAGGAAGAGATTGTTATTTATAATCTTCGTGGCTACCTTCCACACTGCTTTCTCGAGCAATCCGGTAAGTTAATATGTCTTAACATCATATACTTCTCCATAAATTTTAAGATATCTCCATACGGTTGCCATATTGTCAAAGGTGATGCGTACTTGGCTGTATCTCGCCAATATTTTCCTTTGTAATACCATCATAATGTTGGGGATGCTATTGCTTGCAAATATTACAGTTTTTATCAAAAATAAAGGCAACGAAAAGTAATATTATCTTATTAAACATGCAGATTTAAAATATTTACACGATTTTAAGGTAAAATTAAGCCCTAATTAAGCAAAGTTCGTAACATTTATACAACAATTGATTCAAACAAGCATTTAATTAAAAAAAAGGTTTTTAGACAACTGGTCTAAAAATTACCATTTTGGAATTTTTTTTAAAGTAAATCATTTTATAAGTTTTTGTTCAATCAAAAAGTCCTTGCTAAAAATAAAAAAAATGATCCTCAATGGAGAAAATTATTCAATACAATAAGTAACATAATGCTTTAAAATTTATGACTTTAAATCCAATAGTATATCAAATTCATGAACTCAAACATATTACGTTGGGTAATACTAAAGTGAAATTCACCAGATTTTAGTTGAATTTAAATCCCTCCTTAGAATTGCGAGTTATTTCTCGAATAAATCATGAATGAATTTCAACTGGCAAAAGCTCGTATGACATTCATTTTCCGGCGACATCTGAAGTGAGGAAGAGTCTTATACAATTTCCATTTCACAGGAGCTCAATGGTCATTCTTCCGGAAGTCACATCCCTTACAACTTTTCCAGCATTTAGAAAAGTAATAACTTCCGATTTCTACCCACCACCCTTCGACTTGGCTGAAGATGTAATTTAAGGCAGGATATAGAGACCATTATTCCTTTGGAAGTTTGCTTCACTTACAATTACCGTGGATTAATCATAGGTTTCATTTTCGAAAGATTATATTCATTTTAAAAGTGATGGTAATAATAAAATTAACTAATAGCTTAAGAATATTTTTTGAAAGTTTTAGAATTGAGTGAAAATATTTTACTTAATGTCAACATTTTTTTAAAATTAAGTTTTATAACATTTTATTCATAGGTTTGTCATATTTTACGATAAAAGAAAGCAATTTTTACAATGTACCAAAAGCACATAGGGAGCCTTCTCTCATGAAAAATCCCCGATAAAATAAAGCTGGAGAAGATACAGAAAAGTTTCAGTAATATATTGTAGTATAAAAAAGTATATCGTTTGAGCCCAATACAT
Organism: Trichonephila inaurata madagascariensis; assembly: GCA_019973955.1. Taxonomy (NCBI): domain Eukaryota; kingdom Metazoa; phylum Arthropoda; class Arachnida; order Araneae; family Nephilidae; genus Trichonephila; species Trichonephila inaurata. The sequence goes on along the minus strand of BMAV01009624.1, from coordinate 11,884 downwards.
TTTATCCTTCATGTAATAAACAACATTATCCTTTAAGTGAAAAATATATTTTTAAGCATGTTTGAAGAAACGATGCGATAATTTTCTCATGTTATATACTAACATTTATTACAGTTTTTGACATTATATGGGAACATAGTCTATGCAATATTTTATTTCATTTTGTTAAGAACTGTTAACATGACCGCGGCATATGAGTTGCATTGTTCATGATCTCGATTCAAGGGAGTAAGATAATGTACGTTAATTCTATCATTGCTTACAGTCTTCATGTTGAAATGGTATGAAGATTTGGAAAGTTAAATCCTCGCTGAATATTCATCAGTTGGACGTGGCGCAGTATTAAGATGTGTATATCCAATACCTCTCGTCTTGCTGCGAGAAGTGCGTTAATTAAACAATCGATCATTCAAGAAATACTATCTTTTCCAGGATTTCCTACATGCAACTTATTATATTCTTTATGAACATTTATTATTCCTTTATTATTATAATAAAGAAATGCTAATTGTATATATTATAAAAATTAACGAAGTATACAGGCACTTCAAAAAAATTTTTTTTTAAATAAATGCTATACAAAAAAACAAAACTTTTTTCTTTTATTAAGATTTTCTTTCATATGCATAAAGTTAAACCGCATTGTGAAAAAATTGCATTTATGGAATTTTGTGGTAATTTGAATTTGAGATTGGATTATTGAGGTGAGTACTTTATTATTTAATAGTATATTAATTTCTAATTATATATTCGAAGTATTTTTCGCTCAATATTTATGTGAAAATAAATTTTGCTTAACCATATGCTTTATACTTTTAACTATTCATATTGACACATATGCTAAAAAAAAAAACGCAAGGATTTTTTTATTATTTTACTTAAATGTAATTAAACTGTTTTTTCAAAATAAAATTATATATATATATATATATTAATATATATATATATATATATATATATATATATATATATATGTTAATAATATTTTTTAAAAAATTCTGTATTGATGGATTAAGATTTGTTTACTTAGGATTACAAATACAAATGAATTCTTTGTTAATTTAAACTAGTTATTAAACTTGGATATTTCTTAACTGTGAGTGTGGTATATATACGAAACCCATCAGTTTTCCCTTATATTACTAATAAACATTAAGAAAAAAAAATAATTATTTTTATAAGGATAATTCATTCGGCTTGAGAAGCACACAAACTTATTATAGTTTTGCGAAAAATGTGTAGTGAATATGTCATAAATAAAATGACGCATACATCGCAAAGGAAATGCGATTGTCAGAACAAAAATGATTCTTTAGAAGAATTTGAATTACATTTGCAACTTAAGGCTACACAGTACCCCTTTTCAAAAATTTTTGGAAACAGTTACAGTAAAAATAATTTATGTTTTATGTTTAGATTACATTATTAAGCTGATTTTGTAAATAAAGTGTCATTTTGACCAGCCATTATTTTACAATTTTAAAAAAAATTTGGAATTTATTAAATTTGCTCAAACTTTTATAAAATACTCAATTTTTAATTTTTTTTAGTTATTTTAAGTTATTTATGTTTCTTAGGTTATTGCAAACAAAAGTTAGTATGGATTTTAAATGTTTTCCCTTGTTGCCTTTTAATAATTTTTCTAGAAAAACCTAGAAAAAACATGAAAATTTCTAAAACATAAATTTTGGCATAATTTAGAAAAATAACTAGAAATCTCAGCCCTAAATCCATAGTTACTTTTATAGAACATACACTTGAAGTATAAACCAAAAATTTCAAGGCTCTATCTTAAACAGAAAAAAGGCCTTGGGATTAGAAAATACTTATACCTTCAAAATTGAGTCTGAGATAAACGCGTTTAAAGTTTCTAAAGTCATAAAACAAAAACTTATAATGCCATAAAGCTCTAATCTTTTAATATGTTATTTTCAATTTATTCTCTACATTAAAACACTATTTTAATTAAAAAATGACTGAAAAAAAATTTTTTTAATAAAATGTATTTTTGCATAATATTGATAGCATTTGTTAAGATGACAGTTTATTCAGCTTAATCTTAACCTAATATTTTCACAAAAGTTTTAAAACACAAAGCATTTATGTACAACATAATACTGATTCTAACTTAAAATAAAAATATAGCCAGGTTTGTTCATAAAACTTAATTTTTTTCAGTTTTAAATTGGGGCAGTTTTGGGAAATTTAGCTCTTGTCGACTTTAAAATACTTATATATATAATTACAATAAGTGTAGTATAATGTAGTTTGGTACATTAAGGAAATATTCAGTTATATCTGCAACATTAGAATTCAGAATACTTGTATTCGAAAATTTAATTGCAGTATCAGCTGACAACTGATTTTTAAATACATCATTTACTGTAGTATTCCATCTCTTCGAAATATTGTTTCTCATTGTAACCTGAGAACGCCTGGGCCGTGACATTTTTCCTACAGGAAAAATTAATGATAAAGCTTTTAAGTTATACAAACTATTTTTAAAACAAAAGTTGGCCTTGAAACTAATCTTATTAATTAATTATGAGAACTCAAAAAACTCAAATCATAATCAAGCAGAAGTGATTTTAGTAAAGAAAATTGAAACTAATAACCCTTTCACACTAAATGATTTGACTGAGCTCAAAAATATTTTTAATTAATTCAATTTAAGAGTAAAAAATGCTTTAAAATGAAATCGAAATCAAAACCATAGCTGCTAAAACTACGAATATCTTAAAAACTAATTTGCCTACAGATCTGAAATTGGGTTGCGAGCTTTTCAATGAAATGGGCCACTAGAAAATGCAAAAAAAAAAAAATTCATAATAATGAAATTTTTAGTGTACTGTGTTATCTTAACGGCGTTGTGCATATGTCCAAGGAAGCCAATTATCACCCCAATATTTTATGATCGATTATGATTCTTTATTTATAGTGAGAATTAGTAGTGTAAAGTTACCAAGCGCTAAACAAAGAAATTGCTTACAACTTTATGTAGCGCTTGGTAACTTTACTGTACCTAGACACCACTTTTATGAATAAAGTCCTTGTCCCTTTGAAATTAGCGTTCTGACCACAAAAACAGTACGAGATTCATGAAAAAGTGAATTACTTTGTTCAGCATAATCAATTTAGTAAAAAAAAACTTTCTGTAAAGCAATGTTAGAACTAAAAGGTTCGTAACTCCCAAATTTGGAACGCGACATAACGGGGAAAAGGAGAAAATGACACACAAGTGAACATCCATGATCTTCGATATCGTATTGGCGGATGAAGCAGACTTTGTGTATTATACTATGTACAATAAGCAGAATATCCATTTTTGGTCATTGAATAATCTTAGAAGTGCTGTCAAATTCAACATCACTTTAGCGGCGATAAATGCCCGTATGGAATATTCTAAAACAAACAGTTTGAACCTGTAGTTTGATGATAAATACATATAGAGCCCGATTCATTTTCTGAACCGGTGATTTTAAAAAGCACATACATGGATAATTTTCTATGATATTTAATGTCACTTAGATTAGAATATTATGTAAAACGTTTTAAGGACATTTTTGACAAAAATTATTCTAAGTTAATTTCGTCAAAATATTATATTTAAATAATTTTTTATTAAAATGTCCTTAAAATAATTTTATACATGTATTCTAATCTAAGTGATTACTAAATATTATGACAATTATCCATTTATATGCTTTTTAAAAATCAATACGGTTCCGAACGTCGGATACCTTAATGTGATTCTAATACTTTTTATTACTGAAGGGTATTCTATTCAATTTTCGGAAAGATTTTGCCGTGAGTGCCTCCGTAATGTCTGGTTCCAATGTCCTATTGTACAAAGTATCGCATAGCATGCAATTCAATCGAGACACATTTCAGCAACAAATCATTGGGCATAATAATTGCGTTGAATGGCCTGCGTATTCACTTGACCTGAATACATTGAACTTTTTTCTGTGGGAATGTATCAAACAAAGAATGTATGAAACAATTTCATCCACACTTCAGGAGCTTTTAAGTTGTATAATGAATGATTGTACCAGCGTGTCACATTGAAGAAAATGAACTGGGAAAGGAAAACCCCCTGTCCAGTTGTGTATTGTTGTTGAAGGGCACCATTTTAAAGAAGGCAAATGCATCTCATTTCCGTGCAAAGTTTTATTCAATGCAACCAAAACATATGTTTGTGCTTTATGCTTATCATGTGAATCCTTTTTGTGCACAAGATGTTTTTTTGTAATCAATTGATGATGCTGAAACACATTGTAATTGACTTTGGTTATGTATCTCATACTGTTATTGATATAAGAAGGTTAATTTCAAATTTATCCTCCAGGGGGCGAGAAGCAGTTTTTTTGTGTGGCGTTTGGCAAATTCACTTTATCACACACAATATTTCACAATATTTTTAAAGTAAAATATTAAGTAATCACATTTTAAATAATAATGCGTTTCAATAATCAATTCACAGTAATAGAGAAGATGATGATCGTCTTTTAGCTTTGAACAAAAGACTTTTAGCTTTGAACCACGCATTTCTTAAACACCAAATTTTTATAGTAAAAAGCCCTATACAATTCCGTAGTATCACTATTGGTACCAATGTATATATCATTGTGCCGGGGAAGATCTACAATCTCTTTCTTCTCAAAATTTAATTGATAACTTACAAAACACAGCAATAATTAAAAATAGCTTAGAGATTGCCAGAGTTTCTCAAGATGTGTAAATTTTTTCCATGCATGGCTTTGACTTCAAGGACATTTTTAATTCTATAGATATTGACGATATGATTAGGGTTCTACAGTTACTATATGATAAAGATTATATCATAACACTGTGAAGATTATAATGGCAACACCTCATATCACAGTTTACATCTTTTCTACACACAGCGTGAACATCTTACACATTTTAGACAAACTGCAAATCAAATTAGTCTACAAATTTGCATTTTTGACAATCAACCAATTCAAAGCCTACCAAATTTGATTGTCATTTTGGTATCTATCTATGCTGGCTAGTATAAGCATAATTCAAAAGATGCGTTTATGTATATTCAGGTTTTTTTAACTTGGTGGGGATAATTGCTTTTCATTAATTTCAAAACTCTTGATTCTCTTGAAAAAATATCTGTAAGTAAAGAATTTTTGTTAAATTCTTTTTTGAAAAATACTTTTCTTACGTAATTGTTTTGGGATTTTTCTGCTTCAAAAATTTGGGGAGAATTTGTTGCAGAATAGTAGTCAGTGGTTTCCGACTATACTTTCTGTGAGTTTTATATACTTTTTTGTTTATTTTATTTGGTTTTCCTACCGAATTGCAAAGGGGAAGTTTGGCTCCTTCTCAAACTAGTTTAGCCCCACTTTATTCGGTCCGGAAATTGCTTCGACCTGCTGTGGTTCTTTTTGTAGTTACTTTTTGTATTTTTCTATACATTCGATCTTCATGTTTAGCTTTTATATTTTTATCACGTTATTTCTTGTTATGTTCTTTATCTATTATTTCTGGTTTTTGTTATATTATACAGATTTCTTTCATATATCTATATAGCTCTTTTTGAACTGAAAGAATGCAGATTGTGCTTGGTATGTTTCCATAAAACGAATTAATTAATTAGAAATAATGAAGCAGCCTCAAAATGACACCAACACTTGAAGACTTGCTTAAAATAACTAATATGATGCAACAAAAAAGTAAGTATGCAACTATTTATAACCTGCAGAAAGTAACTTTAAAACTGATAAGCTAAAAATCAAACACCTCACTTTCTTAATTTAAACTGGGAAGTTCATTAAACTGGAACATTATTCGTCCGCACTCTAAAGTTTTTTTCTTTGGGGCATCAGCACCTTGTCGAGACAGATGCAATTAGGTCAAAGTAGGGGCCACGCAGTGGAGTGTCACAAACACTTGCCTTGTAAAATTCTGAGTTAATTTACTCTGTTCCTGGTATATTTTAATTGCATTTTTTTATAATCCAATATATTTTCTCTTTAGCAACTCAAGTTTCTTTATTTTATAAAACAAGTCAAGCAGCTAGTAATTAAATTTATTGTCTAAAATGGTGAAAGTGCAGTGCACAATAGAGTGAAACTTAAACATAATGAATGTAGTAGGTTCAGTACATTCATTTTGTGGAAAAGTAACAGTGAAAATTAGAGAATTAAACATGATTATCAAACTAAAATAATTATTTAAATATATGATTTAGAGTTAATTTAGGAAAAACTGTTTTAGAATGTATTATTTTATGTTGTAATAAAAAATTACTTTGCAAATTGTATGCTAAATAAATCCATTTTTTACAAATGTAATTAAAATATAATTATTCTATAGTAATTATATGCTTAATATATATTAATATAATATAATAATTATATTATATATATATAATATATATATATATGTATTAATATATATATATATATATTATATATATATATGTATAATATATATATATATATATTATATATATTAATAATATATATATATATATATATATATATATATATATATATATATATATATATATATATATATATATATTATATATATATTAATAATATATATATATATATATGTTATATATTATATATATATTAATATATTTTCACATTAAAGGTAGGTATTTATAACATTTTATGTTATATTTTGAAAATTTGAAACATAATCACCAGATTTAAATAAAAAATATATTAAAATTCAGTAAATTAAGAAAAATTGAGTTTTTTTAAAAAAATTTTTATACAAGAGTCTATATACTTTTTTTTTCTATATCCTTTCTCAAAAATGTTCAAAAAATGATATGCTATTACATTCATACAATATGTTTTAGAATATATCAATATGCAATATGCACAATTTTGAGGAATAATCTTAAAAACATTAATATTCTATTGAAACACCTTTTCAAATGTAAACACATCAAATGTAAACTAAAATGCATATTTAGGCAAGATTCGCTTACACGAGCTATAATTTAATAAGCTATTTGCCTTAAGAACTTTATGACACTCTTTAACATAGTATATTATTTCCTCAATTTTATCTCGTAAAATTTGTTAAGTGATTCTGTGTTATTGCTTGCATATCATTCAGAATTTGTGTCATTTCTTATACTACTTAAATGGAATTTTGGGAGTTTTCCCGTTTTTGCCAAAACAATAAAAATTTTTTTTTTCAATGAATATTACGTGATTATTTTACTTTTATAGTAAAAAGCAATGTTTTCAATTCTGTGGTATTTTGGTTTGCTATAACTAACAGCAAGAAAGAATTAATATGAATTGATCATGGAATGGTTTGGAACACAAATAATTTCTAATTCGTATCTCATTTTACACTAAGAAAAATATTACAACATTTGTGAAATAATTAATTATTTTACTTTCAATAAAAATAAAAGCATCGCATTTGAATATTCATGACTATTCAAATTAAGTGTTTAAAAGGAAAACAAAAAATTACTTTGCAAGGAAGTATTTCATTTAAACAAGTTGCATGTTTGATATTTTTTAAAATTTTAAATAAGGTAGGTCTATTTGAGCTTTTTAAATATTAATTTTCCCAACTGATAAGTACCATTAGCTATTCTACCCATGTCAGTGAAAAAACATAGTAAATGTTTTTAGTATTACTTTATATTCAATGCATGAATGAATTTTAAATTCAATGTATTTGAATAACCGTTTACTTTTGGTTAATATTCATTAAAGTTGAATCTCTTATTTAAATTTATCTTCTTATTACCAATTATATTCCTATTAATGAATACATTTATAGATCCAATTTCCATTTTTATAAATATGAATACAAAATTGCAACAAATTGAAGCATATATTTTAAGCAAGAAATTTTCGGACATGTGAATTGACCATTTCAGCTTAGTGATCTTCGTCACGAGCTCATGGCTGACATGTCCTGAGTTCTAGTCGTAGTGCAACTAGAATCTTGCCTTGAAAACGGGCTGCTGTACTTTAAATTTTAAGTGGCTCAAAGAGGTCATTTTGGCTTGTCGATGTAAATTGAAAACATAATGTCAACTCAGGTGTCATTGGGGGTCACTTGACCAAGGTTCAAAATTAGGAAATCTCTCACCAATATTCATGTCTTCGTGCTGCTTTATAATGTGATGTTGATAAACTATCACTATTTAAGGAAACGGTTAAAAAGATCCAGGGAAGTTAACGAATATTAATTATTATATACATATAAATAAAATTTTACAACAAAAATGAAAACATCATCATTTAATTAGAAAAATTAAGATCATTTATTAAATCAGTAATTTAGTATATGTAACATATGTAAGTTTAATAAAAATAAATTTTTAAAAATACGTGTTTTCACGAAATTTTTGTAAATTTTATTTTATTAAATGTGCTCGATTTTAAAAATAAATATGCTTGTATACCATATCCAACGCAAATACAAAATATTTTTCAAAAAGTAAGTTAGTCTTGTTGATATTATTTTTAAAGTATATTATTTGTGTGTATAATTCTGTTAGAACAATGCAAATTCAATAATAGCTGTTACATTGAACTTAAAGAAAAACTAACTAAAGCAGGTTCCAAAAGATTTGGGTTTAATAACTCTAGACAATGGCGAAATATTTTATTTAAAGAATTTAATCTAATCTAGAAATGTGTGTTTTTAAAAATGATACCGAGTTTATACGTAATCTTATAAATATCTTAGAAGAAATAATAGAAAAATCAGAAGAGGATATTTGCGAGAACGTGAAAAAAAATTAGAATAAATTTAACCCAATTACACAGATAACTAGCAAATACGAACGAGGGAGGGGATTCAACTAACAAGTCCCAAACTAGAAAACTTAGAGAACTGAGCTCAACTGATAATTTAGAAAGTTTAAGAAGTTTTTTTTTAAACCTTAACTATATCCCACAAGTTAAGATTTTATCACTTAAGAAGTCAGAATTATTTAATTTGTGTTTCCATCTCTTAGAAAAAGCATGCCAGAAGAAATATCTGCCTAATGAGTTAAAAGACGAGATTCTGTTGAATATTTTTGGGGAAAAGAGTAAATAATTTACTAGTGCATGTTAGTTATTCATAAGGATTTGTGTGATTACGAAACGATAAAAATTGTAGTGTTAAAAGCCCGCGTTCAAGCCCTTTAGCCCATTCAACAAGAATGTCTAAATAACATCAAAAAGGGGTGGAAGCTACCAAGACTTAAGAACAAGTTACTTCTTGGTTATGTGCATCCTTTGTTTATTATCAACAATTATGCAAGATGATTGAATTCTAATCTTTGAACAATGCTATAGTTCCCGATAAAAAATTCGAAACACTTTATTATTAACTAATGACTCGCGTATCGAAGTCAAAAAGGGTGAAACCTTTTTCAAACCTTAACTCAGTCAAGATTATGATATTTACTTATCGTCTAAAGTCAAACGTGCAAGCAGTAATACAACAGGGGATTCTAAACGAGAAAGCTGAAATATAAAAGACAGAAAAGATTAAATTAACGAGCGCATCAAACTTTATCTGAGGTGTTCGTATCTGAAACCAAAACTGAGGATGCGTTATTTGTAAAAATACAACTCATCTACTTTCTTAGTTCTTTCAATTTAAAAAAATCTCAATATGGTATAGCATGGATGTGTGATAAAATGAAGTAAAGCGAATTTTTCGTTATTTTTCTTTTCATAAATTAAGTGAATGTCATTTGGAAGAAAACTGTTTCTACCATAAGCCAACTCATGCGAAAATATATTTCCCATGTCAAAGTTCTAGCAACAATTCTTATTTGAAATATATATGTATGCACGTGTGCATGTGTCTGTGCGTGTATGCATTCCGACTCTTGTTAAAAATAAATACTTAGAGGGTGAGTCGGAGAATAAATTTCCCTTGTCAACTGTGGTCACAGAATTGTGTATTAAAATCAAAACGTAGAATGAAACATTAAAGATGAGACACTATTTTTCCACATAAATACCAAGTTCCTTGGGACATTTGCCATACTGCTTGATAAGCTTCAAACAGCCCTTCAGGAAAAACACAAGGCTTTGCATACAGAAGTGCGTTTAACGGTTTATTTGTCTTCATCATTGTGAGATTCTTCTTCAAAGCCGAAAGCAAATGAAAGTCATTTGGGGCGAGATCAGGACTGTATGGCGGATGGTGTAGGTGCTTCGAACCAAAAATAGCAGTATGGTTTTGCTTTTCGGGTGAGTAATGGTGAACCCACGATTCATCACTCATTACAATTCGTACACCCAGGACCGTTGTTGGTTTAACCATTGAAGATGTCCCGTTGTCAGCGACAAAGGGAGCTACGCCGTGGTTTCGAGCTGAGAGTTATGCTTTTCAAACGCTTGAACGTTTGTGGACACGAGACTTTTAAACGACCCTAATTCTAGATTCAGGGCTCGTGATGTTGCTGCACGATCCATTAAGGCCATGCGGGTAGCATGCCTGTCTTCTTGGCTGCTAATGATAAGGGGGCTTTGAGATTCAGTACGGCGTTCCATATTGCCATCTTGAACCCATCGATTCCATATTCTTCTAACAGCTACTGGATCTTGACCGACGCGAGAAGCAATATTGTGATACGATAAACTGCAATTTCGGTACGCTACAATTCGACCTTTATCAAAGTCAGAAACGTGTTGGTATATGCATTTCTGCGTCCTACACTAGCATCACAACAACTTTTCACCAGGTAACAACATTGAAATGCAATTCGTGTATGAGAAACCGGTTGAACAATTTCCTCATTTAAACAAATTGTAGGTGTCGCTACCGACGCATGCTTTATCTAAATACGCTGAAAAGCTAATTGTTTGCACATCACATTATCCTATCGCTGAAATTTTACGCCTGTAGCACGTCGCTTTCTTTGTGTAACAACTTTAATGGACACTAGTGCAATTAACAAAGGAAATAAGAATGTTATAAAAGTATTGTGTCTCTAAAATCCACACCACATTTAACCAATTCTTAGTTTTCCCAAGGTTACTCTTCTTATTTTTCTTCACCTGTTTGAAATGAAATAAATTTTTAATCTCTCATTTGTGATTTTTTTCCCCAAATAGCTTATACTTTCATTTAAGAAATAAAGCAAAATATGTATACTAATACATGATAGTTTATAAGGTCGAAAATTAATAAAATGGAATTTTTTGTTTTTTGAGCTTTACTTCTAAGATATTTTGGACTTATATTTTCAATAAAATAAACAAACATTTTATTTGTATTACTTTTTTTTTATTTTTTCTAGGTTCTTGGGAAACTTTTGACTAGTTTTCTGTAACAAACATTTTTGTCAAAATGAGTGTTTAATATAATTTAAAATAATGCACATATAAACGAAAGTTTATTACGAGAAAAGCTTACATAAACATTTTTATAGGCAGAGAACTCGGAAATAAAATTTTTTGGGAACTTCGAAAGAGAGAAATATTTATGAAAGGAGTAGCTTGAATGGAGTTAAAACAATTTGTGTGTGTCTTGTGTTCGTTTTGAAATCATTTTCAAACATAAAATTAGATTTTCTTTAGTAGACCTTATTCGTATGACACTAGTTCATGTGTCAGATTCTAGGTATAACATCGATTATTTGATTGGTGTGCCAAAAAGTTTCTACTTTATGTCTTTCTTCCTTTTTTTAGCCAAATTCAACGAGCTAGTGACTGAAAAGAAATATCCTTACAATTACTTTGGGATTCATATTTATTTCTGATTTTCTTTGAATGTTAAAGAACATTATTAATCTAGTAATTAGAACATTAATAAACAGAATAATACAAATTTCTGATTTTCCGAAACTGTTAAAATATATAGGCTTTTACCGAAGTCAATGAAATGTATATGAATTTTAAAGCAGTTATAC
>BMAV01009623.1:154340-181184 GCA_019973955.1 Trichonephila inaurata madagascariensis | reverse complement strand
AAACAGAATAAAGGCCAAACAAAGGCTGAACGGTTATCTTTATTGCCAGGTGTCAGACATAGTAAAATAACAGTAAATGTTCAAAATGATATCCGTTTTCCGGGACACACAATCGAACTCTTTTTACCAGATTAATTGACACTTTACGAAGAGCATGAAAATTAATGTCCGATATTGCATGAACGATGTTACTCATAAGTTCATCAAACGTATGGGAAATATTCCTGAAGGTGATATTTTTCAGATATCCCCAAAGAAAAATTCCTGAGTTAAAAAGTCCGGTAAACGAACTAGCCAAAGTCCTTTGAAAATGACACGATCATCGAAAAATGCAGTTAAAACTTCCATACTGTCCCGTGATGTGTGACAAATTGCGCCGTCTTGCTGTAACCAAGCGTACCTTTCATCATTTTCACCAGGGATATGAATTTTGTAATTACGTTTATATAGACGGACGGTCTTTTCAATGGACTTTTTTGTAAAGCGGTCTCCACATCTGCCACTTCCGTTTTCATTATGAACGCTCAACCGGATCACTTCCTGTCTGCAACAAATCCTGTGTCACGTTACCGTTACACTAAAAGTGTTATCATTGATGCATTTGGTGCTGTTTAACATGGATATTTCTGCTGAAATGCATTTATCACACGGCAATAAGATTTTATAGCGAAATAAAATTCCATGATGGCTATTTGCTCTTGGGAAAATACCATGCACCTCCCGTTGTGCTCAACGAACTACAGCTGACAAGTATTTTGAAACTCATGCCTGATACGTTCAAAACTTCTTATGATGGGGTCCCTGTTGCCATCTAGTGAAAGAAATCTCAACCAACCCTGTTGGTACTTAAGCAACAATGATTACCATGTGGATGTGCGTGACTTTCGAAATACCCGGTATTTACTCACAATTTTTTTTAATTCTAGAGCAATTTTTCTGTATAGTCCATTGCTGGGGTCAGCAAACTTTCGAGTTATGGAAGCTTCACAATCTAAAGCAACTCGAAGGCTATTGTAATTTTGAACCACCGTCAAAATAAAAGGAGGGTCACCTGAGGTAGCTCCTCCCACTTTCCTAACTTCTTCACCATACCAACGCAAAGATTTTGTGCCATAGCAGCTTTAACGTCCTTCAACTATCTACACGAAGGATCATCATTGTCACTAGGATTCATACAAGCAATTTTTCAGCCACAAGTTGTGACCATAATCCCTAGTCTGTCATGGCCTTAACTCCTTAACTGCCGAATAAAAATTACTCGATTCGTTACCCCATTCCACCGTTTTTCACATAGGCGTGCTTTTGCAATGTTTTGGAGCTAAAAGAAGAGGCTTAAATAATCAAATTTTTTTCCGAAATTGGTACAGAAAACGTCGTTTATTCGAATCAGCCGGGACCGTTCGGCTACGCGACGGTTCGGATGACCAGAAACCGAATGCTGTCTATATAATATATGTTACCGGACACTATACGAATATAGAAAATCATCACATGTGGGAAACACGCTTGAAGAAAAAGCAAAATAGGTGCAAACTATCGCAATTTTATCTTCATTGTGGAAAATAATCACTTATTTTTCGCTGTATAATTGTACACCTTCGTTTTTTCGCTGCAAGGTCTCTTATTCTCGTGAGCAGCAGTAGGTTCAGTTGTATGACGCTCCGGATAATAAATGTTCGGATAATCGACGTTCTATACTATAAATGCTTCTCAAACATTGTCAAGGTTATTTTATTGCATTCCAAAGCCTTCGGAATGGATTTACTGATAGCAGCGAAAAAGAAAACGATCACACTTCAGAAAGACGATATATACGTCCGAAGCATTTAACACAATATTTGTGTGAAACATATAAATACGCTGGCTGCAGTTAAGGGGCTAAATTACTGACTGAAGCAAATCTTCTGAATCTGACGATCATCCAATTGGTAGAGTTTTTTTAATGTATCTAAAATATTAATATTAGATTTAGCGGCTTATACTCAGACTGGATATAAAAACATTCCTTCAAAGCGAGCAATATATAGACTATGCCAGTTGCCTGCTGTAAGAGTCCATTCATTAAAGTTTCACGACAATATGATCCTGCTAAGAACGGCGGCTCTTGAAAGGATGAAATTCCACGAATTGTGTGTTATGTAATACAAAGACATGCAGATTTACTGTCTATCCATATGACTTTCGACATGTGGCACTATAAGAGGGAGACCGAAAGTAGTCCTGTCCTAAAAAAACTAATAGCATTTAGGACAGGATCAGAGCATGCTGTGTTCGAGACTCTTTGTGTAGTGAGGAATGAAATGTGAGAGTCCTTCTCCGAAGTCTTTTAAGGTATCCAACTATGTTCGAAACCATTGTTTTTCAAAGCGTACAAATGAATATTTTTTTTAATGTTTAATTTTTAGAATACACATATGAAATTGTTTTCAGAATAGTATTGAAAAAAAAATATATATATAATAATAATAATTTCGAAAAAAATGAACTCAGAACTAATTATTTTCAAAACTTTCTTTTATGAAAAATGCTTACTTTTCATTTTAATATTTTGTCTACTAAGACTTCTTCAGAAAGCCTGAACAAGGAGTATTGAAAATTTCACATTAATTTCAGAGTTATTACCGAATTAAATTTATAATCCGTTTGTTTTTTTTTCTTCTTGTTTGCTCAAAATTTTTTCACTCCGATGTATTAAATTATGGATAAATTCACCTCTACAAAATATATTTCAAAGATCCTTCTTCAAGCTTTATAAAGATGTCTGGGATATATTGGCAGAAAAATTATTGTTATAGAAACATTCTGGTAGTGGTTGTGATCAAGACTTTTCTGCCACAACCCTCTCTCTCTCTCTCTCTCTTTCTAAGATGCTTTTCATAACATTTAAATATTAAGAGTGTACTACAATGCTTCTTTGAGTATTGTCAACCCAATATTCATAGCAAACCCTAATGCAATAACAATGCTTTGAAAGCAATAACAATACGCTTTGATGCTAAAGCTGCAATATACGAACGTAATAAGAAACCGTATGAACCATCAAAATATATGTTAAATTCTGTATATGTTACTTTATATAGTAGAAATTTTAAGTAAATTGCTTTTAAATAATATTTTTTTTTTAAAAAATAATCTAGAACTTTTGATTTTTCAATATACTCGCCTCCTATTCCGCCTCCCTAAGGGGGATGCATCGCACAGTTTAAAAACCACTGGTATACTGTTAAATTTAATAACTTAATCAATTAAAAAAATTTAATTACATAAAATTTAACATTATTTATTTTTATAACATTTAAAGATTTTTTTTTTTTTTTTTTTTTTTTGTAATATTATGCATAGTACAATTTTCCAATGCTTCAGAAACTCAGAACTATTTGCAGGTATTTTTATTTATGTGGCTCATTGCAAGGAAAATCAAAATATTTTATTGAAATAAAAACTTTTAACTTAATGCAACAGTAATTGCCTTAAACTAGCTAATTTCTTTTATGTAGATGCAAATCTTATGTGTATTAAATGTGTATTTTGTTTATGTTATGTGTACTCAAATCATTTCAATGACTGATTGTGAAGGTAAAAGAAACAATGAAGCAATATTTTTTTAAACAGAAATAATTATTTTGTACTAATAAATGTGTGCGTGCGTGCAGGTAGTTGTCTGTAGATCCGCAACCGTGAGTTCTAAAGGCTGTGATCAGCCAATACCTGGACTAGTCCATTTTATGCTGAATATTGGTTATTTTGTTTGCGAATTTTTAATTGTAATGACATTTATGAGGGGAAGCATTCAGTCAAAAATATTGCATTTTTATTAAATATATATCTTTATAAATGTCGAAATATATTAGCTTTTTTACATAATTTCCTTACATAAAAAATTAAAAATATTATAATAGTTTAACAACATTGCTAACTGTACCTCGGCGTGCAGTTTGTCTCGTGCATATTACAATATTATGGGAATAAGCTTGCAATGTATTTAATTTTCTCCTTGGATCATTACTCTTACCCAATTTTCTTTATCATCAAATATATTAATATCATATGGATAGCATAATTTTTAATTTTCTGATACTCCATCGCAGGCAGATAAAGTCCGTATTAACTTCGTAACTTAACACATATTTTATAGCAAGTAGTCCAAAATTTCAAATCTTTTTATTTGTGAGTTTTAAACATTATTGTAAAAATGAATAACTAATCGGCAAATATTTATTAATATTATTATTATATATAGTATGTGTATTGTAACATAGATTATGTTTATAGATTATTATTATTTTGAATAGATAAATACTGATTCACAAATATTCTCAGGCTTTTAAGGAAAAGACCTAAGAAAGGAAAGAATAATGAATACTCTGAAGCTGATTAGGAGAAATACATTATAATGATAATATTCTTACAACCATAACGCCTTTGCAATATGTGTGTTCTGTTGAGTTACAAATTAAATCACATAAATATAAGACTAAACTAATTAATTTATAGTGTTTTCCTCTTCTAATGCAAATTATGCTATTTATATTTACTCGAAGTTTTCCTAAATTTGTCTCATGAGGGATTGGCAGAAAAAGTGTAATTTTGCAAATCAAAGTTTATGATGAATATTATTTTATATACTGCTATATAGGAACTATTATTTTTCATTCCTAAACACATTAACTATTTACCCATGATCATTTATATATGTGAGTACCGATTGATTCAAAAATAATGTGACCAAATTCAGAGCATCATAAATATTAATCGAATAAAATTATTTACTTCAAATATACACTGCGGTTTCCTTTAGCTTAGTACTCTTTGAGTAGAACGTTTCGGCTAAGTCAAAAGGGTCTTTTGACCATTTTGGGTTTGGGGTATTTTTCCAACTTCCTCTTTGATTGCTGTTAGACGCTCTTGAAGTGTTCTTACTTTACGTCTATTTAATTGCTGTTTTTTTTTTGTTTTTAAGTATCCCCTTAAAAATAATCGCAAGTAACACAACCAAGAGATGATGGTAGCCATTACTCAGGAGGAAAAATATGTATATTTTTATCTTTCAGCCATTTTATAGTTGATTTTGCAGTATGACATGGTGCTGAATCTTGGTAAAATGCAAAGTTTCCTTGAGGATAAAGAAGTTTACTTTTTTTGATCAAGTGTTCTAAAACTTTATTCTGATAGTATTTAGCATCAATTTTATCGTGGGTTTTACAAAAAAATGGTTTTGTTAAGGTATCCGACTAGGTTCGGAACCGTGATTTTAAAAAGTGCATAAAGGGATAATTTTCGAGATATTTAGTGTCACTTAGATTAGAATATATGTATAAAATTTCTTTAAGGAGGACACATTTTGACAAAAAAAAAATATTTAAATACAAAATTTCGGCAAAAAATTAACTTAGAATAACCTTCTTTCAAAATGTTCTCCTTTTGTGAAAAGTGCTTCTATTATAATAGTATTTTGCCTGTATATAGCTCAAACTGCTGTACAGAGGCTCAACTATGATTTTTGAAAAATTCCCATTCTTTTCAGAGTTAAACCCCATTGAAATAACTATCAGCGTTTTTTTCTTAAATTTTCTCCCCTCTGTTGTCGTAAAACGTGGATAAACCCACTTCTAAGTTATATATTTTAAAAATTCTAGTTGAGCCTCTGTACAGTGGTCTGAGCTATATACAGGCAAAAGATTATTATAATAGAAGCATTTTTCACAAAAGGAGACTATTTTGAAAATGGGTCATTCTATGTTCATTTTTTGTCAAAATATTGTACTTAAATAATTTTTCATTGTAATACTATTCTTAAAACAATTTTATATACGTTTTCTAATCTAAGTGACCCTAAATATCATGAATATAATCCATTTATATGCTTATGCAAAATCATGTTTCCGAACGTAGTCGGATACCTTAAGCTTACATTCTCATCCATTTCATAACATCTGATGGCCAACTTGCTTTTTGCAAAACAACTGCGTCCTATACCACGTTTTTTTGTGAAATATATTGTGCCTTCGTTTTTCCAGTTGTGAATTACGGATGAAATAGTGCTTCATCTGAAGTTGTTCATGCTTTGTATCTGTCGTTGAGTAACTTCAAATACAGAGGCAAATAACTTTTTTTTTTCGTTTTTCTACGGTCACACCAGACATTTGAAGACAGGCTGATTTATTCACTTATTTATGGCGATTTTTCTTTATCTGACAAGAAATTGTCGATTGCGATGCCTGTAGGTTTTTCGCTAAAGTTCCTTGAGGCACAGGACTTTCTACAGCGAAAAGTCTTTGCAGCATCCTTTTTTTCTTTCTTTTTTCCCAAGAACTTATTTTCGTCCACATTTTTTCCCTTGAGCTTTTGACTGCCAATAAAATTATATTTAAATTTAATAACTGGCACAGCAAAGCAATTAAAATTTACCATTCATAGTTACATGCTCTTAAAATAGTTCACACTAATATTGAAACAACCTATATGTGTGTACGTGGGAGTATTATAAACTGTATAACAAAAAACAACGCACCAAAAAGGTATTCCCCGAATACCTTTTAGGTGCGTACCTGAATAGTAGTAGTACCTCAGAGGAAGCTACACCTTTGACTGTCAAAATGCTATTGCCTCCAAACTTGTATCCTTTGTCAAAATAAATCAGAGTTTTTAAAGAAAGAAGTATAGTATGGATAAAGATAAGTCATAAACAATAAATAAAAATTAAAAAAAAATTCTTTTATTTTGACTTACCATTTCCGGTCTTAAAAAATTTGATTTGGGAGTTAATGTGCAGTATTATACACTCGATAGGAAGTAAAACTTGTCTTAATCAATACGCAAGGCATGGGCCAATCTCTTAATTTGTTTCTTTTTGAGCTGATTTTTCACTGGGTGCTCTTGTACACAAATTTAGATATGTTTAAAAAAAAGGTTTAAAATTTAAAAATTATTTGTTTGTATTTCAGAAATTTATTCTTGTGAATTTATATTCAAGATTAATAAAGATTAATAAGGTGGTACACATAACTGTTTTAATATTTTTATAAACTTTAAACATGGAATGCCACCAATTCCATGCAGTGTTTGTGCCAGACAATTCCTAGTATCTACCATTGGACACAAGTATTCCTTCTTAGACCCAATCTCGGCAGCTACAGTATTACTATTATTAGCTTAACTCATAATTTTGAAACTTAGCCAAATGGTGGGGTGACACATGGGCTAAAACCCATTCTCCTATCTTCCACATCACATGAACTTGAAGAATTTAGGACTAGACAGATTTAATGCCTTAAATATCTACTGGAGAAGATCTTCAGTGTTATCAGGAGTTGCAAACCCACAACACGACTACAGAGTCCCCACAACTAACCACATAAAAAACATATACCTATATGATATCTAATTTCTGGAATACTATGGGGTTGAAGGAAAGTGTCGGGTGAAATTTTAGAGAACGAGTTTGGCCCAAGAGATGGGGAATCATTTTTTGCTGTGGTTATAGAACAAAGGTTATGAGTTCTGTGACGTCTCTTGCGTCCTTCTGCTAACATAACTCCTATGTTCTTTGACGGCCACGATTAATGGCAAAACCTTTCCAACCCAATACCAAGAAGAGAAACGAATGTAACATGTAAATGAGATATACTTTAAAAGGATAGAAGCTTTGATGATAAGATATAGCGCGGCAAGCTTAGAGATAGTTTAGTGTGGAATCATTCTGATCAATAACGCGGCAAGCTTAGAGATAGTTTAGTGTGGAATCATTCTGATCAATAGCGCGGCAAGTTTAAAGATAGCTTAGTGTGGAATCTTGCAGATCAAGAGTTAGCAGTCCGATAGTTTTGGAAAGAATAGAAGCCCAATATAAAGAAGTTGGAATCTTCATATATAAAGTGAATTATAAATATCTCTCTATAGGTGAAGGAAGGAGATCTGCAAAAGGTAATATTTGACATAGGTATTTAGATGAATCGGTTTATTAACTATAATTAAGATAAAGGATCTAGTTGCGTGATCTGACTTAAATACAAGGTTTAATTGGGTGTTAACTCTCACTTTAATTAAAATTGTCAAATTAGAATTTAAGTAATATAAGTTATTCTTAATAAAAGTTGTATTAAGAACTACTATGTCTCATCATTTTGATAATCCCACACCTCTAGCTTACGCGGAACCGGAACGACATAGTCATCACAGGATGGCTATGTCGCAGTTCTTGTAAACTTTTTTAACGGTTAAATACTGCAGTATTCGTGTTGTGTTTTTCGGTCAAATAAAGTGTTATTTGTGAAAAAACTTTATTAACTATGAAAAACTGTCGTGAAATTATTACCTAGAAACACCGATCGTCCTATGTATAGTACCCTTTTGTGATCGATATAGAAGTTTAGATAAAGAAGTTATACCAACAATCACATCACGAAAACATGAACAGGAGTAAGTAAAAAAAAACACAAACTGGTTTATAGTCTAAATCGTAATAAATATCAAGGTGTAAAGGTAGCCCAGCATTTAAGATTAGTGCAAATGTAGTCGTAGTTGTAAAATTTATTTCGACAAAAAAATTACTTTCATTATTTTTAATCAATCTAATATTCGGCACAAATAAATGTGTCATTGATTAAAAAAATATATTTTTTATAATTCAGAAAAAGCATTCAAGTTACATATATCTTATTTACTTGAATCTAAGTTGATTTCGATTCTAAGCCGCACCCTACATTCTGAAAATGTTTTCGTGAACAAATGTTGGCATTAGTTCTAATGCACATCCCCAATTCTCGACACGGTTTTGAAAAAAAAATAAAAATAAATTGGGCTCATCAATGTCCGATACTTAAGAATTTTTGAAAAAATGTAGTGAGAAATAATTAGAAATTAATAACTCAGTTATTTTATTAGTATAAAAAAGTTTCAAATGCATAAATGAACCTATAGCTACTCTAACCGTCAGTATCATATGTTTCGAAAATGATTCGTCACTTCCATTGTCACAGCCAGTAGTGCACACAGAAATGTTTCAAGGAGGGAAGGGGGAGAGGTTCAGGTGAAAAGACCACCATTCTTGTCTCATGATCCTTTTGATTTTGTCTATTTTCGTGAACAAAAAAAAGTAAAAAACTAATTATTGAATAAATAATTAGCATTAATTAATAAAATTAATCATTAATAACAAATATTTGGTTGAATTTTACGTACTATATACTTAGATTTATAATCAATTGGAAAAAAATTAAAGGCGTTGGGGGAGAGAAGTCCGGACCCCTAGGACACCCTCCCCTTGTTTGCTTCACTGGTCACAGGTGACTTCGGAATTGGTGCTGGCGGTGTCGTCATTTTTCCACATGGCATCGACTTCCGTGCAATCCAATGCATTTGTTATGCAACAATTTTTTTAAAAAGGATGTGAAAGAATTATTAAAGACAGTTTAACAGTTATATACAACAGAAAATCATATAATTTTGCTAACGCCTATGACATATATTTGTTTCATCAGTGTCGAAGTTTCAATAGGCGCTGTACTGTTTCCGTTTTTTTTTCTGCATATAAATTTTCCTCCCTTTTCATACTTGCCTTATAGTGAACACAACTTAATGCTATTACCGATATTTTTGATGTTTAGGTAATTAAGGGATCGAACTATTTTCGGAACCGTGATTTTAAAAAAGCTCATAAATGGATAGTTTTCATGATATTTAGTGTCACTTAGATTAGTATGTATGTATAAAGTTGTTTTAAGAATACAAATGGAATAAAAAATTATTTAAATGCAATATTTTGGCAAAAAATTAACTTAGAATAACCTTTTTTCAAAATGTTCTCTTTTTATATAAAAAACTTCTGAAATAATAATATTTTGTGTGTGTGTGTGCTTATATAAAGTAAAGACTTCTTCAGAGAGTCTGAACTATTTTTCTTTTTTTTTTTTTTGAAAAATTCACATTTTTTTCGGAGTTACAATCCATTGAAATAATTATCGAAGTTTTTTTCTTAAAATTGCTCCCCTCTGTTGTCGTCAAACATGGATAAACTCACTTCTAAGTTATATATTTCAAAAATTCTAGTTGACCCTCTGTACAGAGGTCTGAGTTATATGCGGGCAAAATATTATAATAATATAAGCATTTTTCACAAAAGGAGAATATTTAGAAAATTGGTCATTCTATGTTCATGTTTTATCAAAATATTGTACTTCAATAATTTTTTTATTGTAATAATATTCTTAAAACAGTTTTACATTTATTTTCTAATCTAAGTGACACTCAATACCATAAGTTTTATCCATTTATACACTTTTGCAAAATCATGGTTCCGAACGCAGTCTGTTACCTTAAAAGAATGTATATATGCAAAAAAAAAAAAAAACCTTACTACGGGCAGACAACGATGTTTAGGATAGACTGAAGACAGACTGCGGAAGGGGGTAAATCATCCATCAAAGTGGCCAGAAGGGTTTGTTACACACACATTTTCCCCTTTGAAACAGGAGGATTCCCACCCCTGCTAAAAAATGTTTTACTTTCGATTCTAAGCCAAGGTCAATTAAGTAGCACTAAAACTGGAAAAATTGTGCGACTTAGGTTCGATAAATGCGGCGTATATATTCGCAAAGAATACTTTGTGAGTGTGTGCTTGGATCTGTGTGAAATAAATAAAAGTAAACCTCAGCATACAAGTAATCCGAATTACGGAAATTTAGGAAATAAATCATAATAATTTAAATCATTCTTCAATGTATTGGAAATTCATAAATTAAAATGATTTATGATTTTTTTTTTTTTTTAAAAAAGCTTTTTTGAAAAAAAATTGCTTTTTTCAAAATATTTTTTATCTACAGTTAAATTTCTGCAGTAAAACTTTAGCTGATTTAATCGATAAAATAATTATTGATGTTAAATGTTCAAAAATTAAATATTTTCAAAGGCATTTAATATTGATGTAAAAGATACACGTTATTAATCTTTAAGCACTTCATCAATTTGATTTTCATTTCACATAATTATAAGAGTTTCTACTTGCAATAATTGTCGCAATTAAGTATTGAGTGTGACGAAAATAATTATTTATCACCAACAGTCTATTTAATTTCTTCCTAATACAAAAAAAGAAATCTTACCAGCAGAAAAAAAATATAAATGTGTTTTTGTGCTAAGGCAGTGTTTCTCAAACTTTTAATATTTGCGACCCATTATTCTGTCATAATTTTCATCGCACCCCCCCTTCCATACTTTAATCTCCTAAGTGTTACTGGCGTATATATACGCCTCGTTCAACCTGTACGTTAAATACCTGGACGTATATATACGTCTTTCCGAAATACGTTATCTTCTGTGAACTGCTATCCATAGAATGATTCCGAAGGCTTTGGAATGCAATAAAAGGTCCTTAACAGTATTTCACAAGGATTTACTTATATCAAATTATTTCCTTATTTACTTCTTTTTGCTCCCCCCCCCCCAATACATCACATACGCACGCCTAAGTGGAAAACGGTGGCATAGAGGAGTGAATCACGTGACTTTTAATCAGCAGTTAAGGGGTTATTTATAAACCTTACAAAAATTTTTTAAAAAATTGTTAGTTTCTGTATATAATTTTATATATGACAAGCCCATGATGTCATTGGTATTTATTAAACTTGTTATTAGCTTAGTATTTTTAAATTAATTGTAAAATACATTGTCCAGTACTGAAACATTTATAAATGTATTATATCAATGCAAATGCTAATTTTACTTTTCATTATGTCAGAATATATTTTGTTAGTTTACCCCTTCAGTAAATGAATAATTTTTCAAAAAATCTTTGATTTTAGACTTTTCAATATGCCTGCATCCCCCTTGTAGAGTTATGACGCCTCCCTAAGGGGCGCGCCCCACAGTTTGAGATAGGCTGTGCTAAGGAGAAAAAAATCTTATTATAAATAAGCTTCTATTTATATGTATTTAAAGTTGAAAGATTTAGCTGCATGTATAACTTTGGTATTTTAAATAATCCAGCCTATTTATATATTTACATTTTTTTCTATTCTATAAAATAAAAAAAAGTATATGATATTTGAATGTTTATTACTGTCTGGAATTTCTGACTTCTTTTTATTCTTTTTGTTAGTACAAAGAAAAACAGACATACAGAATCAAAATTTCAAGCATACATATGGTCTCAGAAATTTTTGTAAAAGAAAAGTTTGCCTTAAGTTTTGCAGAGTTCAGCAATTTTTTATAATAAACTAAGAAATGTAAATTTTTATTGGAATATAAATTTTGTTTTTGTCTTGCATGAATGCAAGGGTTCCACACATCTTACGACATAGTAAATTTTTAAGTGTTTTTCATTAAAAAAAATTCATTATCATAATAAAATGCAAGTTGTAATAACAATTGTGCACACCTGCTGTGAAAATTCGGCTTTAGTATTACATGGTTTACTATCAGGGTTTTAATATGTCTTACCCTTATATTAGAATTTCTTAAATTGTGGGGGGCGTTTTACAAGGGGGCCGTGATTACAATAAGTTGGGGAGGGGGCACTACAATATTAAAAAGTCGAAAATTAAAAAAAAAAAAACATTTATGAAATTATTAATTTATTGATAGGAAGTAAAACCCAATACATTTTGATATAATAAAAATACACGTTGCTGCTTATTGTAATCTGTTCAGCTAAAAAATTAATGAAAAAAAGTAACATAATACTTACTCTATTTATTAAAAGGTTTTTTTTTTTTTATGTCTTATAACAGATTATGAACATTCAAATCAGAGAACAAGTATAAAGAAAAAAGAAAACGGAACACAACAAAAAAAGCTGAATCAGAGTTCATTAATCCAGTGTTTCTCAAACTGTTGGGTGAGCACCCCTGGGGGGGGGTGACCTTTTCGAAAAGTCAAAAACAAAAAAACAAAAAAATACATTCTGACATAATAAAAATAAAATACCCATTTACACTGATATAATACACTTATCAATATATCAGTACTGTGCAATGTATTTTATAATTAATTTAACAGTACTAAGAACAAGTTTAATAATTACCAGTGATCCCATCGGCTTGTCATATTTAAAATTATATGCAAACATTAAAACTTATCTTGATAAATTGTACGGTTTATAATCTATAAATCCCTTACATGCTGATTAAAAAATAACTTTATTCGCTCCCCAATGCAACCGTTTAATACGTAGGCGAGTATATGTGGTGATTGGGGGTGAGGTAGAAAAGGAATAAAAATCAGGAAACCCATTGAAATAAGTAAATTCTTCGCAAACACTCTCAAGGTAATTTTATTGCATTCTAAAGCTTTCGTAACTTTTTTGGATAGCAGTTCACAGAAAAAATCGTACTTCGAAGAGACGTATATATACGTCCGGGGCAATCAGTGCACTGACTGAGCAAGAGGTTTATATACGCCAGCGGCACTCAAGAGGTCAAAGTCGTAGTGTAGGTTTAACGTCAAAGTATAATATAATTGAATTCAGTACATTGTTATTGTATGGAGGGGAGGGGGCACGATGAAAATTATACATATGATTGAATATCGGGTCGCTAATATTGAAAGTTTGAGAAACACTGCATTAATCTAACATGTCTTGATCCTTCCAGTAACGCTCGGCGAGAAACGACTTTTGCAGAGCAGGACAGTGTATAAGTTGTGAGGACTCCATGACCTATCTAAAGCTTCAGAGAGGGCATATCGGGTTAGGACAATACTTCTGAAACTTTCAATATTCCTGACCCAATATTCGATCCTAATTCTCATCGCGCCCCTCCCTCCATAAAATAACAATGTATTGAATTCAAAATAAAAATATACTTTGGCACTAAAACTACCATACAACAAAAATTTTTAAGTGCCACCGGCGTATATAAAAATCTTTCACAGCCAAATCATTAATTTTCTGGACGTATATATCCGTCTTTGCGACTTTTTCTGAGCACTGTTATCCATAAAATTACTCCAATGTATTTGGAATGCAATAAAAGGACATTAAAAATGTTTGTGAAGCATTTATTTCTTTTAGAGGATTTGCTCATATTGTGACGTCTCTCGCGTTCTTCTTCTAACATAACTCCTAAGTTCTTTGACGGCCACGATTAATGGCAAAACTTTTCCAACCCAATACCAAGAAGAGAAACAGAACGAATATGCAAATGGGATATACTTTAAAAGGATAGAAGGTTTGGTGAGATAGGACGGCAAGCCTAGAGATAACTTAGTACGGAATTGTTCGGAATAAATATTAGACGTCCTACAGCTCTGGAAGAAGGATACGCTCATCGTCATTAATAAGATTAATAATAAGAAGGATTAAGAAAGCCTGAGTATTCTCTCCTACAAATAACATAATAGGAATATCTTCAACCTAGGAAGGAAGGTGACTCTATAAAAGGTAATATTTTGTATAGGAAGTTAGATTAGACAGTTACATTATTATAATTAAGATAAGTGATCTAGTAGTGCGATCTGACTTGAATATTCAGTTTAATTGGTGGCTTATTCTCACTTAAAGAAAGTTGTTATTTAGAATTAAGTAATTTAAGTTATTCTTAATAAAAGTTGTGTTAAGAATTACAAAATGTCTCATCATTTAGATAATCCCACACCTCTAGCTTACGCGGATCCCTCTAGACATAACTATCGCAGGATGGTTATGTCTCAATATATATATATTCCTTTTTCCCCTCCCCGAAAAAAAAACCCCATCTTATACATACATCTACATGCAAAGCGATGACATTGGAAAAATAAATCGCATAACTTTTAATCGGCAGTTTAGGGAGTAATTATAAACCATACAAAAGAAAATTATCAAGATAAGTGTTAAAACATGTTGTTATACAAACTTGCTTTTAAATTGTTAAATTAATTATAAAATACATTGCAGAGTACTAAAATTAACTGTGTAATATCAGTGTATATGTGTAATTTATTTTTTCTTGTCAGAATGTACTTTGTGTATGCTTAATTTCAGTAAATTAATAATTTCTTTAAATAATCTTTTGTTTTTGACTTTTCAATAAGCTCGCGCCCCCTCGTAGAGTTATCATGTCCCCCTAGGGAGCGCGCCACACAGTTTGAGAAACACTTAGTTAGGAACCACTTTTAGACGAAACAGATAGTTTCGCAAGATAGTTTCGCTCTATGTGTTTGGCCATTACGAAGATTCAGGATGGCATTCCTCCAAGACTTGTGAGAAACACGGTTGTAGAGGTCCTCCTGAGAACGGGCTTTGATAGATCTTTTAATAAGATTTTTAACGGAATAGAATGAAATAAGACGAAAATCTTTCTGCGTGACAAGAATACCCCTTTTAGCCAGTAAGTCTGCTTTAGTGTTACCTGGAATTCTACAGTGGGCCAGAATACACTAAAGGACTATAGTTTTCCCAAGTGATGCCAAGTTGTTAAGATCATGACAGCAATCCAATACGTCCTGTGTTTAGGGA
Source organism: Trichonephila inaurata madagascariensis (assembly GCA_019973955.1). Classification (NCBI taxonomy): domain Eukaryota; kingdom Metazoa; phylum Arthropoda; class Arachnida; order Araneae; family Nephilidae; genus Trichonephila; species Trichonephila inaurata. The sequence continues at coordinate 165,754 of BMAV01009623.1, read as the reverse complement.
TTGTTATTTAGAAATGATAGCCAACAGAGCAGCTATGGAATCGATGAAGGTAACAGCTCTTGTAAATTTTTCCTAGTCGTACTGCAGTTGGGCCAACTATAGTACCGCTTTGTGAATCGCAGCAATCTAAACGTTAAACGCTGTTTCTTGGCCAACAGGAATGCAGAAAGAAATAATTTCGGAGACTCACCGGCACCCTCAATAGGGCTATCAGGCAGTATGAATCCATCAGTAAAGATATGAAGCATCTCTGGTACAGGATAAAGAATATTTAATACTTCGAGAGCAAGAACTGTCAAAATAGAGGGTCTATATTACTTTTATTTACCTTTTGACCCAGGTCAGGATTAATCCGGAAAAGTTTCAATTTCATTGGGTTTTGTGTTGGAACGTATAATTCTGGCTCATGACTTAAACCAAGTGAATTTTTTAACTGAAGAACTTCCCTGTAGAAAGCCTTTTAGGATTTGTAGATTTCTAGTCAGGTCTTCATTCACTTCATTCCAGAGTAAAAAACATCCAGGTTCTTTAATGATGTTTTCCCAGAATTAAGGCATTTTCTTAAGGGCTTATCACCAGTCAATATAAGCATGGAGTCTGTCGGAGTGGTCTTTACTGCTCCAACAACAATACGTAAGGAATGAATTAAATTTTTTCAGAGTATCGAGAAAATGTTTCCCTTCACAACAAGTGGTTCGCAGCAGAAAATCAAAAGGAAGAGAAGGAACGTGTGATAGGTATGGAGCAAGGTTTGTCCAGAACAGCCTCATCATGCCACCGCAGGCGTTTAAGGGCACTAATTCTCTTCGTGTGGCCTGGTTGAAAATGTCCTCTACATGGTTCCTTCCAAGCTAGTTTGCGGTCAAACTCACGCCCAGGTATGTAAGTTTATTGCACAAAGGGATTTCGGTACCTTTATAAGTCAGCTGAAAATGCAAAGTTTGCTTTATAAGTAAAAAAGCAGAGCAGCATGATAAATAAATCATACTGCTTGCCTTTCTCACTTGGCACCTAAAAATATTATTAGTATCACGCCAAACCTCCAAAGCATTCAAATCGGTAGACAGTTTAGGCTATATGCTTCACGCTGCATGTTCTTGAATCACCTCCTTACATTGAATTTTGAATGATGTAAATTCCGGTTTATGTAATCAAGAATTTTATAAATCATATTTACAGGTATTAGTTTCAATAATGACCCACTTTTGCCAATTATATTTTCGCAAGTATATATACAACGAGAAGAATTAGAATTTTCACTATTTCAGTGTTCAGCAGTACATATTTTGTTTTATTACACTTGTACTTGTATTACACTTACACTTTACCAATACAAAAATCATTATCTTCCAGTATTTCTTTTCAGTCATCGGATACACATTGTCCAGTTTCACTGCTGGTGGAGTTTATTTCAATATTCTCATTATATATATGGAGATCAGTTATCATTTACCGAAAGGAATATTCATCCTTGTACTTTTTTCAGATGATTCTGGAGAGCATTATACCTTTGAACATTTCATCAAATTAAAATACGTTGCCAAATGCAGCCAATAGCACAAAACAGTTCTTACACATGTTCGCGCAGGCGTTGACAATTTTTTGTTCAATCTTTCGATTAACCGATTTTTTTTTTTCATTATTCAAAAATGGTTGTTGGTATAATATGTAAATACGCATAATTATGAAATATTAATTATTATTTTTCTCAATTGAACTGAACTCTGTAGGGCAACAGTTCATGAGGGCCGATGCCTACAGTACCTATCTCAGTTTACTATACCTTATGTACTGGGATGTATGTGCAGATGTTTAGGTCAAACGGTCAGCCTGATGCGAAGTCCCCAGTGCTTAGTTCCCAATCAAGCTTGGTACTCATTTATCGACCCACTGAAGGGATGAAAGAATGAGTCGACCTTGTCCAGACAGGGCTTTGAACTCCGGGTCTGTGAGTGGAAGCGTGATAATCTACCACTCATTTACTTGGCTTCAACTACTACAAATGAAACTACATAAAATAAAATAATAGAATGTTGTAATGCAGATTTTAATGATGTAATCATGAAAAAATAATTTGAAACCTAAATGAAGAAAAACATTTATAAGTTACGCGTGTTGTAAACTTTACAAATTTTGCACTGGAAATTAACGGAAATGTATAAATTTAATCTTAGAAAACGTTTTAAACCCAAAGAAATCAATTAAAAATAGTTTTCCTAACCTTTTAAAACATGTGTAGACAGCTATATCTTCACTTAAATTACTGATTTATAAAAGAATATTTTTTTTTTAAATTCTACATATGCAACACATGTAGGGGAGTCATATGTTACTCAGTTAAGAGAGAATTTCTTTTACCTGTACTTATATAAAAAAATATAGTTTTACATAAATTAATTTTATAAAAAAGAAAGAAAAAATGTATATATGGTACATCGGTGTTCCTTTTTTGAATTCCTACTATTAGTCCATATTTTCTTGCTTGTTCTTCTATCTTGTTCATATTTTCTAACGTTAATAAAATACTTTTTGTTAATTCACTCAAGTTCAAATACATTTTTTTTTAAACTTGTAGTGGATGACATTTGAGATTCGTACAGTTTTTTTCAAATATTAATTCAGTAATTAAATTAAATTAATTAATTAATAGTAACAAACAAAAATAATAGTCCAACATCATATATGAAAAAGGAAAATCGCCCGCTGTGTTCCTGAGTGCAATGGATAGCCCTTTGAATTTTTATTCCAAAAGTTGTGAGTTTGAATCTTATTTGGGAAGACCTAATTTCTGATAATGTGATTTATGAATAAATAAATAGTAATAAACAAAATAAAGTAAAGGAAAATCGCTGTCTGTTTCTTATAAACATATTTATATTACCGTAAAATCCGGCGTATAACGCGCACTTTTAGCACTTAAAATAAGATCAAAATTTACAAGTGCGCGTTATACGCCGGGTATAAAAGTGAGAGCTTTAAAACTAAAAGCGATAGAGATGAGCATAAAAAATTAGACTTCTACATACACTCTATAACCAAAAAAAAAATAGGAAGCACCAGGAGCAAGTTATCCGATAAAGACAAAAAATGGTGGGTAGAAAGATTATGGACGGAATAGAAAATGAATAAAATTTCAGAAAAATTGAATGGTTTATTTCAGAGTTACATTGTTACAAAAGTAATGAGCTTAATAAGATTTTGAACCATCTCTAACTTGGATGCAAGCTGCCACAAGATGTGGCATAAAGTAATAAAACACCCTTATGGTCTCCTGGGGTATTTCTTGCCAAATTTGCTCCAATCATTGGACAAGATCATCAACATTCCCTGATAGATCCAGCCACATTCCCATTATATCCCAAGCATACTCTAATGAAGAGAGATCTGGTGATCTGGCTGGGCAAGGAAGTGTTTTGGGAAGCTGTAAGACAGTTCATAGAAACTTATTCCATGTGGTCTGGTCTTATCTTCTGAAAAATAAGGCTAATGTACTGCAAAAGGAACGGTAGCAGAATAGTTCTCAGAATGTCGTCGACGCACCGTTGAGCTGTAAGTGAGCTTCTAATGATGACCAAAGGGGTCCGGCTGTCAAAAAAAAATGGCACTCCAGACCATAACTCCTGATTGAGGGCCTGTGTGGCGAGCAATAGTGAAAGCAGGATAGGTACGCTGCCCTGAGCGACTCCAGACACGTCTTCGATTATCGGCAGGACACAGTTGGAAGCGAGATTTGTTTCCAAACAATACACGTACCCACAGTTAGCTTGATTTCAAACTGATCGAGCCAAACACCACTGTAATTTGGCTTGATCGTGTTCAGGCGTAAGTGGCAGGGGGCGTAGAGGATGGTACGAACGTAAATTGCGCTCTATCAGAATTCTGTGAATGGTTATGGTGGACACTCACGTGTGGGTTGCACGTCTGATGGTTCATAACGATGAATCAGGTGCTATGACAGTTGATCTGACAATCAATATATCCTCCCGATCTGCTGTGGCCCTAAGTCGACCGCTGCTATCATGACGCTGAAATTTGCCACTGTCCACCCATTCTTGTCAGCATCTTCTAATAGCCGCATCGCTTCGACACATATAACGAGTGACTCCCCGAATTGCCTAACATGCCTATTTCAATCTAATGATACAACCTATTTCAAACTCAGACAGTTGCTCGTAATGAGCTCGAAACCTGCGCCAATCATTTTTTTTCAGTCATTGGAAGGTATCCTAAATTGCAATGCAACAGATATTTGTACATTCGTATTGAAAATCGCTTCATATAGACACCTGTTTAGTGTACAGTTCCGATGTGCTGTAGCTCCCGCTATGCGTTGGACACCAAATTTTAGTTATTAGTATGTTCGGTACAAATGTCGCATACGAAATTTCATCACAATCGGACAACTCCTTTTTGGTGCATCGTTTTTGTTTTTTTTTATAGAGTGTGTTCGAAATACTGTTTATTTATAAGAAGAAGAGACATTCCTAATGAGCCTAAAACATTTTAGATCTAAAAATTTATTATTTTTTCAAAAGCTTAATAAAACGCCTCAAAACATTATAGCATTGTATACATACATTTCAGTTTTCTTTGTGAAAAAGGGGGTGCGTGTGCTACACGGCGAATACACTTAAAAATTAAAAGTTGCAACTTGAAAGTATGGGTGCGCGTTATATGCGGGATTTAACGGTAATTGTAATTGCTTAAGGTATCCGCCTACGTTCGGAACATTGATTTTAAAAAAGCGCATAAATGGATACTTTTCTTGATATTTAGTCTCACTTAGATTAGAATATATGTACAAAATTGTTTAAAGAACATTTTGACAAAAAAAAATTTATTTAAATACAATATTTTGGCAAAAAATTAACTTACAATAACTTTTTTTCAAAATGTTCTCCTTTTATAAAAAATGCATCTAAAATAATAATATTTTGTGCTTATATAAATTAAAGACTTCTCCAGAGAGTCTGAATTATTTTTTTAAAAAAAAACACATTGTTTTCAGAGCTACAACCAATTGAAACACTTATCGACGTTTTCTTCTTAAAATTTCTCCCCTCTGTTGTTGTGAGACATGGATAAACCCTTTTCTAAGTAATATATTTCAAAAATTCTATTTGAGTCTTTGTACAGAGGTCTTAGCTATATACAAGCAAAATATTATTATAAGAGAAGCATTTTTCACAAAAGGAGAATATTTTGAAAACTGGTTATTCTATGTTCATTTTTTGACAAAATGTTGTATTTAAAATTTTTTTTATAGTAATAATATTCTTAAAACAATTTTATATTCATTTTCTAATCTAAGGAACACTAAATATTCTAAATATTATACATTTATACGCTTTTGCAAAATCACGGTTCCGAACGTTTTCGGATACCTTAATAAAAAAAGTAACTTAAAGGAAACTTTTTTTAGTTGTCCTAAATAGGAATTGACTTTATTTTTTTATATTACTTGTTTATCTCCTGAAAACCTTACATATTTTCAATTATCCTCTCTAAGACATCTATATTTTTATTTTCTCTTTACTTTCCAATATTTCATCAAATTTCGATTTCTATATCTTGAGACATTGCTTTGCGGAATATATTTTATATTTGGTGCATTTGAAAGTGAATTTAAAAAGAAAATATTTTGCTATGTTTCTCAGTTTAGTATAATACAATCATGCAATTACTGTCTCTTGTATAATTCAAGACCATGGAGACTTATAAAAAAAAATGTTTTAGAGAATATTGAAAATTGCTCTTAGAATAAATCTTCAGCTTTTTCACGAATATTTTTTGTTCGTTACTAGAAAGTTACTATCACAAATTTCAGTCCTGGATAAAATTATAAAATATTGAAGCTTACTCTTTATAAAAAGAATATTTGATACGAAAAAGCCTTAAATAAGTTACCTGAAACAGAATGCATCAATTTATAAGAGGAAGTATGTTTCTACTTATTCTGCTTGAATTTTCTAAAACTTACGAAACCAAACAGGAAATGCAGAAAAGTTTTTTTCTTTAAATGTAATCCATCCTGCCTTTCCCAGCTTACTTCAAAAAAAAAAAAAAATGGCAGAAATTCTACTGCAAGTAGCAAACCCAAAGTTCTGGAATTTTACTCTCCAACTGGAGTTTAAAAGCTTTTAACGTAGAAAGTTATTAAAGAATATGCGGTTAAGGGTAAATCGCTTAAAAGGCAAAAGGCTTATGGGATTGGCATCTTCTTTTGGGTTCGATCAAAAAGCCTTTCAGAAGTCTTAAGAGTCAGAGTAGAAAAGCGTTTGGGAATACTGGTAAGAAGATTGGATTCGTTACAGTATCTCATTTCAGCTGAAGTCTAATTTTTGATGTAGTGAAAAACAGTGTTTCAAACAAAAATAACGATAAACATTAATTAAACTTTCTGAAGTAGTTTGTGGGACAAAATTTCTTTTGATACTACTTTGTATGGAGGGAATGTGGAGAATCTTGTTTTCAGTGATCATTTTGGGTCAAATTGGATCGCTAGTTATCGTGAGTGAGTGAATGAATATTAACGTCGCACAGTTCAGCTACTCGAGGACTTCTGGCGACGGACCACGTAATTTTGAACCATGGTCAAGTGACATGGATGACACCTTAACTGGCACCCTCCTCTCCTAACTACCACACCAACGGGAGGACGTTTCAGCTCTCGAAAGATTTAACGTGCATCGCTGCCCTACTCGGTGGGTCTTCAGTGGTACTGGGCTCGAACTCGTGACAAGGCAAGCCGCGATCCGATACATATACCACTCGGCTACCCCACGGACGTTCTAGTTAGTTATCAAAGACAGTTCTAAATTATCTCTCTCTAATGCGGCGTTTCCCAAACTGTGGATGCACCCCCCCCCCTCAAAGGGGCATGATAACTCTACGAGGGGGGAGCGAATCTATTAAAAAGTTGGGAAAAAAGATTATTTAAAAAATTTATTAATTTAATGAAAGGTAACAAACAAATACAAATATATATATATACTAAAGATAATACATAATAAAAATACAAAATACACTTTTTAAATAAACTACTGATATAATACACTTATAAATGTATCAGTCCTGCTCAATGTATTTTATAATTCATTTGACAATACTAAGTTAAAAACAAGTTGAATAACTACAAATAATCCCACATACATGGACTTGTCCTATATAAAATTATCTACGAAATTTAACACTTATCTTAATAATTAGTATATTTTGTAATTAATCCCGTTTAAAAGTAACGCAATTCGTTCCCCTATTTCACCGTTTCCCTCATAGGCGTGCCTATATGATGTATTGAAGAGGGGGGTGAGGAAAAAAAAAGAATATATGAAAAAATCTTCTGAAATAAGTTAATCCTTCGCAATCAATGTCCTTTCATTGCATTCCAAAGACTTCGGAATAATTTAAACGATAGCAGTGCACAGAACAGATCATAATTCGGAAAAATGTGCTTATGCGACCGGTGCAATTAACACTTTTGCTGAGCGAGACGGTTATATACGCAGGTGGTACATAAGAGGTTAAAATCGTATTGCAGCTTTAGCGTCAAAGTATAGTATTATTGAATTAAATACATTGTTATTGTAATTAGTGTGTGGGGGGGGGTACGTGAGGAAAAGTATGATTGCATATTGGGTCGGAAATACTGAAAGATGGAGAGGCACTGCTCTAATTTCATAATTATTTGTACTTCTGAACCAAATGCGTTCAATCTTTTTGAAATGTGTTCTTTGTTTGAGGGTAAGAATTATTTCTTTTTGTAGGTTTGTATTTTGTTAATAACCCTTTAACTGTCAAGTTGTTTTGATGATTTGGGTACACAAATTGTCAAATTTTCTTATTGCAAAAAGATCCCGGGCACTTTGAACCAAATAACTTCTAACCTCTAACATTTGAAGTCTTCAATAAAGTGCTACCATCTGTTGAATTGAGCGCACATTAACTTTTCCTGAGAATCAGTCAGGTTTGACAAAGAGATGAAGCCGAAGTAAACGTCTCCCGATATATATTCGGGTAAAACAATACGATGCACTAAAAAAAATTACCCCGGGTAATACTCGGGTGTGACATTTTCGAACACCAGTGGTGTGCTCAAAATTATCTCGGGCATGGCAGTTAAGAGGTTGCTTGTGTCAGTAAATGTTTCGTCTCTTAACTAATACATGTACTGGATTTAATGTCCTGAATATTAAAATAGTCATGCCCCGGAATTGCTTTTCAAATTGAGTGATAGTTCCTCGAATTAAAGATGCTCTAAATTTATTTGTATCTTATTTGTTGTATGAAGTTAGCATAGTTATAAAAACTTGGAGCTTTTGGAGAAATTTAGCATTACTCATCCGTCTCTTAGCATTACTATTTTATAATTTTTGAACAGAATGTAATGAAGAATGCGCGTTTTTTTTCATAAAATGTAATAATGCCTGCTTAATTTCTGGGTTTTCTTCGGCTTAATACAATGTTTTGAAAACTTTCAATATTAGCGAAACAATATTCACTCAAAATTTTAAACGTGCCCCCACCCCCCCCCCCCTTTCATACAGTAACAATGTATTGAATTCAATAATGCTATACTTTATCGCTAAAGCTACAAAACAACTTCAACCTCCGAAATGCTACCGGCGTATATTAAAGACTCGTTTAACCAAAGCGTCAATGGGACCAGACGTATATATACGCCATTTCTAAGTACAATCTTTTATGTTCACTGCTATCCATAAAATTGTTCTGAAGGTTTTAGAATGCAATTAAAGGACCACCTCCTTCCCAATACATCACATACTCTCACCTACGTGGAAATTGGTGGCATTGGGGAGCAAATCGCTGAACCTTTAATCGGCAGGTAATGGATTAACTATAAGCCATGCAAATTATTAATATGAGGGTTAACTTTTGAATATGACAAGCCCATGGGGTCACTGATAACTGTTAAACTGTTCTTAACTTAACTTAATATTGTTAAATTAATAATAAAATACATTGAGCAGTGCTGATACATTTATAAGTGTATTATATTAGTGTAAATATGTAATTAATTTTTTATTCGGTCAGAATATATTTGTTTGTTTATTATTTTCAGTAAATTAATATATATTTTTTAAAAAAAATAATATTTCGTTGTTTCCAACTTTTCAATATGCTTGTGCTCCCCTTGTAGAGTTATCACGACCCTTTAAAAAGCCTCGCTCCCAGTTTGAGAAGAGCTGTTCAGCATAATAAATATTGTAACAGCTCCGAATAATTTAATTAAGAGAAAGTATACTTACCTACTTTCGATGATTTATAAATTTTGCTTTGAAAATCTGTGAAAATATCCGATAAAACTGAAGTAAAATGATTCAAATGTGCGTGAATATAATAAGGGACGCAAAAGAGTCACATACACTTTTCACTAACATTACAGGAATGTTATTTGCAAGCAAAACTGTCATATTTTGTTCAAGTTGTTGTAGCTTTACTGTCCTTTGATGATCGTCAAATAGCATGTTGAAATTTTTATTGTGCTTGTGTCTTTTAACAGGGTGAAGTGTGTCTTGTGGTACACTCATGGCTTTACATTTTTCTTGATGGAGTTCTTTAGGTAGCAATATAAAATTTTCCTTTCGTTTCATGTTTATTGCTTTTCTCAAATTTACTTTCACTATCATGATTAATATGCATTATTTAAGCAGGTTCTACCCTTGCTGGATTCCTTGAACTTCCTTCAAATGAGATCAAAGATGCTAATTTCTCTTTCTTATATTCTGCTCATTTACATTTATAAACCATAATAAGTCGTACAACATCACAATTAAAACCACTAAGTTATTCATAGGGGAAAATGCAGCATGTTCAAGAAAATATTTTTGAAAAATTGTGGTCGTGCCGGGAACTCGGTCTAAACAAGTACCTTAAGATTCTAAAAAAACGTTTGCCACTCCCAAAAAAGGAGATATGTTATCAATTCATTTTAGCTCCCATTAAGACTGTCATATTAGAGGATTCTCTGTCAAGGTCATTGGTAACAAATAAACAGTTTTCCCAGAATTAACGATTTTTGTATTATATGTTTATACTCATAAAAATAAATCTTGGCCAATTAATCCTTCAAAGTGCTCAATATGCTTATCCATGTATCAAAAAACTCTTTCACATTTTGAAAAAAAAGAGCAACAGAATTATATAATTTACAACTTCCCTAAAAGAAAGGGATGCAGGTAACCATACCAGTAAGTTCGAAAGCTAGCAAAAGTAATATTTTAAGTTAAAAGAAACGTAATAAAAAAATCTATCATCGTAGGATTTCAGCAAAGCAAACAAAATATTTTTTTTATTTAGTTATAGGATCAAAGATAGCTAATGAGCGTTCAAAGTAGAATCTTTTATTTTGATGACCTTTTTTCACCAGATGATATATATAAATCATATCAATGAAAATCTGTATTTTTTTATTATATCAGAAGTATTTTGTTTTTTTTTCATTCCAGTAAATTAATTTCTTAACCTTTTATTTTCGATATGCTCGCGCCCCCCTTGAAGGGTTATCGCGCCCCCCCAGGGGGGCGCGCCCCACAGTTTGAGAAACATTAGGTTAATCCTTTACAAAACCTTTAGGGGTTGATTTGGGCAAAACCCTTTCTTAGCGGATCTCTACTCCATGAAAGGAGCATGCCTGCTATCTTTTACGTCTGTAGAGGGCTAATAGTCACAAAACGGGAATATATTTATACATAACGTCCTTAAACCTTGCAATACCACTGGAGCATCTATCGGAAAGTAGTTTTACTAACTCAGAAACCTTCTCTCTCGAAGGCATGTTTCCAACCATTCCCCAAAGTATCATCGCAATCGGATGAATGACTTAAAAAGGCATAAGAGATATACAAAAAAATCATTCATTTTAATCTATATACATATATACATTATGTACTAGTAATGCTTAAAAAATATGCAACAAATTTGCTCGGCTAAATATTTTTATTAGAAGTTGATTTCATTTATATTCAAAACCAGAATGTACAACGCATCACTGCAAGGATAAAGGAGCTGAGGCATTCTAAATCTGTAAGGGGTTTACATTACTCAAACTAGTATTGATGTAGGGGGAATTGGTTGCTTGTTTAAATTTCGACATAGTCATTTATTTGTAGTTCAAAACTATTCGAAAGAAGAAGTCCATGAAGCAGAAAAAAACACTTTAAGCCAGTGATTCTCAAGTTTGAATATTCGCGACCCAATTTTCAATCATAATGTTTGTCGCTTCACAGCGCCGTACAATTACAATGTATTGAATTCAATAATAATATACTTTAAAGATAAAGCTACATAACGACTTTAATTATAAACCTTACAAATTACAAGGATTCAAATTATCAAGATATGTATTAAATTTTTGGTATAATATTATATATGACAAGCACATGGAGTCATTG
>BMAV01009623.1:106290-149340 GCA_019973955.1 Trichonephila inaurata madagascariensis | reverse complement strand
TGCGTCGTACAAGAAGGAAAAATGGTTATCAGAACATATCGGAATTTCATGTGTTTTATCATTCCGCTACATTAATACTTACATTAATCAGATTTCAATAACTGTCATTCGAATGGGGGATCAATGGGTTTGGAAAGGCCACAAAGAATCATCTTAACCGCTCCCCACTACTAACTTCTAACGGTGGTATTCTCAATCGCGAGTTAACCTCAGGTTATCCCCAAACCGGAGGTAACTCACAGATTGTGTGGCGAAACATCATTATTCTCAATTGCGGATCGCGCCAAATCCACAGATTATTCATGCAAAGGTAACCCGCCGATTTCGGAGGGTAACTCGCGGATTTCGATCACGCGAATCTGTTTGTAAACAAAGCTGGACGACCGCTTCCATTCTTTTCTGCTTGAGGAATTAGAAACATTGTAAAGTATTGAAAGAAGGACAGTTTTCATTCCTAAACATAGAAACAACAATTTAGATGAACTGGATGAAGATGATTTCCGTCATCGATACAGATTTTATAAAGGCACTATCGAAACACTGAAAATTACTACTCTTAAAGTTAGATTCTGCTACTGGCCGAAATCATACTTTGAATGCAGCTGAGAAATTTCTAGCGGCTGTTCGTTTTTTTGCGTTCGGTAATCGTCAAATTAATGTTGGTGACTTACACAACATAAGTCAGCCATCCACGAGCAGAGTGATTACCGATGTTGCAAGGGCTCTTGCAGAATTACGATCGCAATATATCTATTTGCCACAAACTGAAGATGAGCGAATGCAGGTGAGTTTTATTCATGTTCAGGGACTTTATAATTTGTTTCGTGACAAAAATGTCTATATGTACATTTATTGCAAAAGGTTTTTTTGTAAATATATATATAACTCAGTAGAAAATGATACATGCAATGAGAGTGCCCCCGTAGCATTCATAAGAAGGTCCAAGAAATCCAGAAATATATTCTTGCTCTAGCTGTTATCGTTGAAAAATTATGCGTTAGAGTAATGAGTTTTGTAACGTGTTAACAGGGCTTTATTACTGCAAGGGCGAAACGGGCCTCAACCCGAAAACTATTAAGAATGTGTATTAACTTAAGCAAATTTATATTTTAAAATGAATTCCTTGCTTTTTTTAAAATGAAACTCAAGCCAAATATTTTGAATTACCAGTAAAATAATCTCTGCTTCTGAATTTTGATGCATATTTTGAGTTATTTTATCATTCAATTCTTTTTTCCATTATTAATAGTAGGGAAAAAAGCATGACAGAGGCAATGCTTGCCTTATGGCGGGTGTAGAGCGTTGCTGGCTTGCACATATATCACCATAAATGTTGATTTCATGTTAGTATGCAATAATAATATTTTAAAATTCTAATAATAACAATGGTACAAAAAATTTGCTGATAGATTTTACACTAATTATCAGAAGTCATTATGATAGACTTATACTGGTAGATTAGTTTCCGAAGGATTTGGAAAATTCACCATGGGTGTTGCGTTTGTTTTCTGGTGCTCATCATATCAGTTTCTGATTCAGTTCACAAATGGCTATCCCTATTGTATCGGAATACTGTAATGTTTACTTAACAAGAAAGAAAGTTGTATAGAGTTTTTACTGTTTGTGTCATCAAGTTTAGTCACATATTTATGCATTACTTCTCAGATTAGTCAAAAGTTTTAGAGAGAATTTGAATTAACTGGCGTTTATGGAGCTCTGGATTGCTCGCTAATCAAAATCCTAAGCCCTGGAGAAAGCTTAGCAGAGACGTTTAGGTGCCATAAAGGAAATTTTGCATTAAATGTACAAACTGTGAGTGATTCCAACCTTTCCAAACGTAACATAGTTGTGCGGTGGCCAGGAAGTACACTAGACTTTACAGTGTTTGACCACTCTTACCTCAGGGCACATTTAAAAACGGAAGTACCAAGTAGTTACCACCTATTAGGAGATAGTGGCTATCCTCTGCGATCTTACCTGATGACACCTTTTCTTAATCCAGTTGGAGCATGTCAAGTAAGGTACTTATGTTAATTTTATACACCTCTATTTCTATTATTTTTTGCTTTATGTTTTATGTCAGAAAAAAATCATTTTTGTATGTAATATGATTATACATGTAACTAAAATCTTAAAAATAATTGACAATCTCCAGATATGAAGATAGAAAATACAATAAAATACACATTAAAAATGTATAGACAAAATGCTCAACCCGTGGGCCAAAAGACATTTATGTGTCCCACAAAGTGGTAGAATGCAAAAAATTATTTTTTTAAAGAAATATCATTTTGTGGTACTTTAGTCAAATTTCTTGTTTTTTAAGAAGTGTTATTTATGTAAATATATATGCATTTCATTGGTATAATGCAGCTCACGCACGAACAAGAAATGTCGTAGGGAGACAATATGGTGTATGGAAAAAAAGATTTTCTTGCATTGACACACCATTCCGATGTTCGCCGTAGACTGCACAAACAATTATTGTTGTGACAGCTGTGCTACACAACTTTGCTCTCAGTTTAGGTGATTATGAGGATGAGGATTCCCTTCCACTGCAGCAAGATGATAATATGGTAAACCAGAGCTAAATACATATTGAAATAGCCAAGAGGAATGCAATTGTTGCAAATTTTTTCAATTGATTTATTTACAAAAAATGTTTTGTAAATAATTTTGTTAGTGAAAGCATTTTTTTTAAAAAATACATACTCTTCAGAGAGAGCCTTTGTTCAAAGAATCTCTAAGTCATTGCATTAAATTACAGATACCGCATTTATGTTCATTTATTGGGTTTATTTATAAAAAGAAAAAGAAAATTAAGTAGATCAATTTTTTTTCTAAATCTAATTTAATTTTTTTATTTAACATATTATAATGTTCCAATTTTGCCTTTACGACCGTCATCCTTAAAATGTGTTCTTTTTTAGATAGGTCATGGTAGCTCTATGCTCTTCTTCATTAAATTGTGCAATTTGTTCATAATCCTTTTCCATAGTAACTTTTCTGGCATTGGCGGCTTCTGCAAGTGCTTCTGCTGTTTTAACAGAAGCATTAGGCTTGCGCTTTGATTTTCTGATTTTAGGTGCTTTTGTAAGCGGGGTAGAGCATAGAGTTTCCCTGGTTTTCTATGGAATTTCTTGCACTTGCTCCTCTGCCACAGTTTCCTACAACCAAAATACAAACATTGATTAAGTCTGTCTTAATTTAAAACAGAAAAAAAAATCAACAAAGAATCAAAATTTGTACCACAATTTCAGTTTCACTTCCTGTAAAATATGTTGCTTTATGCTAGAGTATGATTAATTGTTTACAATTTGTTTGATACATTAGTAGCACCCTCAAATTATGTACATTTAAAATAAGCTGTCTATATCTATATATTGAATGCTAGTGTATGTTATTTGTAACTTCATATTCCAAAAAAGTAAATTTAATAATGGCTTTTCATTGTGTTCTAAAATGTGATGTGCTATTTGCTATATGGCATGATATATGGATTCTTATATCAAGGGGTTGATCATCAGAAGTAAAAATATTTTCATCCACTTGTACTTCTATAGACTCGCCACCTGAAAAACATGTATTTACTATAAGTACTACAACTAATAAATATGATGTTATATGGTCATTCATTCATAGCATAATAAAGGTTTTCTTCCTCATGTAAGCTGGAGTTTTATTTAACAAATTAAAGTTATGAGAGTTGAGTACACTTTTGCCACAAACAACTGAGTTACATATTTACACGATGAAGCATTTGTATATTGTGTGGATTTGGAACTCAGGCCCTTATACAACATCACCAGAGATAAGCGGGCTACCATTTTTTTACCAACCACTCTGCTCGGTTGGAGCTAAAACTCTTTTTGAAAAATTGTAAATATTTTTTATATGTAAAATTTGTTTTCTGTTGTATATTGTAAAATATTGATAAATGTGTGTGTATATAATGTGCATTTTTGACAAATAAAATCAATTAATACCAATAGTATAATTATTTTTGTTAGTGGAATTGGAAATGATTAAGTAACATGTTCTGTTTTAGATAAATGCGACTTAATGGAGCCTAAGATTCAATTTACAAATTTGTTCTTCACAAAAATACTGGATTTTTCATTCTAAGATTTTATAGAAATCATAAATTGTGAATAACTATTAGACATTAGATATTATTTAAATTAATGATTATATACATAATAAACATTCTATTTTAACCTACCCAAGGGTTACTGGAAAATATTAAATCAGAAAGAAAAATAGATTAGAATATATATACTTGTATACAATAAAAATATATAAATTGAAATTTTAAAATAATACTAGTTTTGAATTCTCATTGCATAACATTTAATGACATTTCCTAATAATATTACCAACTTTATTTGTACTATTCCCCACTTATTAATAAGAAGAATCTTAACCCTTAAATTGTTTTGCGTCCAATCTTAAGTTATGCTTGCCCTGTGTGGGATTACGCAGCTAATATACAAATATTAAAATACTAGAAGTCTCTCAAAACTCTTATTTCGGAAATATTATAAGAGCTGGTAGATATACCAGAAACTCTTACATTTATAAAGCCCTTGACATTAAACTTTTTTAAAAACTTCATCCAAACTCTCGCAATTAAATTTTTTAATAACCTCCCCAATACTAATAATTTAAATTTACTTGATAGTCAAAAGTATAACTTAAGCTATTCCACTAAGAGACCTAGGAGAATACTCCTAGACTCGTACAACCCCCTTAATATTAATCCTTTGCATTCACCGGTGGTGAATGCAAACTGATTATTCGAAAGTTTTTCCCCTTCTTAATTTTTAATTCGTTAACTCTTTGTATCACTTAATTGCTTATCACTGCACCCACCAGGCAAGCGTTTTTCTTTTCTACTTTCATCCTAATTATCCCAACCTCAGGGCAGCCATTATGGAGCTTTCTCACTTATTGCAACCACCCAATGCAGTTGCCTCTAATCTAACAAATAGTATTTCCCGACAAAATCCTCAAGATTTCTTCCGCTGAAGCCATCAAGAACACTTCTCAGACTTTGACGTCATCCACCTGCCTGATCCTAACATTCAACAAGATCTTCCTTTCTACAAACTGGAAGAACTTTGTTTTCCCATTCAGGACTCCCACTTGTTAGCGCAAAAATACAATTTCATATAGGGGATGGAGAATCTTTTAAAGATCCATATCCTTGTGACGTAAAGAAACGTAAAGCTCTTAAATTGATGGCCACATTTTCAGGCAGCATCACATCAAAACATTTAAAATGTAGAGCACAATGTAACAACAAATAATTCATAATGTCAACGCTGAAAATGGTCA
Source organism: Trichonephila inaurata madagascariensis (assembly GCA_019973955.1). Taxonomy (NCBI): domain Eukaryota; kingdom Metazoa; phylum Arthropoda; class Arachnida; order Araneae; family Nephilidae; genus Trichonephila; species Trichonephila inaurata. The sequence continues at coordinate 144,003 of BMAV01009623.1, read as the reverse complement.
TCAGATTTTTGTTAAAAGCATCTATTCCTTATTAATTTTAATTGGTTATTTATTCAATTTGTCAGCTGGGAAAGGTGCTAAGACTGTTATGTGGGTCAATATTTACTTATTATCCATTCTTTAACTCAAAATTTCACAATGTGATCATTTTGATTTGTATTAAGAGTTCTTTTATGTAATAAAACTTACTCAAATCACTATCAGAAAAGTCTATTCAGGAAGAAACAGAAAATTTAAATGAAAGGCTAAATAAAAAGAAATAATAAAAAAAAATCCATTTACACTTACCCTGAGTTCCTGAAGAGCTACAGCAGTCTCATACTCGTAATCGCAATCGAATCTGCATGGCAATGGTTCGATTAGTGCACCCATAGCAGCCAGCTGTTCATCTAACGATGTACACAGTAAATTAGGGATTACTCCACCAGTTTTAATCATTTCTAATTTATCGGTGCTTTTTTTTGCGAATCCCCTTTTTCATGTTTTTTAAATTTGTTCTTAAGCTGCTGCCGACTTCGTTTACATAGGCTGGCTGCATTGAAATCCACCGTCAAACTATCCCATCCTTCTTCTTTCTTCTTGTTAAAAACTGCGTTGGTAATTTTGCAGTTTATTATGTATTTATATTTTTGAACAAGATTTATCAAAAATTCCATCTCCTGAACTGAAAAGTTGCTTTTTGACACAGCAAAACAAAACAAGACAAATGCAAGTCAAACTTAAAAAAGCGTGTTAAAAACAGCTGATCGAATGTTTCGCGCCAATGCCATTATCTTGCCCCTGCATAACTCACGGATTCGGTAATTGTCAGTTCGCGAATAAGAAATTAGAATTATCCGTGAGATATCGGCGATCGGAGTTTACCCAATTTGTTAGTTTTCTTTTTAATAACTCGCGAATGAGAATACCAGCGTTAGCGCACTGATTTAGCGAGACTTTTATATATGCTGGTGGCATTTAAAAGATTAAAGTAGAATTGTAGCTTTAGTGGCAAAGTATAGTATTATTGAATTCAATGTTTCGTTATTTGTATGGAGGTGGTAGGTGCTGTGAACAGTATGATTAAAATTCGAGTTTTAAATTTTTCAAAAGTTCGATAAGCACTGATTTAAACCATATTATAAAAATACTTTCAATAATTTTGTACGTATTCTTTAAGCATGCATATTCTTTTACCTAAAAATTTACGAATTAAAGTGAAATCCTAAATTACACATCCTCGGGAAATTAAATTTATTTCAAACATCCTATTTAAAAGGTACATTTTTACTCAAAATTATAAACGAAATTGTGTTGCTGATTATAAAAAAATAATATACATAGCGTTTTATCAAAAAATAGAATGAAAATATCGCATCAACTTGAGATAAGTGTTTAGGTCTTTTAAAGCGATTAGTAATAACTACCGTAAATTGCGGCGTATAACGTGCACTTTTAACCAAAAAAATGAGATCGAAACATACGGGTGCGCGTTATACGCCGGGTATAAAAATGGGAGCTTTAAAAATACAAAAACTGAGATAAGCATAAAAACAATTAATAGATAAAAATGTTATTTATTTGAAGGAAACGAAGTTTCTTATGAACTTAAGGGGGTGTAGTCCTAGAAGTATACTATTTTTTCAAAAGCTGGGGATAGTACCTCAAATAAACGACTTCAAAACTTAAGAGCAAAAAACATGTACATTTCAGATTTCTTCGTAAAATAGGAGATGTGCGTTATACAGCGAATATACCTAAATATTAAAAAATACAGCTTCAAAGTATAGGTGCGCGTTATGCGCACGATTTTACAGTACACATTTTTTTTTCAAAATTCTGGTGCATTTCAAGTGAGTCTTTATGTAACACTATCAAACTGTATGTTATCTTATTGGGCTTCCATGTCACAGGTACGGGGCTCAACCCTATTCCCCTCCCGGATTGCGCAAGATCGACTCAGGCTTTCATCCGTTCAGTGAGTTTTGATAAATAAGTGCCAAGTTTGCTTGAGAACTAGACACTGGAGGGGGGTTGTGCCAAACTGATCCCCTGTTGGACCATATGCTCATGCACTTCAGCGCGTCCAAGGTTATAAAAACTAAAATACGCATAGTAAGCATTGGCTTACTATAGGCTGTCGCGTCACTGAATTTAGTATAAAGCAGCACAAGACTGATGGTGACGAACCTCGTAATTTTGAAGAATAGATAAATGCAGAACACATGACACCTAAACTGGAATTCCCTCTCTGAACTTACACACCACGTCAATGGTGGATATTAAACTCCGACAGATCTATCATGCGGCGCAGCCTGGATTTTCTACAATATTTTCTACACACTGATATAACAGCCATAAGTACGCGATCAAGAACACTAGTGCAAAGCGCTGGTGTATGAATTTTACTTTGACTTTCAAACCACAGGATTGTCCATACTGTTTTCGTAATAATCCTATGAAGGAAGATACTTATTTTTAGAATAATGAAGTTTCAGAGAAAACTTAGTACCGCGAAAGGCTTTTTAATGATTGATCATCCAACACTGAATTGTAGTAGGCTACGGAAGAAAGAGAATACGAAGCGGTATAAAATTTCTCAAAATCTCAAAATTTCTCAAAATCTTTTAGTATTGCAAGCACAATAGATTTTAAACAAAAGAGATTTTTAAAGTCCAGTTCACATACACAAAATTCGTATTAAACATACGGGGAAAAAAATGCGCGTTAATCTTCATTTATAATTTCAGCGCTGTACAGAAACGCTTTTTTCAACAGACGCAGAGAAACTTTTTCAAGAGTTAGTGAAATACAAAATGCGTTACAAATTTATTGGTTGCTTTATTAAATAAAAAGTGGTAATTTAGTTCAGTTTTAAAACTTAATGTTATTTATTAAGTTATTTATTGTATAAATATAAATTATCAACTTCATCCCGAGTTCTACTTTTGACGTAATTATTTTCGTAATATAAACCTTTTAGAAAAGAAAAAAAACTTCTCTACGTTATCGTCAAAAAGAATTTATTAAAATATTTCACATATCTTACCAAAGGATATTAAATCTGTTTTTTCTGATATGTTAAGTAAAATCATATTACGACTGATAATTACATTTACATAACACAATAAAGTTGCACAAGGGCTATTGGAAACAGACTATGTAATTTCGAATCATGGTTAAGTGACGAGTATGACCCCTTACCTGACACCATTCTCTCCTAACATCCACACTACATCAGTGCTTCTCAAACTTTCAATATACGCGACCCATTATTCACACAATCATCTTTTTCATCGCGCCCCCCCTCCATACATTAACAATGTATGTGTGAATTCAATTATACTATACTTTGACACTAAAACTACAATACGGCTTAAACCTCTTATGTGCCACCGACGTATATAAACGTCTCGATCAGCCAAAACATTTTTCTGGACGTATATATACGTCTTTCCGAAATACGATCTTTTATGTGCAGTGATATCCATAAAATTATTCCAAAGGCTTTAGAATGCAATCAAAGGACCTTGAAATTGTTTGTGAAGGATTTACTTATTTCAGAAGATTAACTTATTTATTTCTTTTCTCCCCTTCAAAAAAACATCAAATTACGCTCGTCTACATGGAAAATGGTAGCATTGGGGAGTGTATAGCTTAACTTTTAATCGGTAGTTAAGGAATTAATTAATATCCGTACAAAAAGTTTTCAAAAGAAAAGTTAATAGAAGCCCATGGGGCCACTGATGATTATCAAAACTTTTCTTAATTAGTATTGTTAAATAAATAATATAATATTCATTGTTAAGTACTAATACATATATAAGTGTATTATATCCGTGTAAATGTGTATTTTATATTTTATTATATCAGATAATGTTTTGTTTGTTTACTATCAGTAAATTAATATTATTTTAAAAAGCCTTTTGTTTTCGACTTTACACTATGCTCTTACCCCCCTCGTTGAGTTATCACGCCCCCCACAGTTTGAGAAACGGAGCACTACATCAACGAGAGGATGTTCAAGACTTGACATATGTAACGAGCATCGGTTCCCTCTGCAAACCGGGTCTTCAGCGGTACTAGTTTCGTATTAGGGTTTCTGATTTCCCGGGTTTTCCATTCCGGGGAATGTCCGGGAAATCCCAAAAAGCAATCGTCGTCCCCGGAATTCCCGGAAACACATCAAGATTTCAAAAAATTTAAAAACAAGTTATTTTAAATAAAATCAATAATACTTGTACACACAAAATAAGGATACATATAAATTCCAAAATTAATACTTATTTATATAATGTAACGGGAACGGAGTATATATATAATTCCCGGGAATATAGAAAAAGTACAGAAATCTTATTAATTCTCGGGAAAGTAACCTTAGTTCGAGCTCCTTACGTGCCAGGTACGAGTAAATGTCCTTGTTCGCTAAGCTACCGCTTGGTCAAAAAATAATACTATGAAAACAAAAACAATTTGGAAACATCGAAACTCTTCATCATGATGTATATAGCATTTTCACAGAAAATATTTTAAAACAAAAGTGACCACGCTTGGAACTCACTCAAAACAAGTACTTTGGGATTGTAAAAAAAGTTTGCCACTTCCAAAAGAGAGGTTTGTGAGAAAAATATTTTAGTTTCCATGAAGACTGTCATACCTGAGGATAATTTCAGGAACATTGGTAACAAGTAAACAGTTTTCCCAGAATTAAAGATTTCTTGAGCTCGGGATAACTTTGTGGTTAACCCAGGTTAAAAGTGTTTTCAATATAAAAATACACGGATGTGTGTTAGTTCTAAAAAGAGTTGTGTAAAACGTTTTTCGTTATGCTTTATATGTTTGAGATTAACTCATAAAAATAAATCTTGGCTAAGTAATCCTTCAAAAAAATATAAAACTCTTTCACATGGAAAAAAGTGCAACAGAAATACATTATTTACAACTTCCCTAAATGAAAAATAAACACATAAGAGAGGGGTTGGAACTTGCGTACTATTTAATTCGAAGGTGAAACAGATGATCAGCAAATATATTCTTCTGCCAGGGTGAAAAGTGAATAAGTCTTCCTTTTCTTCCTACACTTAATGTACAATAGCTCAATAATAAAAACCGAGATGAATTTTTTATCTTCCTAGAATTTTTTTGAATCTTTGTCTGGGTTTTGTCTTTTGTGAAAGTGTAGTATTTTAGGTTTAAAAAGAAAACGTAATAAAAAAAAATTCTCAATTCGTGGAAGTACAGAAAATTAAACAAAATGGTTTTTTTATTTGGTTATAGGATCAAAGATAGCTAATGAGCGTATTGAAGTGGAAATTTTTAATTTTTTGATGACGTAATACCACCAGATGATATATAGCAGGGGTGGCGAACCTTTATGAATCGGCGTGAAATTTTTCTCTTAAGAAGGGCTTAATGCTGTATAGACGTGCCATTAAATAAATTTGACTTGTCATTATTGGGAAAGTAATGTAAAACTAAGTACTAACAACTCTCAAACTCTTTATTTACTACGAAAAAACACCTTTTGTGCACTTTACAGTTGTAAATGTTATAGTTGTACTTGTAATTCAAATTATAAAGTAACATTAGTGTGACTTCTAATGTTGCAGATTAAATGACAAATTACTTATATTAGATTCGCGAGATGTTATTTTAAGTAAAATACATACTGAATCGAAGTTATCTGCCAAACGGTTTCTAAGCAATTAATTAGTTTTGCTGTGGTTCACTTTTTTGATAAGAGGATTCGTGGTTCGTTTCAAAATGCCGTTTTGCCGACGATGTTCTCCATACCACTGTTCTAGAACATAAAACACTCACTGCTTTGTCTTCTTTACTAAAAATGCCATATTTCTAGATTCGCCAAGTTTGAAATTCTCTGTTACATTTATTCTCTTGCACTTTTTGATCTTTTGCTAACTAGTCATGTTAAATAACAGTTTTAAAAATCGCAAATATAACACGAATAAAATTTAAAATACAATTGTGTCAACGAAATTGACTACGCTATGCGTAGACAAATTTTGCATCCTAAGCAATTGTAGCCCACGACGTAACTAAGGCAAGACAATAACAAACGAGTGTGCTCCCCGCCACCCTGTGTCCGATCCCTCGAGTTTGTTCGTAATACTTCATAATGAACTTTGTTATTGGGAAATAAAATGCAAACCTTTTTGATCGCTGACTTGCCCAAAAGATTGTTTCACGAGCCATTGATGGCACGCTTGCCACTGGTTTGCCATCCCTGATATATAGGAATTATATTAGTATAAGTGTGTATTTTTATTATGTCAGAAAGTACTTTGTTTTACTTCATTTCAGAGTAAATTGATTTTTTTAATCTTCTATTTTCAATATGGTTGCAACCCCTTCGTAGGGTTATCACGCCTTCCCCCCCCGGGGGTTCATTACTCACAGTTTGAGAAACACTGCTGTAATGTTAACGAAAAGTGTCTATAATATGGGTTAATTTTTAAAGTCATGCACATTTGAATCTTCTTGATTCAGTTCGATTGATATTTTTTTTCTCAAATTATCAAAAAAATAAATAAATTGAAAAGCCCTTAAAAGTAGGTAAGTTTACTTTGTCTTAATTAAACTTTTCACTGGAACTACGATTTTTATGGTGTATACAAAAAATAATGAAAATAAAAGGATTGGGGTGACTGAGTCACCCCGCATGACCAATATCGTAATTACCTAGTACAGGCCTGCTACTGGGTTAAAAGACAGAAATATATTTCATGAAATATCAACATAAAAAGGTAGCACTTCCATCCATTGAAATCCTTTTATCTAGTTCCGATGTAATATAATAAGCAAAAGGTCTTGGAACTTAATATGAAATAAATGTTTCTTATTCTTTGTAAGGAGTTCGCATTTACTCCAGACTCTTATTATGATGAATTAAATTGTTTTATAAATTTTATAATATTAAAAATCGAAATTTAATGAAAGAAAAAGAGCTATAAATCTATGTGATAAAGGGATCAATAAGTTTAATAAATCATATTTTTTAAAGGCTTTGAATTGCGAACATTTTTTACAGGGTGGAAATTCTTTAGTTCTGAACTTATAGTCAGCTCCTTATCAACAATATATGTTTTAAAGTAGGAGAACTAAAAGCGATTTTTTTATAGGCGAAATTAAGAGAAAACTAGTCTTTAACGTTTGTAATCTTTCTGTATTATCAAATACTTTCAGTTCAGTAATTTACTTATTTTCCACCTCAAGAATATTCGATGTATCATCAAAAACCGATATCTCTCAGTTTATTTTGCTATGATTTATGATTTTCCTATAACATATATATAGTCACTTATAAAATGATACTCTGTTTTTCTCAATCAAATAAAAAACAATTCTATGAAATACACATGTTATCATTAAAATCAATATTACTTTTTGAACTTAATTTTTCTCAAAATATATTTCGAAGTCTTTCTCGAGGAAAAAAAGGAAAAATATTGTATTTCTCAGTCATCATCTTTTTTATATGAAAATTAATTTCCGTTACTTAAAAAAGAAATCCATTAAAGTGGTAGGAAATTGATTTTGGAAATGTTGAAGAAAAGTATATTCTTTTTCTAAAGAAGTGTTTCTGTTTCATGCATTTTTAGTTCGTGAATTCTCAGGAGATGACCAACTTTAAGTAAGTGTGGAAAATTTAAAACTTCTACACATTGTAATGATTTTTTCCAGTCCCTAAGTAAATGTACGTCTTGTTAACACACTCAAGAAGCACCTCTATCAATGTTTACCTATTTTTGTTTTTTCTGTAATTCTTTCCCTTTCTCCTACTTTCAACTAAATCACAGCATTTGTTGGAACACAATTAAGCCCGCTGTTAATGCAGAGAAGGCTCTGCTGTTGCAGACTTGTTCTGTTGTGATCACCGATTTTCTAGACACAGCAAGTTAACATGTGTTCTTTTCGTTATTAAGTTTTTATACTTAACATTATTGATTTGCCTTCGATGAAATAACACTAGCTTATTACTCTGAAATGACAATGATTTGATTTTTATGACTACGGAAAATTTTGTAGAGGAAAAAATATTCACGATTTAATCGTAATATTACTTATGCCATATCTAATACTATTTAATCAATCATTTTTATCCTCATCGTAATAAAACATGAATCATACATTTTATTTGAACCATACATATATAAAACATCACAAAAAAAAATTCACTTTTACATTTCTTTTTACCATATGTTTACGTTCATCATGCGTGTCCACTTTTCTGTTAATATTATATGATAGGGTTTGTTGGTAATATCATCTGCTTCCCTGTTGGTCTATGTCAGTTGTCTTCAAATTGTATCAGATCCTTAAAATTGTTAGGCAGTATTTCTCAAACTGTGAGACTCGCATGTCTAAGGAGACGTGAAATCCCTACGTGGGGGCTCAAGAATATTAAAAGTCGAAACTAAAATATTTAAAATAGGTATTAATTTAGTGAAAGAAAGAAAAACAAAGCAAATTATGGCATAATAAAAAAATAAATACACATTTGGAATGGTAAAATATACTTATAAATGCATCAGTAGAGCACAATGTTTTTGATAACTAATTTAGCAATACTAAATTAAAACCAAGTTTAATAACTACTGATGCCTCCCATGGGCTTGTCACGTACAGAAAGCAATACTTATTTTGAAAGTTTGTATGGTTTACAATTAAAGTCGTATTGTAGCTTTAGCCTCAAAATACATTTTCGCTGCATTCAATACATTGCTATTGTATGGGAGGGAGGCTCAATGAAAATTATGATTGAAAATTGGATCGAACACTTTTAAAATTTGAGAAGCACTGCTGTAAGGGGTTTCGTGTGGACACCATCCTCGTTTTGATGAATATATTTAGTTATTTTAAAATGAAAAGTGTTTGGGTGCTTCTTGGCAATATATGACCTTCCGATGAAACTATTTAACCAATGAATTACAACAAACTAATTTTGCCTATCGAATACGACTGTATATCCTTATATTCAGATACACATTATAGACGTGAGTCTATAAAAGCTCTACCGCGAATTTCCAACTAATGCATAGTACCATCAAACGCATCTTTTCTTTTCAATTCTAAATTGTATTTACTATAACAAACTTAAAACAAAATCCATTGAAAGTGAATCTCCATCTTAGAAGCTTGAAAATACAAGACCGTACGGGAAACATGTGCTTGGGCAACAAAAAGTGTGACTGTTTCTGTTACAATACAAATGTGTAATAATATATTTCACTAAACGTTTTTATCATTAAAAGATTTCAAATAATTTCTCCCAAAACCTACATCAGTTTTCTGCTTATGTTGTACTTACAGACAATCACTTCAAAAAATATTTCGCTGCTCCTCATTTTGCCCATTTTTGAGCTACGTATGTTCCTATTTTATTTGCTTCTGTGTCTTAACAAACTTTTAGGTGCCTCTACACAATTCCATTGTAATTTTTTTTTATCAAAAACTCCTATGAATCATCGTCCTTGCTTTATAATATTTCTGAATGTGGGGTAATAAAAAAGCAAAGTTCCCTCATAAAAATTTTAAACTCATAAAAACAACGCAAAGCTAAGTAAACTTAAGCAAACATCTCGTAAGCCCACAGCATATAATCAATCCATTTAAGAAAAGAAATTGATTTTCCATAAGTCCAACAAAGGCGTTTCTACCTCAGCAATTTTAAGTGATGATATTATTATACCCGTATAGATTACTTTAAATAGCACGCGCGCTCAATCATCTACTGAAGCCAGCTAGAAATTTAAGACTAATGTTAAAAATATGATGAAGCCTACACTTTTGCAATTGTGATTATTTATATGATTTGTTACTGAATTTTTCCCCCGAGTATCATTATTTTAACGCTCTCTGCTAAACTTCAAACATTTTAATTTTTTTAAAAAGTTTTTGTATTTTGGTCCACTTGTTTTTGATGAATTTTAACATTTAATGTTGCGATGAAATAATCTTCTTATTTTTTCTTTTAACGCAACAACTTTGCGAAGCTTTTTCTTTTTCATTAAAGGAAGCTTTAATTTCTCATTCAGCTTAAATGTTCTGTGAAAAGCTTATGAAGAAATTCACAACAATAGCTGGCAACAAATATTAAGGTCGAATAATTCGCAATATTTAAATATGAATATCATACACATTAAAATATTTATATTTTAAGGCCAATATTAAATAATTTAAATATTTTATAATTTTTTTAACTAATGAAGGCTTTTAGCTAAGGCTCCGTAAGTTTACTTAAGAGAAACAAACAATGTTTTTTCATTTATAAAAAAATGTATTCTTTTTTTTTTTATTTTTTAAAAATGAATCTGTTGAATAAATTACAGTAGCAGCACATTATTTCAAACGTCAGACCCCATAATGGTTTTTTGTATTAAAATAAATATGAGAATGTGTGGTAAAGATATTTGTGCAATAAGTATGCTACAATTCATTATGTTGCCAACCGATCTTATTTCAGATGCAGTATTACATCACACAGTCACACTGAATATGGTCTCTTAATACAGTTATATTAATACGATGATCTTCTCTGTTAGTGATGGTTCGTTTACAGATGAATTCCCTTTTTCATGACATATACCTACTGTTGTTGCTTATGCCACCTGATCGACACTAATATCAGATCAAGGTCCACGAAATTCATCGCGGCCAAGCGCTAGATTTTTACGCCTGTCGTTAGCCTTATCTTAGATCACCATGAAGGTGACAGTACAATTTTGCTCGGTTCCACCTCAATTTTGAGGAAGAAAACTCTGGAGTGGTCAGGAGCCTCCTACCTTTCCACCAACCTCACGAGAGAACTTGCTGCTCGATGGCTATTTAGAGTACCCCATGCAACAAAAGCACTGTACCTTTACAAACATCCATGCCTTCTCCGGGATTCGTGCCCAGGCCATATGGCACTGCAGTTAACATCACTAACCACTATACCGGATTGGCGGCTGGCATATACCTATCCGTTTCCATCGCTATCAATAATCATGTATAGTAGGTAACCTACCTGTATTTTTTCTGCAATATTGCGAAGAGAAAATCCATTTTCTCGTATCTGTATTGCAAGGCTTCGTTCTAATTCGTTAAGCTGCTAATACTGCCTTCTTCATCTCTTTGAAGGCGCGTTCTTGAACCAAATCCAGCTCACAACATCTAATCTAAAGGATAAATGACGATCCCAAAATTTACATTGCTTATATAAAGCAAATATCGTTTACAAGTTCACTGGAATGCAAATAATGCTATTCAAATTCCTCTAAAGAGAAATTTTAGAAATTTTTCAATTGTACCAATACGTTTTACATCGCTTATGTAAAGCAAATATCGTTTACACGTTAACGGGGGAGTGCAAATAATGCTATTCAAATTCCCCTAAAGAGAAATTTTAGAAATTTTTCAGCTGTGCCAATACGTTTTAGAAATTTCGTTGGAAAATTACTACTCTTCCTTTGAGTTAGGATATTATTTTCCAATTGTTTTTCAGTCGTGATAGCCACTGAAGACCAGCTGTGTGGAACTTGCTGTCGAGGCTTATAAATTTTAACATTGACCCTGGGTGGAAATTGTTGGAAGTGGAATGCTGTCTTAGATACCATGATCGTAATATAACTAAAGATCAAATTATGAGGTCCTTCGCTGCAGCTGCTGATTAATCAGTCAGTCGTTCGTTTGTGCAAGTGTTCGTCTATTTTCTATGCGGTATTGTTACAAACTTTTTAATTCATAAACAGCTAGTTAGATACCGATTAAAGTTTCAAAAATGTAATTGAAAATGAAATGACAAACAAGTACTTTTAAAATGTTCTGATCATTTATACGTAAATCATACGTTATTTAACCCTTAAAGCCAGGGGTGCTCTACCTTTTTTCCTGCCGGGCTGCATGCATATGTCAGTTATTTCATGCGGGCTGCATACATATGTTAGTTATTTCACACAGACCGCAACATGAGAATAAATGAGGGGTTGGGGGAGGGATGCTTTAAGACTAAGATAACATTGGAACTTTAAAATGTGGAAAATTTTTCACAATATTACAACCTCTTTTTTGCTTTAATTAATTATTATTTTCTTACTTTTGTCACTAACACTAAATTAGAAGTATTTAAGAAACATTCCTGCACAATCTGTGCATCAGTAAATGGTTACCAGTAATATAACAAACTTCATAGGATGTCTTTGTTACCATTGTGATATAACCACTGACAAAACACTTTGCAGCTGTTGCAAAAATTATTGAAGAAAATCTATTTATCACCTCTTGAAAATTACTAGAAAGCTTCATTGAATGATTCGTATTTATTTTTATTTTTAAATACATCACTTTCGTGACAAATCAAATAGTTACTGATCCATGTTTGTTTTTCACTACAAAACAGTAAATCTCCCAATCGTTTTGAACCGATATATTTTCTTCGAATACCTATCACTTGTAAGAAATGAAAGATAGTTAAAAATTAGTTGCTTCCATAAAATTGTCATCAACCCACTGTTGTCTTTCATTATTAACCGTAACCGTTCCAAATTGAGAAAGAATATCAATTTGTACCCGTATGACTGATTGATTGAATATTAACGTCGCACTGCTCAGCTACACGAGGGCTTTTGGCGACGGACCACATAATTCTCAGCTCTCGACAGATTTAACGAGCATCGCTGCCCTACACGGCGGGTCTTTAGTGGTACTGGGCTCGAACTCGTGACAAGGCAAGCCACGTTCCGATACCTATTCCATTCAGCTTCCGTGGCCACCGTACCAGTATGACACCGACAGCAAAAAGCAAAATTGATATATTTGATTTCCTGACAAAGAATTTCCCACCAAAATTGTAATACAATTTTTTGAGTAAATGAATTTCTTAGAGCAATGGGTCATGACCGGGCAACTTAAAAAGGCTCAATGGGCTACAGGTTGAGTATCGCTGCTTTAAGCGGTCAAGTCTTTCCTAAAATGCTTTAAAAAAATGACACAGTTTTAATTGCATACAAAATATTTAACAAAATGCGAAAATGGAAGAGTTTTATCTAAATTTTCATTTTAAAATTTCGGACTGTTTCTTATTTTATAATTGTAGAACACAAAACTCCTAAATATGTCTGTTTTTTATAAGCCCAGTCTGCAATGCTATAATGAATGTTTCATTTACCTTAAAATAATTTCTCTGATACTTACAAAAAAAATTCATGTTAGTATCTATTTTCAAACAGTTGAGGATTTTGTATGTGTGTGCATATGTATATATGCACATCCAATTTGAATTATGGTGTAATAATAATATAAGTCATACATTTCAATGAGGACATATATAATATCGGCCTTTTTGCCTTATCTTTCCATTTCCATTTTTTCTCAAACAACAAATTGCACATTCCCTTCCCAATTCCTGATATTTACCTAATATTTTTAAGAATTTAAATTCCTGCCTTCAATGAAAAATTCCCGTTTTCATTGCAAAGAAATTTTTTGATATGAAGTATTACAATACCATGGACTAAGGTATCTCTCAAAAACACACTAGCACTAATAATCTCACCACAAAAATTTAAAAAAAGAATAAAAAAATGCGCAAATTAAAAACAGAAAAAAACCGTTTGTGGCCAGGTTTCAGTAGCCTTTACAGTGTACGGGCAAACCAGTTGAAGGGTTAATGCGAATCGTAAAAGAAAACCCACGTTTTCTTAGAATAATTTTTATGAATTATGAAAATTATTTTTAAAGTAAGTTGCATATAAATTATTTAAAACAAAATCATTTTTTGACGTCATGACATAACGTTAGCTTCCTGGAGGAGCAATCGCCCTCTAAATCCCGTTTATTAAAAATCACACACATGTGAACTCACTCAGTTAAACAAGTTTTCATAAACAAATCGTTTCGTATCTTCCTTAGGAAGCGAAAGTTTTCAAAACATCCACTCGAAACTTTTAACGGTTTATCGTTTCTGACTTGCGGTTGATTAAGTGTTCTAGAAAAGTTTACGAAAGTCTCAATCGTTAAAAATGGCCACATTCTAAGTTAGGGTTAGTGTTCTCTCTTTGTTTATTTAACGTCACTGCAGCAGACAGGAAACCCTTCTCGGTTCTTTGGTTTTTAAATCGTTTGATTAAAAGTAAAAATAAGAAACAAAATATAAGAGACAGAGTTAATTAGATTTGATTTAATTAGATTAATTAGTTTTGTTGATATAAAGCAAATAAAAGATACTTTTTAGGAAATGAAATTAATTTTTATTTGCTAAAATTATTTAAGCAAGATCCTTAACAAGCACGACAGGTGGGATTCCATTTTTATTATGATGATTTTAGTAAGTAATTGTGTTATTTAATAAGAACATTTTAAGTACTTAATTGGTATTAATTAACTCTGCTTTTTTTAAAAAAGAGGAAAAATAGGGTACTTTTCCCACGTTAATGGAGAGTTCAAAAGAAAATTCCATGAAGAATATAATTTTTTTCCCTGGACAGACAAAATTCTCACCAAGTTTTGTTTGTATTCAATTATTTCAACAAAATAATGTTAAAAGTGTTTTCTTAAAATAACCTTAATGGTAAACTTGGAGAAACTGTCACATTGCAAACAAACAATTTAAAGTGTGCTTTAACACAATGAACTCGCTTTTTTCCCTCTGCTTAATATCATTCAACTTGTTTAAAAATAATGTTTACTCGTTTGCTAAGTGATTTTCAAATAATTAATGATTAACTAGATTTATTCTATTGACTGCGGTTGTTGATTTTAATGTGAATGTAATTAATCCTCTTTCCTTTTCGAGAAATCACCCAAACCTTCCTTAATTTGATGAGTAATAGTGAAATGTTTGTAAAGTGCTTCTAAGTAGAATTTATTACATTTTTTTAGGGGCTCATTAGACTTAGAGTATAAGGCGAAGATTGATAAATAACATAATTTGTTTTAAATGAATTTTTTTTTTATTTCTTCTTTTTATTATTTTAAGTTATTTTTTTTAAAAACAATTATTGTTTTTTATTAATGGAAACTTCAGCTTGGAAATAAATTATTATGTTACATCAAATTAACAAATCTGAATAGATTTTTGAAAATTCAAAAATTATTGAAAAAAAAAAAAAAAAAAACAAAAAGTAAAATAAACGCGGTGGATCACTGACCGGAAACTTAAGGCCGATGCTTGTTATCTGGAGCCGTGGAAAGTCATCGTAGGTGCTAGAGTTTACAAGAATATCTGGACGCGAGTGGAAGCAAATATTTATAGGTGGAACATGTATAAAAGCAAATATTTATAGGTGGAACATGTATAGAAGTAAATATTTATAGGTGGAACATGTATAGAAGCAAATATTTATAGGTGGAACATGTATAAAAGCAAATATTTATAGGTGGAACATGTATAGAAGTAAATATTTATAGGTGGAACATGTATAGAAGTAAATATTTATAGGTGGAACATGTATAAAAGCAAATATTTATAGGTGGAACATGTATAGAAGTAAATATTTATAGGTGGAACATGTATAGAAGCAAATATTTAATGATGAAATATGTTTGGAAGCAAATCTAGAAGTAAATCTTAAGGGTGGAACATATAACGCCTTCAAAAGAGACAGGGAGAGCAAACATATTCCTGTTCGGACATAGATGGGATTACAATTTGGCTATTGGTTCTTGTTACCCTTCATATGGGGGAATTTGAAGCCGGAGTTTGGCGTGGGAACTACTCTAATGACTTCAATGCAGCCTAGAACAAAGGAAGAACAAAGACTGACTTACCCTCAAACTTAAACGTCGGCATTGTCCTTGCTTGGGTACTTTTCTGAATGAAACTACATGCCCTCTGGGAGCTTATTTGTTATCTAACAGGAAGTCAGACCTTTCTTTGTGACCATCGCACATTCATAGATGTGGAGGGATATCTAAATCGACCTTCGTCTTTCCCAGTCTGCCTTCCTTCTCTGAAAATGCAACACTAGAGACCAATCATTTGACGACACATGAATTTTCCCCACGCGGGGTCTGTAGGCGTTCATGGATGCTGAATACACTAGTCCCACTATCCAATTCATACCGAATAACAGCACGTGCATCCATTGGTGAACACGTTGTCTTCATACTTCATACTGTTCAGACTTCAATCGAATAATTTTTTTTCTATAACAGCCTCAGGCACGTAACTTTGCTGCTGCTGTCGCTTCTTCAATGCTCTGCACTTGCGAAACAACCTAAAGCGCCGTTAATATCACAAGCCAGCATTTTACCAGTTTGAAGAGATTGTAGAATTTTTGGACCTGCTTTGGAGCTTTACAAAAAGACAGAACAGCGAGTTACATTTCAAATTTTCCCATGATGCTTTGCGGCCGAAATTCATTTATCTAAAGGTTTTTATATGAATTTGCTCGTAAAATAACACAAAACTATTTCAAAGGATGAAACATTCATACACAAATTAAACAGTAACATTGAAATAACTATTTTCAACTTCACATAATAAATAAATAATACATTTAAAATTTTGTCATCAAGTGATTAATGTTTGTATGCCCTTGTGCAAGCAAAGTAACAAACAAGAATGCAGAATAAATGTAGAGAGAGATTTTATTTATTTTTCGACAATATATGATAAGTTGAAAAATATTTCAATCTTTGTATAAAAATATTCCAATCCGTTAAATCTTTAATGTTGCTGTATAATTTGCTTGTGCGTAGGTTTAAGTTATAACTTTTATTTTTAGGACAAGAAATCTTAAATTTAAAATTTTAACGTCATAAGTTTTATTTCTACATCTCTTTGCGTAATCAAAAAAAAGAAACTAGAATGCGAAATAAATAGAGATTTCATTTTTTGAAAATATATAATAAAAGTTCAAAATGTGTTTGTAATAAAAAACATTCTAATGTATTGAATTTTAAATTTGCACCCAAACAAGTTTTAGAGCAACATTGAATTTACAATTTTTAGAGTCATTGACAACATTGCAATCAATATTTTGGGTGTTTCCAAGGTTATTATGTATATAGTCAAGTGAACCTATCAAAAAATCATCAGATTTCCATGTAAATGTACTGAAAAAACCCACCAAAGAGCAGGTTTTTATCCCCAACCTCATTTTGCCTACTATTTAAGAGTTAAATTGCAATTAGTTGCAAATTAATTGCAAAAAAGATTTAGAAGAAGCATTTAAAAAAGTTAAGAGGTGGGTATGACAATCCTTGCGCCAATGCTACTAGGTTAATTGCTCATAAATTACTTGTCCTGCAACAGTTACAAACAAGACTTAAACACATACTCTAAGAACAGCTAGCTTAGCATTTTATATTCAAATTATTTATGTTGCCAATTTTGGTGAGATACAGCGGAGTAATTTTCAATTCCGTTTAATTTTCGAAAAATCTAATGGTGGCACAATGTAATTCTCATGAAAAGAATGCAATTTTTATCAATTCCCTTGGCATTCTTTTTTCCGGAAATCAAATGATGTCTAGAAGATTCCGGAATAGAAAGTTTGTTTTGAAAGAAGAAAGGCAGACATTAAAAATTTCCTGCCCATCAGGTACTACAGGAAAACTTTCTAGACATCAGAAAACAATTTTTGTGCAAACTTTTTCTTTTAAGTTTTTTACTGTGATTTTTTTTCTTTCGTAAAATAACTCACACTTACTATAAGACGAAATGTAATATAGCCAAAAAGAAAAAAAATAACTGAAAATGTCTCTTTCAAAAGCTTGAAAAACACGTCTTTGAGCTAAGAGCTATGTACGCGACTTTGGAGGATTATGGGTCACTTATTTCTCTTTAAGTGATATCTTAACGTTAATCTACGGTATATTTTGATGGAGTTATTTTCATATCAGAATATTTTTCTTTCGGCTCTTGAACGATACAAATATGAAAAGTAATTTAGCAGAAATAATTTTCGTACAATGCTCTTTTAAGAATACAATTGAGATTTGAGGATATTTCACTTTATGCATTCGAGGTAAAATTTGGGTAAATTGGACTAATGTAATTTACAAGATATATATATATTTTAAAGATACTGTTAAATATTTGATGAAAACGAGCAATGAAATTTTATGTGGAAATTTAAGTCTTTATTATTTTTTTTCCGATTTGATTAAGTATCAAAATATGTGTTTGATATAAGAAAAAAAATTAGAATGCCATTATATTTTTAAGTAAAACTCATACAAAGCAAGCTGCTATGTGTATATTCTACATATTAAATCCACACACAAAAAAAAACCCTACAACGATTAATAACAGCATGAGTCGTAGTTACATGGAGAAAAAATACTGTTAATTGGAACCTAACCCCAAAGACTGTTAAATGGAATAGATATTATATGGTAAGGAGATCAAGAGAAAAATCATTACAAATATTACACTGCTGGCCACCGTAAATGCAACACCCTGAAGGAAGCATGCAAATAACATGAAATTTACAACATGCATTAGCGGACGTGAGATATGCAAATGATTAGAACTTCAGTACAGGCACACATTACGCGCGCCTGTAGCACTACCTCAAAGCGCTATTAAAGTCTTGGAGATTTTGACGATTTCAAGTTCGGCAATTGAGTTTTCTTGTGGTTTTTAACAAAAACGATTAGTTATGTCTCGTAAAAAACAGCAATCAGCTTTTGATCAAGTATAAAAGTTTGACAGAGGAAGGATAGTGGCCTACCGAGATTGCGGATTTTTTTTCAGGAAAATCGGTAGTCGTGTTTGACGAAACCAAACGACTGTAATGCAGATATATAACCGTTCGATGCAGGAGGGTCCGACAGACCGACGTGGTCGATCGCATCCACCTCAGTGCACCACTTCACGTAAGGACAGGCAAATTGTGTGAATGGCAGTGACGAATCGCTCAGTCACATCACGAACCATATCACAGCACATTGAGTCTGTAACGCATCATTCATTGTCAGCGCGTACAATTCAACGCCGTTTACAGCAGAGTGGTCTGTCCGCAAGACGTCCATTGCTTAGTCTACCCTTGACGCATAACCACAGACGTCTCCGCCGCCAATGGTGTGATGAAAGAAGAATGTGGGTGGCAGAAAAGAATGAAGTTTTCTTTACTGACGAGTCACGCATCCGTCTGCAACACCACGATGGTCAAATTTGGGTCTGGAGACATCGTGGAGAGAGGATGCTGAACGGCTGCTTTATGCAGTGGATATTATGATATGGGGTTGTATTGGATATCACTCTCGCACTCCTCTAGTACGCATTGTCGGTACTTTAAACAGCCAGCGCTGTATCTCCGAGGTGTTGGAGCTAGTTGTCCTTCCTTATCTTCAGAGCTTGACCACAGCCATATTTCAACAGGATAATGCGCGACCACACTTGGCACGCATTGTCCAAAGTATCTTCTTCAATCACCAGATTAAATTGCTTCCCTGGCCGGCTCGCTCTCCGGATCTTTCAACGATAGAAAACATGTGGTCCATGGTTGCTCAACGAGTGATCCAGAATACACCCCCAGCTGCCACACCAGATCAAGTTTAGCAACGTGAGGAAGCTGCTTGGTCTGCTGTACCCCAAGAACACATTCAAAGATTTTTTGAGTCAATGCCGAGGCGTGTGGCAACGGTGATCTCCAACAATGGCGTCTATTCTGGCTACTTATTCTGGCAGGAACCAAACTTCACAGAAGTCTATAAGTTTAATCATTTGATATTTGGTCAACATGTTATCTACAAAATAAATTTTGCTGTGCTATCTCTTGTCTTTCATGTTGTTGCATCTACGGTGCTCAGCAGTGTAGTTTCGAAATTTAATATTTAAAAAAAAATCCGAAAATAAATGGAAATTGAGTTTATATTGGTTAGATTATTTTAAACTCAAAATAATTATTTTTCGATATAAATTATCAAAAGTGATTATTTGTGAAAAGTGAGTGGGGAGTCGCGTACATTGTACATTACAATATTTCATGACCCAGCTATCTCAACAGTGTCGAGTCATTGCCATTCAATCTGATTTTGTCTTCTGCTTTAACATGCGCTGTTATTTTAACGGTACGTTTTTCTTTCTTGCTAAAAAAATTAATACTCAAGAATTTATTTAAATTACTTGATGTTTCTTTCTTTTAACTGTTTTTTATGTGTCCTCCTACAATAAGTTAAAAATAACTAAAAAAACTTTTACTTCAATAAAAATTACTTTGAATTTTTACCAGAAAAATCTTCAAATACTTAGACATTGCTCCATTTTGTGTAATACGAGTACTTCTCATAGAAATTAATTTTTTGTTTCATTTCTCTCCTCATATATATAACAAAAAATAACTTTACCCATTTAGGTTTGTTTTGAAGTTAAGAAGCATTTTTCGATCCAAACCATATTTTCTACATATATTTTTTTTCTAGATCTCTTATGAAAGTGGATAAAAATTAAAACAGTTTTGCAATGCCCCTTTTCTAAAATACTGCACTTAACACAATGACATTTCACTAAAATTAATATCCTTTGAGCGCCATGGTAATAAAGAGATAAAAAATAACCCGGCAAAAAATGAAGATTGTTACATATAAATGTTAAGTCTTAATCTGTTCAAAATCTATTACGAAGCATTATTTGATTTTCGACATCTAATGATGAAAGTTGTGTGTGAATACCTTTTCTCTTAAACATTTTTATAAATGCATGTTGCGTAAAACATTTACAAAGAAATTTTAATGTCAAATAAGTTTCATTTTAGTTCTTCTCTTGTCATCCGAAGAACTATTTTTTGAAAAAAAAGAGACAATTTACAAGTCACACAAAAACGTAGCACATAAGACTTTATTCCTTCCCATCGTTAGATTTTATACTCGTCGTTTGTTTAGTCTCTCAGTTTAGTGAAGGAAAAGCGATTTTGAATACAGTTTTTGTTACCTTATACCGATTGTATTCAAACTTTTTCAATTCACGAAACCCTTAGAACTTGAAGGTGTTTTTGTTTAACCCCTAGAACTAGAAATTGTTTTCATGGAACCTCATTCCACACTCATACTTAGAAGAATATATCTCAAAATAATATTTAAAGTACACTGGCAAAATACCCTGAAGGAAGCATGCAAATAACATGAAATTTACAACAGCCTTTAGTGGAGGTGAGATATGCAAATGATTAAAATTTCAGTGCAGACACACATCACGCGCGCCTGTGGCCCCACCTCAAGGTGCTATTTAAGACTTGGAGAATTCGACGAATCAAGTTCGGCAATTGTGTTTTTCTTGTGGATTTTTTTCAAAAAGCGATCAGTTATATCTCGCAAAAAACCGCGCCCAGCTTTTGATCAAGTATCCGAATTCGACAGAGGAAGGATAGTAGTCTACCGAGATTGTGGATTATCTTTCAGGGAAATCGGTGGTCATGTTGGACGAAACCAAACAACTCTAATGCGGATATGTGACCGATGGATTCAGGAGGGTACGACGGACCGACGTGGTTGATTGCATCCATCTAAGTGCACCACTTCACGTGAGGGCAAGTAAATTGTGCGCATGGCAGTGACGCATCGCTCAGTCACATCACGAACCATAGAACAACACTTTGAGTTTGTAAGGCATCATTCAGTGTCTACGCGTACCATTCGACGCCGTTTACAGCAGAGTGGTCAGTCAGCAAGACGTCCACTGCTTGATCTACCCTTGACGCAGAACCACAGACGTATACGGCGCCAATGGTGCGATGAAAGAAGGATGTGGGTGGCAGAATGGAATGAAGTTGTCTTTACTAACGAGTCACGCGTCTGTCTGCAACACCACGTTGGTCGGTTTCGAGTCTGGGGACACCGTTTAGAGAGGATGCTGAACAGTTGCGTTATGCACCTCCACACCGGTCCTGCACCAGGTATTATGGTATGAAGCGGTATTGGATATCGTTCTCGCACTCCTTTAGTACACATTGCCGGTACTTTAAGCAGCCAGCGCTACATCTCTGAGGTGTTGGAGCCAGTTGTACTTCCTTACCTTCAGAGCTTGACCACAGCCATATTTCAACAGGATAATGCGCGACCACACGTAGCACGCATTGTCCAAAGGTTCTCCGTCAATCACCAGATTGAATTTCTTTCCTGTCCGGCTCGCTCTCCGGATCTTTCACCGAAAGTAAACATCTGGTTCATGGTTCCTCGACGATTGTTTCAGAATACACCCTCAGCTGCCCCACCAGATCAACTTTGGCAACGTTTGGAAGGTGCTTGGTCTGCTGTACCCCAAGAACACATCCAAAGTCTCTTTGAATCATTTACGAGGCGTGTGGCAGCGGTGATCTCCAACAATGGCGGCTACTCTGGCTACTGATCCTTGCAGAAACCACACTTCACAGAAGTCTATTAATTTAATCATTTGATACTTGGTCAACATGTTATCTACAAAATAAATTTTGCTGTGCTTTCTCTTGTCTTTCTTGGTGTTGCATTTACGGTGGTCACAACAGTATTGAGTAACATATGTTATAGGCACTTTATGCAAAGGCATTTAAAAGAAGTATTGCATTTATTATTAAAATTTCTAATCTAATTTTTAATACAATTTACTCATTAATAATATTAATCTGTGATCCAAGGGTCACCTCCCCGTGCATTATATTTAGTAACTGGGATATGTGCCAGGTTTTTTTTTTTTACACAAATTTTCGAAATCTATGTTTATTGAACTTATCTGCAGCCGTATTTCATATTCAACATTTGATTTGTTTTTATACTTTGTCTTTGTAGCCACTCAAGTTGAGAAATATATTTCATTTAAACACAATGTTCTGTACGGCATTAGAATGTTTATAGCTGTATAAAAAATACTGTGTTTTCTTCATGAATTTGCAACCTAAAATTTAGGATCTGTTCTCGTTTAAATGTAGATTTTAACATCGAATTTATTAATAAGTTGTTCCCTCTCCTTCATTATTGGAGCTTTTTCAACAAATGCAACAAGGTGAATTTTCCACACACATTAGAAGTTATTTAGTCATGTAAGATACTCTGAGCTAATTTAACGAAAATAAAATTATCTCGTGGAACCCAAAATAGTAAACAATAGAATATTCACAATCTATTAGGAAACATATATATAAAGATAAAACATTTTAATTTAATTTTATTTTATTATAACAAAAGTTTAATAAAAATGTTGAAAAATAAAGTTTATTACATATAAATAAATTTCTCAGTTTTAATGAACAGAATGAGTTTTAGATACTTGTAATTATACAAACTTCCTAGAAATAATAATTTTGCATATATATATATATATATGTGTGTGTGTGTGTGTGTAAGGATAATTAAATTAGATTAAAAATTAAATTCCCTATCTGGCAATTAACTTTTATTTTTTATCATTACCTCTTCAAGTATCAAACTATTCACCCATTAATTTCTTCCGAACATATGGCCTAGCCAAAAAACATGTCTAACTCCAGATCGTTATACTTAATAGCCCTCTATGTCAGCATTAACTTTCAAAAGCACTCATGAAATCCGTGATCGGCATCTTAAGTGTTAACCCACTTAAGATTTTCGGTGGCGTTCGTTTTCCTCTCTGCATCTTAGCGTCGGATGATGTCTAACTTTCCTCAAATAAAGCTCTTTTTTTCAAAAACTAAGTTTTTTTCTGACTCACAAAACATGTCTTATATATATATATAAGTTTCTTCTCAAGTTTGTTTATTGTGACTCGTGAAGCCCTGGGTATGCCTTCTGGAACCCCAGGGTTCCGTGGAACACAGTTTGAAGGCCACTGCATTAAGCTATTACATATAAAGAAAAAAAGGACAAAGGAGCTATCTCAAATCTTGTACAAAGAAGTAATACTTTTATTATATCCAATTGTGCACGTTATTATTTTACTGCATAGGTTTATATATATAATTCAACTGTCTTAATTGTGCATGCATAATTATAAAAGTTTTCAATTAAAAAAAAAAAATTGGTTCAACAAATCTTTGGTAGTGCAGCATTGCTTCATTAGATGGACGTTTACCAACCCTCTTTTAATGTTTGAAGCCCAGGGGTGAGAAGAATAGCCAGAGAGGTTATTGCTTTCTTCAAGGGAGACAATAGATTCTTTCTCACACCCTGAGGTGAAATAGGTCTTAGACCGACTCTTGAAATGTTAATGGGGACGGTGGACCGTCAAAATTAATTTCATAAATTGTTAGCTTAATTAGCTGAAAATGGAATCAGTTTAGTAAATGATTATTATATTTCAGAATTTCAATATATATGTTTTAAAAAAACTATTATAAACTGTTTTTTTTTAAAAATTAATTTTTTAAACAATGTTTAAAAATGCTCCTTGCGCATTAATTTTTAAGATATGTATATAATTTTGTTTTATGTTTAGATGAACTACAACAAAATATATCTGTGCATGGATTTAAAATTCAGAATAAAATTTGATGAAAAAAAGATAAATTTTCTATACTATATGAAATATTTCACCAATTATCACCCATTCAAGGTATTCAAAACAACATAAAATAATATACGTTAAATATTTTAGAAAACTATTGCACAAATGTATGAATTATATCATCTTTCACTAGTTGTGAAAATTTAAAAGATATATGACATAAGTTGAAACGCAAGGATCATTTTACGTAACACTGAAAAGGGAAAATTTACGAACCAAGAAATGTGCATTTTAAACATTTGTTTGAGCAAAATAAAAATAAAAAAAATAATTCAGTAATTATTAATCAATATGATAAATTTTTTGACAGAATTATTCTATGTAGGATAAGGAATATTATTAGTATACAAAATCACAATCGCAAGTTTGACGTAAATTTGACAATATGATGGTCCACCATCCCCTTTGCAACCATTCTTTTTCTTCTCCGATATTCAGTGGCGAATAGATTCACCAGATAGAATTTTCTTCACGGCGATCTTTAGAAGTTTCTGTTTTGACGGCTGTTCCATTCTTTTGTTCCCTCTAACATGTGGCAACAATATACACTCGTGTGGAAAGAAGTGTAGGCTTTTTGTTTGGAAGAAATACCAAGAAGTTTATTCCCAATGTCGAAGATACAGGCTATTTATAGACACTTCATATTGTCTACGAGGTACGGCGTCACAGGCAATCTCAGTCGCAACAGACTTTTTTTCCAAAAGGACAATCTCGGTAGGGACTAAGACAGAGGGTGCCGGGTACAGACCCGTGGCGTTCGCCAATCATAAATTATTTGGGGAGTGAAAGTGGCCCACCCAGGGAGTTGAAGAGTTGGTTCGGAAGGGGACCAGGATCCCCTGCGAGATCAGCGAACTGTGATCAGGTCTTTTATGAGCCTGAGCTACGGTGACTGTGAGACAGCCGCACTGTGATGGGGCTTTGGGTTTTTTTCTACTAATCCTCTTAGGGAATCTTTGGGGACATCAATTAAATTATTTCACAGCCTACCCTCTCAAGAAGAAACCTTGATATGCACATTAGTCAGTAGATATATTGTTTAGGTTTAGTAATTGCGAAGAAGAAGGAGGAAAGGATACTGAGTTGCTGAGCGCCGTGAGGTTATGGTAAGGATCCGAACTTCAGCGCGTAATTATAGATCGGGCTTTAGCTATTCAAATAAATTAAGGAAGCTGTGATTCATAGGATAACTTTACTAAGCATTAAGCGGTTAGAATTTCAGGCTCTTATTCGCATAAGATTTAGAGTTGCGATATATCACTCTTGATTTTCTTTCAAGAGTAAGATTGTCTTTGATTATTATATTTAATAATAATAAATTGGCTTCATTATGGCTAGTTTGGGTCAGCAATCCTTACCTCTTACAAATCTAGGGCGAGTAGATGAATAGATGGCTTCCCCAAGTAAAGGGGTATCACAGCACTTGCTACTTGAATTCTACAGCAAGAAGGAGAGTCCTACCATAGGGCTAAGTGGCTACTGACGAGAGATCAGGAAGATCGCAGAACTGCGACCTGGACTTGATATTTTCTCCCCAGCGAAATGCTGCGGAGCATCGCAGAATAGAAACCATAATAATGGTGTGCAGATTCTAATTTAATTTGTAAATAAAATGATATTTGACCAAAGCTGTACAATCCCTCTCGCTATCCAGGAATTCAATAAACTTGGGGGCTACGACATTACAATAGATCAGTTTTTCTCAAACTGTGGGGCACGCCCCAAGAGGGGCGCGACAGCTTTACAAAGGGGGCGTGAGCACATTAAAAAGTCAAGAGCAAAAGATTACTTTAAAAAATTATTAATTTATTAAAAGTAAACAAACTACATTCTGACATAAAAAAAAAATAAAATACACATTTACACTGATTTATAATACTTATAAATATATCAGTGCTACACAATGTATTTTATAATTAATGTAACAATTCTAAGTTAAAAACAAGTTTATTAATTACCAGTGAACCTATGGGTTTGTCATATATATAATTTATAACAAAAATTAGAACTTATTTTCATAATTTTTGTACGATTTATAATTTATATCTTGATAATTTTTGTACGGCCGATCATAAATTTTGCGATTCGCTTCCAATTGCCAACCGTTTTCCATGCAGGAAAGCGTACGTGATGTAGTGGGGAGGAATAAAGGAGTAAAAATAATCTGGAATAAGTAAATCCTTTGAAAACATTGTCATGTGTGTGTGTGGTCCTATTATTGCATTCCTTAACTCCTGGAATAATTTTACGGATAGCGGTGCACAGAAAAGTTCGTACTTCGGGAAGTCGTATATATACGCCTGGAGAAATAAAGACTTTTTCTTAGCGAGATGTTTATATACACGGCGGGTGCTTAAGAGTTTTAAGTCGTATCGTAGTTTTAGCGTCAAAGTATAGTGTTATTGAATTCAGTACACTATTATTGTATGGGGTGGGGCGATGAAAATTATTATTGAAAATTGGGTCGCGAGTATTGCAGCTTTGAGAAGCACTGCATTAGTTTAAGTTTGAAGAATTTAAAAAAGCCTCATTATTGTATCTAAGATTCAATACATTTGCATTCATAAATATTTTCAAGCCATATCTATTTTAAACGAAATTACTTTATTCTCACTAATAGATTGCATACTTCATATTCATCTGCAAAGAAAATTGAATGGCTTCTAGGAATTTAAACCATCCCATCCTTTTTAATGTATCACTTACCTGTTGAGACTATAATTGAGTCTGCTGGATCACAAAGGAAAAATCATTACTGTCATCATAGATTCATAACGAGTCCCTTGAATACTATTATGAAATTTTTCTTGCAGTCTAGCTGCAAGCTCATAATTTTGTGAATAATTTTAATGTGATTATCTAAATTAATAACATGTTTACTTCGTCTAAAATATTGTTAGTATACTTTAAGGCTTCATTTTTGAAAATGAACGAGTGCGAACTCATTTTGAAACTTTGAACGGTTGTTTCTTTGAAAAATGAGTTTTCATTTATCGTGTGGCTTATTATTAACACTAATTTGGCATCTATATTTTCGAAATAATTAGAAAGGTCTTTAATGGATATTACGGGATAAAGCAAAATAATTTGAATAATAAATAATATCAGATATAATGCATAATTTTAATTTCTCTTTTACGGCATTTGAAATATATTTTTATTACCACCAATATTTTCAATAATTATGCAGACATATATTTTAAGGCGAGTGATTGTGTTCAGAACCGTATTTTTTTTTAAAAAAAAAACGCGTACAAATTAATAATTTTTTGATATTTAGTGTCAGTTGTACTAGAATATACATACAAAATATTCTTGAAAATATTACTACAATAAATAATTATTTAAATGCAAATTTTGGCAAAAAATGAAGAAAGAATGCCATATTTTGAAAACATTTTTTTAATGAATAATGTTTTATGCTAATATAATTTTCACTATATATAGCTAGGACTTCAATACCGGGGTTGAAGCAAAAATGATGCCAACTTGGCTCTTTCACCAACATTTCGCCAAGTTTCCATTGAATCGCCATTATTATGTAAGGGACGGAGTTGCTTGCTAATATTAAAATTTAACAAACAAGTCATATAAAAAAAAATAATAATAAGTCAATTCCTACTTATCAACAAAGAAAAATATTATTTTAGCTATTTTTTCACACAGCATTAAGTAGTAATTAATTTTTAATAATTATCATTAAAGTACCGTATTTTCATCCAAAACAATCGTGTATATAAAATTTCAGTTGAACTGAAAGCCTTAAAACTTTGGGAAAAAATATTTTAATGTTTTGTCCCAAGTAGCTAAAAATGAAACCAACATGGCTGTGTATGAAATTCTTTAAGGCGATATGGTACCATCTTTAATTTGTTTTTTATTTTTAATATTTGATATTTGGTTTTAATTGTATTTTTTATAAAGGTTAATATTTAATAATAATTCCATACAAAAAAATTTTAATTTGTTGCAAAATGTTTGTAAAATTTAAAGTTTTTAAATTTTTTAAAACATTTTTTAAACCCCTAAGGTTTTTTTTAAATATGTTTCTTTTCTTTCAAAATTTTTTTTCCAAGTACCTTATAATATACTACATAAAACTGTGCATGGGTTTTTTTCTGCTACTGCTCTTTAATTTTTTATTAATTTTTTTATAGTTAAACTTACAAAAATTCTCGAAAAAACATTAATTTTGATTTTGAAATTTTTTAGAAAAAGTACTAAACATGTTAGAGCTAATTCAATGCACAGTTTTACAAAACATACATTTCAGAACATGTATAAAAAGTTTCTCAAACTCTTACTTCAATTATCAAAAAAGCCTTAGGGTTTTGAATAACAGTGAATGTACAAAAATTCAACATGGAGAAAAATGAGTTTAAAGTTTTCATTTCTTAAATAGCATGATAAAAAATTCCTCTAATAATCTGAAACTTTTATGTAATGTTAATTAGTTTGTTTCAAACTGCTTACCACAAATTCTTTTAAAAATTTACAAGAATAAAAGAATATACTTGTATAATGAATATATAAACAAAAAGGTCAATATTTCATAAAACATTATCTTAACAATTTTTAAAAAAAATTACACTCACATTTTAGAGTTTATTTCATGCACAGTTCTATACTACTATAATAAACAACATGTACACAAATTTTCATACTCTTTTTTTCCATAATTTTAAAAGCCTTAATATTTTCACAAAATCCATAGGCTCTTCCAAAATTTACTCGCAAAGAAGCATTTTTGCAAGTTTTACATAGAATATTTTTAAAAAGATTTGTTAATACATTTTTATCAATAATGACGTATGTTGGAGATCTGGATATACCAGTATATTTTTCATCCAAACGAGAAAAAGTATTGCATTCTTCTTCAAGTTTTGCACACCTCAAGTTAGTGTTTTGAGAAACTTCTGAACTTGTCTTAGCATCTGAAAACCACCTCTTCCAAGCTTTCGTTGTGGCAACTTTAGTACGTTTTTGGCATGTTAACTTTTAAACTTTTTGGAGAAATCACCAAATTCCTTGTCGTAAAGCAACTTTTCTTAATCTTCAGAACACAGAGTACAAAAATATAGTTAAATTTGTAGGAACAGAACATCAAAGAAAACGCAGTAGAATAACTCTCATATAATCAAAACCAAACAATTATTTCATTTAATTTTAAACACTAATCAGCGTGGAGTAAAAAAAAAAATTAGTTCCTTATTTATCAGGCTCTTTTCTAGCAGACGATCTGAAAAGTGGGCGTGGCAGCTTTGTTTAGCCTACTGACATGCAGCAAAAATGGATAAATAACTGAATAAAAAATATAGATACAACTCTGAAATTTTGCAGACACATTAAGAAGGATTAAAAGCATCATATAAGCCAATAAAAAAATCGATAGTTTGATGATTTTTAGGGTACCATATCGCCTTAAATATCGCTAAATACGGCGTATAACGCGCACTTTTAACACAAAAAATTAGATCGAAACTTAAGGGTGCGCGTTATACGCCGGGTACAAAATCTATAGCTTTGAAAATAATGAAAGAGATTAGCATAAAAAAAATTTTTACTTCTACAAATGGCTAAATACTCTTTATTTAAAAGAAACTACTTGCATTTTGAACTAAAAGAGTTGTAGCTCTAGAAGTATACTTTTTTCAAAAGTCTGGGATATTAACTCGAATAAAGGTCCTTAAAACATCAGCAATGCGTACTAAGCTTTCAGATTTCTTCGTAAAAAAAGGGGGTGCGCGTTATACGGCGAATATACCTAAAAATTAAAAAAAAAATTCAGCTTGAAAGTATATAATTTTAATTAATTATAATTAAATTATCGTGTTTTTACCCAAAGCAATAGTGTATAGAAAATTTCAGCTCATATGAGTGCTTTAAAATGTGAGGGGAAAAAAAAAACATTTTCAAGTTTTAATTTAAGTCGCCAAAAGTGATGCCACCGTGTATTTGTAATTCTTTGAATAATTAGTTTTGATCAATTAATTTTTATTAATTATAATTAAATTATTGTATTGTCATTCAAAATAATCACGTATATAAAATTTCAGCTCAATTAAGCGCTTTAAAATGTATTTTATTAACGATTAAAAATTCCACCAAGATAAATAAATAAATATACATAGAGTGTGAGCTAATAGTAGGAATTGAAAAATAAATACAACATAAAGTAATGTTAATTTATTACACATCCAAAGGTAAATTAGTTACATTATTTTAAGTACTTATATACCAAAATTCGTAACAGTATATTATTTCCAAATATAACATTCGGAAGTCAGTTTTACCGATACAAGATAAATAGATATTTTGATGATGACTGAGGGAATCCATATCAAAAACATAAAGAATTTATTTTACCAATAAATCTCGTATTACCTAACCACTAAGACTCTTTTCAGGTATAGTCAACAAAGATCTCATGACTCGAAAAAGAAGTAGAATAGAGAGAGAAAGATGTCCAACTAAATGCAACCCATCTCAATCTATCTCATTTTCCGTTCTATTACTCTTCTCTCTCTATTGTACTAGTGTTCTTTTATGAAGTAATGTTAATCTAATGTGTACTACGGAATGAACTAGAGTAGTACAACAGAAACTATAGCAAATGACAAATAATGTCATTGGAATGTCATTAATGGAACTAATCTATTAATGGCTTACACTCAGCAAAACGCACAAAGTGAGATAAATAACATTAGTAGGATTGAATATGATGACGCAAACACATAAAAAAAAGGACACTTATGAAAAAAAACACTAAAACGCACAAAATAATCTTTTAAATATTCTAATTAATCTCAGTAGGGGTTTATTTTTCTTGGCAATAACCTTTACTTATTTTAGAATTTAAAAAGAATTAAGTTTTGAAACTTAATATTCTCAAATTTTCAATAGTTGCGACAAAATATTCATTCATAGTTTTCATCGCTTCCCCCTCCATACAAATGACAATGCATTGAATTCAATAATGCTATACTTTGATGCTAAAGCTGCGATATGACTTTAACCACTTAAGTGCCAGCTGCATATAAACGTCTCACTCAACCGGTGCGTTAAACGCTTCGGACGTACATATACGTCTTTACAATCTTTTATGTTCATTGCTATCCATAAAATTATTCCGAAGGCTTTAAAAATGCAATAAAAGGACATTAACAGCGTTTACGAAGGAGTTACTTAGTTCAGAGGATTTTTTTATTCCTTTTCTCCACCCTCGACCCCAATATATCACATAAGCGCGCCTACGTGGAAAACGGAGGCATTGAAAAGTGAATCGCGTAACTTCTAATTTACATTTAAGAGATTATTTATGAACCAAACGAAAAAGTTATCAAGATAAGTGTTGTTTTTTGTGAATAACTTCACATGTGACAAGCCCATGGGGTTACAGTTAATTATTAAAGTTGATCTTATTTAGTATTGTTAAATTAATTATCAAATACATTATGCAGTACTGATACACTTATAAGTGTATTATATCAATATAAATATTAATTTTATTTTTTATTTTGTGAGGATCTATTTTGTTTGTTTACTTTCAGTAATTTAACAATTTTTTCAATTTTTTCGACTTTTCAGTATGCTCGCGCCCCACAGTTTGTGAAACGCTGCTTTTATTGATCAATAAGTTTTCCTTTTTTTTTTAGGGTAATTGCAGATTTTTAGCATAAAATGAAGAAAACAAGGCATATTTTAAAAACATTCTCCTGTTTTGGATAACTAATACCATAATATTAAGGTGACCATATTAAGGTCCTCATTTTATAGGTTATGCCTTTCCTTGAAAAGTGTCCTCCTTCTTGTCTTCCTTTTCAATACTTTAAAATGATCTGCTAATCTCTATTCAGAGTCGAACCAAACATATTTCCAACGTATCAAAGTATAGTCTGAAACCAATATCACAGGAAATAACAGTTTTCAATGATGTTCTTTGATTTTTTCGCAAGTAAATTGGGCGGATATAAAAGTATAAGTTGAGTTTTTATTGAACAAAATGCTTAATATTAAAACTGTTGACAATTGTCTGTTTGAAAAAAAATAGAACATTGAAGATATTTTTAAATTCTAATAAATTGGAACAATTGGAAAATCAGCATGCTGAAATTAATAAAAGATGGGTGGAAATAACCATTTCAGAAATGAACACTTTGCATATGATAATTTAGTTATTCTTGTTGAATTTACGTTGTACTTCCTTGGATCTAATGCAGAAGTTGAAAGAGTTTTTTTAGTTAGTAATGATTTTTGGACAAGTGTGAAATCAAGATTGAATGTTGATATTTTAGTTGCAGTTCTCACCGTAAAATTCTGTGTGAAAGATATTTTTTACTCCGAAATTTCTGATGAGTTAGAAAATGATATATTGGTAAGAATTTATTCAATGGGAAAATACTCGTTTAAGTAAATAATTAAAAGGAATCCAAGCGTAATTAGCGTATTTTTATTTGAATTAATAAAATTTTTCACACACTTAAGTTATAACTTTCTATTAAATTTTTGCACGTGCACATCCTCCTTTTCATTGTAAAAAAATTGGCAACTTTATTAATATTTTTCCCTGTACAGTAGAACCTGTTTTTGTGCGATTTTACATATGACGATTTTTGTATGCTATCTTCTTTTTTTGCGGTTTCTGAATTCCAACGGCTTTGGCGCCACTGTAATATTTTCTATCAATGTGCATATATTTATATATATATACTTCAAGACACTCTGTTTATTATAAACTGTCACTCTACAATAAACATTCAATGGGCTCAATTCATGTGACATCATAGTCACATGATAGTGAAAGCCACGTTATTTTAGCCAATCAATTCAAAAACTCATTCGACGTTATAGTCACATGATAAAAACTATCTAGTGTTTCCAGCTAATAAGTTCACACGCTCCGGTGTTCCCAAGTTTTGCTCTTTGCAAAAACTTTCTCTTAAAAAGAACATTGTATACAAACTGCATTTTATTTAAAAGTATGTACATAAAATATGATTTTTTTTAAATTTAAAAAAAGTCATTTTGAAGAATTTTTTTCCTAATATTTAAACATCTTTACCCCAACATGAAATTTGAAATTTTACCTGAATTTTACAAATTGAACAACAAGTACAATTAATTTAATGTTTGTTTTGAATTCAATGGAAAACACGTGTTTGTCTTTATCATGTGACATCATGAATTGAGCCCATTAATTTCTTTCAACGGGCTAGCAGCACGCGCTTGAAGGGGGGGGGGAGATAGTGACATTATCAATAATTTGATACATTATGGAGACGGACAAGAAGAACCGGATTCTTTGAAAACGGATAAAATTTATGCTGTAATCCAGCTTTCCAACATATCGGAATAGCATTTTCTTCAAATAGATAGCAATTCCGAAAGGAGTTTGAATTTCCAAAAAGAGCTTCGATCATGCATATCTGGTTATCGTGAAGTTTACAAGCTGTTGACCATTGGCCGTTGTTACAAAAACTTATCACTTACTTTAAGGTGCCTAAAAATAAATTAATTGAAATTGTATCTTCAAATGAAAAAGCGAATTTGAACTAATTTATCACAGGAAGCTCCTCGTTTTTGACTACGAGTAGCTGTGAATTATATATGTGCATTTTTAAAATTTTTCTATGTACACAAGGAGAAATTACATGTTTTTAAAAAGTTTTCATGTCTACTTTAATTATTTATTTATTTATTTTTAATTATTTTCTGATAAATTTCGTAAATAATTGACGCATTTTCCAATTGCGCCTTTTTTATGCGACCCCTTTTCAACGCATAAAAAAAAGTACTGTAGTATGTCGACACAGTTGTTTGTTACATAGATGTATTTATGAAATTTTCGAATATTTTTTGTGTGGTTTCTTTTTATACAATCTCTATCTACCGAACAAAAACAGGATTTAGTGTATACAGTTAAGACGGTACGGTGCCTGGTCTAAAAGTTTTGGAATATTAATTTAGAAGTGCATTTATTCAAGTTTTAATGTGTCCGAGGGGTAGTATAGTGGTCAAGGTAACCGACTCGTGGCCGGCGTGTCATGAGTTTTCGCCTAGTATCGCTGAAGACTCACCATGTAGGGGAACGATTTACGTAACATTTGTCGAGAGCTCAAACGTCCTGCCGTCGGTGTGGAATTTGGAACAGTTTGCTTATCTTGTTTTAATATATTATAGTGTAGAAAATTTTTTACGAAAGATACTAGTTCACACAAAATCACCTTGCTTAATTCTTGGAATCTTAAATAAAAGGTCAATGTCAGCACTTAGAGTGCAAGGAATATTTTATTTTCAACAGATTTAATTATTTTTTTTCATAATTGAAACTAATATGATATTTTACTGCCTGTAATACATTTTTTTTCAAATGAAAATTAATAATAATAATAATTATATCTTAGTTCAGACAAAATTTGTTAAGAATGAATTGATTGTGTAAAATCGTTGTACATTTTTTCTACAGCTGTTAATTTTTTTCTGTTTCTAAAAGCATCTAAATTTATAATATAATTTTTTCTGTTAAATTAAAGATATAAGTTTTATAAAATTAAGTTTGTATCCATGCGTCACTCTGTAAACATCTAAAAATTTCTTTCTTCCGCAAAATATTAGTTTCCAACAAAATTTTCGATTTCTGCTTAAAGTATTAATTTTCTTTTGTTTGTTTTCAAAGGCTTTGAGCAAAAACGCGCAAATATAAAGAAGGAAAAACAATATCGTTTGTGGATAAATATATAGCGTAGTATTATTTAAACTTTATTTTAATAAAATTCCGTAGTAAGGTATTATTTCAAATATTCTTACGTTTTTAACACAGAAGTTGTGTAATTTAAAATTATATTTGGAACATATAACAACATGAAATAATATATAGAAATGAGAAGGCCATGGTGTGTGTCATTTATCTATTTAATTTCTTTTGTGAATGTTTACTTTTTTCGTAAAATGCTACTGAAAATTTTATTTTTTTAATTCATGAGTATTTGAAATATTTCTTAGCCAAAAAATCGTGCTTTTTCTTTGACAAACCTAAAAAAAAAGCACATGGAAATACATTTATATACGTTTTGAAAATTTTAAAAAATAGTAATTTTTACTAGCAGAATATTGTCGAACATTTTTTTTGCCGATATTTTTTTTTTCCTTGTTTGTTGTGAATGTGTTTTCTTCAAGAATCTTTCTTATTATTTTGTTATTCAAGTTCTGAAACTTTTGTTTCTATTTTAAAACTGAGGCATGTGTCCTTATATTTTTTAAGATAACATTCTTATTTTATGTGTTCGTTCTTTTTCAATGGATTTACTTTTCTAATTCAGAACTTCAGGTAAAGAAATAAAATGTAAACATTTCTTTCTTTATCTAAGAACAATAATGTTACTTATTTTTAGAACTTTGAAAAACCCCTGTAAATGACATTGTATGAATTCATGTAATGAAAGAATTTAAAATCCTATTTAGTTTTCGAAATTAAAAATTCTCTACTATAAAGAATTGATTTTTAAAAATTTATTTCAATTTCGATCCTGCCATACAGTAATCTCAATATTTCCTTTATAAATTATTTATATTATTTACTTCTTCTACCACGCAAATAATAAATTTGCTTTTTATATAACTTTAGAAAATAAGTTCGTACTATAACAATTTAACCCTATTTTCAAACAAATTTCGAAATTGCTTATTTAATTGTGGGCAAATCTTTTTTTAAATTTTGCCAATGCCATTGTGAAACAAAAATCCTTGAAATTGTGGATATATATATATATATATATATATTTAAAAATATTTACTGTGAAAGAATTGTGCTATAAAAACATAGAAAAAAATTATGCTGAAAATATATTAAAAAACTATTTTACACATACAGAAAATTTTAAGTTGTTTAATATTCTACCATAATTCCGTTAGAGAAATCTTCTTCGAGGAAATTGATTCAGCGATTGAGATCCCAAATACACGGAGCTACAGTTAATTACATTGAAATTCAGCGAAGCCTATTTCAGACTTACACATTTCAGTATTCATTGCACGTTGATCGCATATATCAATTGAATTGTGAATACGTCTGCTATGTACACCTCGAAAACAGCTTTGACTGAGCTTCAGAGGACTTATATCTGAATCTAAACTAGTACTACACAAGTAACGTGAGAATTACTAGTTCGGTTACCGATAATATATGAATACAAGATTATAATGTATTTAAATATAATTTTAATATGCATAATAAACAAATAATACTTATATTTGTGCCTGTGTGTATGTACATGATAAATATTTTGGCTTTGAAGCTAATTTAATGAGTTACTGAAACTGGTTTGGCAATGCAAAACTTCCTTAGTAGATTATTACACTAGTATATATTTCTGCAAAATGCTCGTAAAATAATGTAAATAACATATTTATTGGAATCTATGCCACAGCCAAATGCTCAACATGATTTCGTGAAAAAGGAAAAGTAGTGTAAAGGCATTTATCGAGGATTCCCATTGTATGAATTTAAAATAAATTTAAAATTAGAACTACTAAGATGTGCATAATAGGTTACTTTATCAGTATTATAAACTTTGAAATACATGCACGAATCTGTATTTCTCCTAAACATTACATCCAATTTTTTTTTCCTTCTTCGATTCTAAGCCACCCCCAATTATCAGTAGTATTAACATTGGAAAAAAAGTGTGACGATTAGAATAAATACAGTAACCTACATTTTAATATTTTAAATTATATTTAAACACACACAGTGATACATGTATAAAGAATCTCAGCAATTTCACATTTTAAATAATTTTGGGTAAATAATAATACTGATAGTTGAAAATTCATTTTCATTTATAATCTTGGTATATTGCTATATGGCTAGCTTCTTAAAATAGTGTTTACATTTTCGCATTCGATAAAACAAAAGTATTTTTAATCAATTTTTATTTCTTAAGCAACTAATATTGGTCTTTTTTTCCCCTACCTTTTCGAGTCTGTAATGTAAATAGCTCTATAGTAATAATAATAAAACGTAAACTAGTATATTTCACTCTTAATATTATCTAATAAAAGAGAAGTAATCACACCAAATTTTGTACTTTTCGGGATATAAAAAATCATCGTATCTAAAAAATTTGGTTGATTATAGTACTTGATTTTTTTTACAACGGTTAAATAATTGAAAGCTGTAAAATTTTATTTTCCCCCCTTAATATTTTGGAATTTGTTAACTGAAAAAAAAAAATCCAAAGAGTAGTATGAATTTATATAAAAAAACATAGCTTATGTTTAAAAAATGTTTTGTGGAATGTTTGAAGAGAGACCATGTACACACACACACACACTTACAT
>BMAV01009623.1:82458-99355 GCA_019973955.1 Trichonephila inaurata madagascariensis | reverse complement strand
GAACTTATCATTAAGAATAACACAATCCTTCAACAATTATGTCAAAGTAACAAAATTCTTAAGTAATGCTTTTAGTAACGGAAAATTCGATGAAAAATTTAATGAGACTCACTTTTATTCTCTTGAACATCAAATGTTTAATGAGTAGTTTTTTTGCAGACGATTTTTTCTTTAAACATATTTTAATTCCAGTAAGAAGTATTTAGGTTTAAAAGATTGAATTTTTCTTTAAAGCTTTCAAATTAGTTTTATTATTAGAGCCTATTTCAAATTCCATGAAAAAGTTACGAATAATCTTTTATGCTGAAAATACTGTGAATTATATTCGTAAAATGTGTGTGTGCGTGTTTCGATTTTTTATAAATTTTAAAATATCTTGGGGAAAATAAATATCAATCTTTCTAAATGAAAAATCTCAGAAAAAGTTAATATTTTGGAGTTTTTCTATTCTAAAATATATTGTTTAGTTTTCCAAAATTTAAATTAATTAATATCAAAAACAAAATTGAAGAAAAAGAAATTATAACCCCTTTTTTCAATGAAACATTTTGTTTTCTTGAATGAAATGTTGTTTAAAAGAATTAAATACAATATTGGGAAACAAAATGCCCCAAGGAATTATTCCTGCCAATCAAATTAGTTTTTGATTTGTTCTTATAGGTCACAGTCATGTCAAACTCATATGCTATTGTGGATTACACGATCTATTTATTAAGTTGGGGGCGATATGTTTTCAAAGTTCAAAAAATTAGTAAAATGTGATTTTTAGAATGATTGTAGCGTTATGTATTTATTAAACTGAATGTGTCAAGTTCAATGTATTGTAGATTATACATACATAGTTGTTTCATATCCCATGTTAGCTTTACAATTATGCTTTAAATACTTTATATTATTTTATAAA
This sequence comes from Trichonephila inaurata madagascariensis, assembly GCA_019973955.1. Taxonomy (NCBI): domain Eukaryota; kingdom Metazoa; phylum Arthropoda; class Arachnida; order Araneae; family Nephilidae; genus Trichonephila; species Trichonephila inaurata. Next base: position 98,451 of record BMAV01009623.1, on the reverse strand, counting down.
AAAAAAAAAAAAAAAAAAACATAATAATAAGAAAAACAGTTTAATAATAATTTAAGAAGATATTTCACATCGTTTTTCATGGAAAAAAAAAAATTCAAAATAAATTGTAAAATATTTGAAAAAAAAAGTTTATCTTTGAGCCTAGCTCACATAATGTTCTCACCCAATAAAGAATTAACTGATAAGAAAGTTATAAGGTAAGAAAATAAGAAAGAAAACAATCAACCTACTACCTGGAACATTCTCGATCGATTCCATTTTCCATTTCAGCATGCTTATCATTCTAAGGCTTAGTGATCTTCCTGAAGTAATGTTGATTCAATGTATGGGGAGGGATAACTGTAGCTAGAAATAAGAGAGGAAGTGGTAAAGCACAAAAGTAAGTGTAAATAATTGCCACTAATGGACCAATTCAGTATTTTTCTTGCACAGTAAATAATGATTACTGATGTTTAAGGTAGTCCACGAATTTGGTTGAGTAGTAAAATGAATTACAGTCGGATATCCATTTTACTCACCTCTATACAGCTAATTTTTCTATTTTGTAAACCTTCTCCTGGAATTAATAACATTTTGCTATGTAAAAAAAAATTCTTCGTAAAATAACCTTCAAAATTACTACTATCACCAAACATATATAATCTCATCAAAACCTTCATTTAAAACTTTTCAGTTGTTGTTTATTGCATGAAGATTATGCTTTTCAGATATTAATTCCCTCTCTCGTTATGAAAAGAGATATTTTATAAAATTTACCAGATGCATAAAAAAAGTTTTGCCTATTCATCAAATGCTCATAAAATGAATTTTTATAAATGCAAAAATGTACAATTTCACAACCTATAATTAAAAAGACGGCAAGCAATCTAATAAAGGCTTCTTAAAGTTTAAAATAATAATAATAAAAAAGAATTTTAATACTTCGTTGTCGAAACCAAATTACCAGACGTTCTAGAGCTATGCAAATTTGTGGTCCCTATTAGTACAATATACGGCTACAAACATTGAGCTATAGTTATCCTAAGCAAACGTATGTTTCAGAGGCATATTTATGCGATCAATTTACATACATCTCACATGTTAGTGTTAGTACATATATAAACTCCATTTAGCTTTGAGAGCAAATATATCTGAACTTAGACTGATATTGTATGTTAAATGTCTTAGCTAAAATAATATAGTTACTTTTCCGTTTTATTTCATGCACTCTTTATAATATACGAAGATCATTCATTTGAACGAGTACTTACTGCAGACAAATTGTGTTCCATAGATGTCATATTTATGGATATAATATAATGTATCTCATCCACAGAAATGCATTCGGAATGACGCATGAATATATAAACATGTATGTTAAGATGTTTACTTCTCATTTTTTCCATTATTATGATACATTTATAGAATTTTGTTGTAGCTGCTTTTTGAATTTTTCTATATTTGCCTATAAAGTCACAAAAAGGGAAGGTAGACTTCGTAAAAAAAAAAGTGTAACGTCCATTCTATATTTCGGCCATGATCCGGATATGGAATGTAAACTTGCTGTAAGTTTCCATTCTTCTTATTTGTTTTACATGACATATACATTCTTCGAAAAAACCGAGTAAAATTTATAAAACTTGAAATGTATGGGATTTTTTGCAAGTGTTGATATAAAGACTCTTTTGTGTGGGTTACGCATGTACGTCAATTTAACATAACTTACAAAAGGTCCAGAAGTCCGTATGTTTGCATGTTGCAAGTTCAGGAGTTCTCCTCGTCATTTCTACTTGGTTAAAAATTACAAACCTGTTGCTAAAAGACTACGGTGGCTTCAGTAGCTGAGTGGTCAAGATATCAGATCGTAGCTGGCCTTGTCACGAGTTCGAGTCCATTACCACTAAAGACCCGTCAAGTAGGGAAGCGATGCACGTTAAATATGTCGAGAGCTCAAACTTCCACCCGATGAGATGGTGAGGTACTTAGGAGAGGGGGTACCTGCTCAGGTGTCGTCCACGTCACTTGACCATGGTTCAAAATTACATGGTTCGTCGCTAAATGCCCTCGTGTAACTGAAAAGGGCGACGTTAGTATTCACTCACTCGCTGAAAGACTACGTGTAGCTTCAATTTGATTTGATTTTAATTTACACCACACTGTGAAGCTCTTGAAAATAAACCTTTAACCTGCTTTTACCTCAGTTTTCTCTATCTCATCTGGAATTTCCGCTAATCAAGGTATAAGAGCAGATGTAGATGTCTAATCATATACTGCCCTCGAATGTGCCGCATCTATAGAGCATAAATCATTTTTGTCCCGAAAAGAAAGTTAACGTCAAAATTTAAGTGTCTTTTTTTTTTCTTTTTTTTTGTACGTTAATGAAGACCTTAGAAAACGATTTGACTATTTATTTTAAATGAACAGCGTATGTAATTAATTTTGATTGAATTTTATTTGAATTTTTGAATGATTATTTAATTGAATGTCTTTAATTAATTAATTAGCTCTAACGGATTAAATTTCTCAAAGTTGTGTATTTTGTTCATGTATATATCTTAATTTTTAATGTAGTGATCCAAAAAAAAAAATATTGCATGAAAAAAACTGCAGTAAATCATAATGCGGTAGATAAAGTGTTAACAAAGTCGGCTAAGAGCTTATGACCAATACCACTTGGCTACCACGGCCTCGTATAATTTCAAAACAAACCATTAAGAAAATATCAATAAAACAAATAATCCAACGCTTCAATTTATCATAACACTCGCAAAACTAGGATTTTTAAAAATTTTGATGTCTATGAAATGGTATAATTTTCTTCTGTGATGCATGTTTAGACAGTTTTATATAATCTTAGGTGTGAAAGTTTTATAAAAACGCTACGAATTTGTAATTGTCTTCAAAATACTCTTAAAGCTATGCACTTTGTTTTGATGAAAATTTTATGATAAAAATGCAATTAAATAAACTTATTCTGTGATGAAACATATCATACATTACATCATCTTTCTTATAAGCCACTGTGGCCATAATAGCCTTGTAATTATTGTCATGAACTAGTAGCCAACTTCTCATGGGTTCGATTCATGGAGCCACAAAGACCCACCATGTAGAAGGTCCAAATGCCTTATCGCACGATAACGCATGTGCAGCAATTTTCCTTGGAAGCAACCAATCTGAGCAATTTCTACCAAGTTGTCATAGCAAACGGCTACGAACACTTTTTTTCCTAGCGAGCTGAAAGAATTGTTGGAAATAAAAATTGTTTGAAACTCCAGCTAATGGGGTTCTTCGGCTGCCAACGTCATACAAAAGATGGCAGCCTCGGTTTCAACAAACGCATCAGAAATGGAGTATAATATTTTAAGCAGAATGGTGCTTCATTTCTGTTGATAACCGTTAATAAGAGCGTGAGTGGAATAAAAGAATTAATATTGGATGTCCATTTTCAGAAGCAGGAAAACCGGAGTGTAATTGTTCAATGTGAAGGTAGGGCACGGCTGACGTCAGAATTTATAGTTTTGTTTACGCTTCAACCCTTCACCCATTCACCCCCACAGCTTCTTAAAACATTTCCCGCAACAGTTCCTCGTAATATGCGTGTGTGCGGTAAGGACTTAACGCACGTTACAGTTGTAGATGCCTGAAGTGTTAGTTTGTAGAGAGGGGTACCGGGTCACGTGTCAGCTTTTCCGAGGTTAAAAATTACCAAGTTTTATATGAATAGTCACCGTTTGTTGCTTTAAAGTGCAACGTTAATAAACTGTCTTTCTAGTAAGGAATTGCATCAAATAAGAGGGTTTGATTTTTCTTATTATGATCATTTTTAAACTCATTTCCATCCTTTTTCTGAATTCATCACAGTTTTTTTTTGAAAGAGAGTTTAGTTTCATGAACAATTAGATAATTATGGCTTTTTACACAGCATTGTATAAAAAATAGTTTGAAAAAGGTATGGGATGTAAATTTACATTTTACAGAAAATAGCATTTTATTATTTTTTTTTTCGATTCTCGAACTTGACTAGAGAAATAAATCTGATCACAAGTGCAAATTTAATGTGCAATGCGTTAACAACACATACTTAGATATTGTTTATGTTAAATCGTGTTGCAGCTATCTGAAACTGACTTCACCAGTTTATCCCATTTAATCCCACTGTCCTATTTAGAAGACAGCTGAAAAATATCATGTGAAAATCATTATATATACGTTGCAAATATTTTGTGAATTGATTCATGTTGGGATATGTATAACCTTTTTCTAGGGTGAGTTTTGTTTTTCTCTTCTTCCCGCTTACTCTGGACTTTTTGCATATTCATCGCATTAGTGGGCCTGATTTGTATCATTTCCTTGGGGTTGCATAAGTCTTTTTCAGTTTACTTAGTACATTTAGTGAAGCATTTTTATGTGATAGTACTCCTTTGTTATCATCCTGGTGGTTAATTAGAGCTACATTGTTATTAGGTAATTTTTAGACCATTGTTTTTAACTGTCCTCTAACTAGGACAATGGGACGATACGCATGTAATTGACGCGTTCTTTTTCTATTTATAACGAAGAGTAAAATTAAAATACACTGCTGGCCACCGTAAATGCAACTAGAAAGACAAGAGATAGCACAACAAAATTTACTTTGTAGATAACATGTTGACCAAGTATCAAATGATTAAATTTATAGACTTCTGTGAAGTGTGGTTCCTGCCAGAATCAGTAAACAGAGTAGCCGTCACTGTTGGAGATCATAGCTGCCACAATCCTCGGCATTAATTCAAAGAGATTTTGGATGTGTTCTTGGGGTACAGCAGACCAAGCAACTTCCACACTATGCCAAAGTTGATCTGGTGTGGCACCTGGGGGTGTAATCTGTGTAAATCGTTGTGCAACCATGAGCCACATGTTTTTAATCGACGAAAGATGCATAGAGCGAGCCGTCCAGGGAAGCAATTCAATCTGGAGATTGACGAAGAAGCTTTGAAAAATGCGTGCCACTTGTGGTCGCGCATTCTCCTGTTGAAATATGGCTGTGGCCAAGCCCTGATGGTGAGGAAGGACAACTGGCTCCAACACTTCAGAGATGTAGCGCTGGCTGTTTAAAGTACCGGAAAATGCGTATGGGTCCCCCCATACCATAATACCCGGTGCAGAACCCGTGTGGTGGTGCTTAACGCAGCTGTTCAGCATCCTCTCTCCACGGTGTCTCCAGACTCGAAACCGACCATCGTGATGTTGCAGATAGATGCGTGACTCGTCAGTAAACACAACTTCATTCCATTCTGCCGCCCACTTCCTTGTTTCATCGCACCATTGGCAGCGGAGACGTCTGTGGATCTGCGTCAAGGGTAGACCAAGCAAGGGACGTCTTGCGGACAGACTACTCTGCTGTAAGGACCACACGGCGTCGAATGGTACTCGCAGACACTGAATGATGCGTTAAAAACTCAATGTGCTGTGCTATGGTTCGTGATGTGACTAAGCTATCTGCCACTGTCATGCTCACAATTTGCCTGTCCTTACGTGAAGTGGTGCACTGAGGTGGATGCGATCGACCACGTCACTCCGGCGTACCCTCCTGCATCCAATGGTCACATATCCGCATTAAAGTTGTTTGGTTTCGTGCAACACGACCACCGATTTACCTGAAAGATAATCCACAATCTCGGTAGGCCACTATCCTTCCTCTTCGAACCTGGATACTTGATCAAAAGCTAATCGCTGTTTTCAATGAGACATAACTGATCGTTTTTAAAAAAAAACACACTTGCCGAACTTGAAATCGTCGAAATCCCCAAGCCTTAAATACCGCTTTGAGATGGCGCCACAGGCGAGCGTGATGTGTGTCTGCCCTGAAATTCTAATCATTTGCATATTTCACCTCCGCTAATACAGGTTGTAAATTGCATGTTATTTGCATGCTTCCTTCAGGGTGTTGCATTTACTGTGGCCAGCAGTGTAGTTTCACTTCTAGTGTTTCACCCCAGCTGATTTATGTCAGTGCAAAAGTTTCTGGAGGAAGCATTATAATTATTAAATAGTTTATATTCAAGAAAGAGCGACGATGAGCTTGCTGTGTTACCACCAGATAACAGCGAACTAACTGACGAAGTTTAATGGGAGTAGAATGAAGTAAATACTGGTGAGGAGATTACTGAAAATGAGGTTCCTGGGTCTCTGAAAGTTAGAACTTGAGATAATTTCTAGCCTGAACAAAGCTTTAATATTTCGACAACAAATAACAGAAAAAAGCTAAAAGACATCGGTCATCTTGGATAAAGAATAAATCACCGCGATATACAAAATGTGACCCACAGGTTTTATCAACTACAAATGACCTGCGCAAGTAAATGGACACTGCATTGAAAGTAAAACTCCATCAGTGCATTTTGAGCAGTTTTATTCCAGTGAAGTTTATGATCTCATTTTAAAAGAAACTGTGCGATATACAAAATATGTAAGAAACGAACATGATTTCTTTATTAATCACCGAAATGCTTTTATAAGAATTTTACTTCTCTAATTGATTATTATTCAAATACCTGTAAACGTGATTACTGGTCAGATGCTGAATACCTTGGATTTACCCTGGGGAAAAGTAACATGTCCCGAAATCTTCTGCAAAAGTTGTAATCTTACTTACACTTTGTGGACAATGTAACAGGAAATCAGTATCCCCAGGATTGATACTTCAAAGTAAAACCTCCGTTTGCCTTACTTAATAATCATTTTATGAAATTTGGAGACGAACATGAGGACACAAAGATATAGGTAACGCTGAGAAGCTAATTTGATAAATCCTCACAATAAATATATGGACGATGTGGATCACCACTACGAATGGTTGGCTGGACTTTATTCCATTAACATTCTTGGCAACAAAGTGGTACTGGCCACTTTTTATTCTTTAACTGGATACGGCTTTGATAAACATCTGAATAATTCACAAAAATCTCAACAAGAAGTCCTAAACTTGAAGAATCTCAGAAGAGCTGTAACAATAGTATATGTATAAGAACTGTGATAAGAACAAGAGGTAGACGTAGGAACTTGGCTGTGCATTCCGATGCAAAATAAGACATCTGTAAAGACAGTAAAAGTCACTTTAAACTTAAGGTATCCGACTACTTTCGGGACAGTGATTTTAAAAAAAAGCATAAACGGATATGCATTTTCTAATCTAAGTGACGGCCACGGTAGCCGAGTGGTATAGGTATCGGAACGTAGCTTTCCTTGTTACGAGTTCGAGTCCAGTACCACTAAAGACCCGCCGTGTAGGGCAGCGATGCACTTTAAATCTGTCGAGAGCTGAAACGTCCTCCCGTTTGTGTGGTGTGGTAGTTAGGAGAGGGGGGTTCCAGTTCAGGTGTCGTCCACGTCACTTGACCATGGTTCAAAATTACGTGGTCTGTCGCCAAAAGCCCTCGTGCAGCTGAACAGTGCGACGTGTTAATATTCAATCAATCAATCTAATCTAAGTGACACTAAATATCATAAATATTATCCATTTATACGCTTTTGCACAATTACGGTTCCAAACGTAGTCATACATTAAGCGAGAACAGTCTTTGTCAAAGAGAGAGCTGCAAAGGGAAACCAAATCATATTGTGGCATATGTGACAAAAAACTTTATCAGGCTTGCTTTTAACCTTTCCACCAATATTAGAGTAAAATTCAACTGAAAAGTGAATTATATATATCTTGTAAAAAAGAAAGTATTATTCAAATAAAGTAAAATTTTATACTATACTTTTCGTCATTGAAGAATCACTAGAAAATGTCAGAGCAAATTTTATACCCTTTATCTCAGTGTCCTATTTAGAGGACGGGTCTCAGATTTCATATATAAAATATTAAAAAAAAATCTCAAATTTTGTTATATTTAGGTTGTTTTGGTTTAATTAACTTCAGAAAATATGATTATTCTCAAATTTGAACAAAATAAATAAATTCGGATAAGACGGGTTAATACTAAATAAATTTTATGCTTTTCGTATTGCATACACTTTCAGCTAGACATCTCATAGGTTTTGATTTAATAGTTAGAAGCAAAAAGTTAGATTTCCTTAAAATAGATACTACATGGATAAATTTCTCTAAAATTTCAAATTGATTTTAAATTCTTCACTTAAAGTTGTAGGTGAGTGAGTGAATATTAAAGTCGACTTATTAAGCTGCTCCAAGGCTTTTGGCGACGGACCTCATAATATTGAACAATGGTCAAGTGGCGAAGATGATGCACCTGAGCTGGTAACCACGCTTCTAACTTCCACACCCCACCAATTGTAGGACGTATGAGCCCTCCACATCCTTTCGACGGAGGGTCTTCAGCGGTATTTGGCTAGAAAACATTGCATGCCAGTCACTATTCTATTACCTTAAGCACTAGGCTATCGCGGCCACTTAAATTTGTAGGAGGTGTATTAAAAATACGGTACAAATTGTTAACAATGTTAAATAACACGCTTGGGTATTTTTTATAAAATTTTTGATCGTTATTGTTTAAAGATGCTTTTCATAAGCAGTTTCTTAAAGTTCTAAAAGAAAATGAAGGGATATTTTTTTTTCATGTGAATAACGTTTTGAGACGCTAGTGAACTGCATTCTCGAGATTGGAACGAAACTGAAGCGAGACATTTCTTTCTTTCTGGAATCTTTCAGAAATAAAATTCATGATAGAATTTTCAAAAAGCTAAAAGAACATTAGTTCAGTTTGATGGAATAGTAAAATTTTATGCTACAATTTCGCTATCCACTTTAGTACAACTGCACCTAAAATGAACAATTTAAACAATAAAAAAGTATTTCACTTAGAAATTAGAAAAACAAGTAAATAAAATTAAGTAACAAATTGAAGCAGGTTTTGACGTTGATGAAAGTTACGCTTGGATAATCATGTTTCAATTTTAAAATGAATTTACGAAAACATAAATTTTCAGGTTTTAATATAGAGTCGGGCAATGACTAGTTCATCGGGACAAAAAACATTTTGTTTGTTAAATTGGGGTTATTTGTTACATAGGGGTTAAAACAAAATACAATTTTTTAAGATTTTGATTTTGAAAATTCTATAATAAGCAACGACACAACAAATATCTATAGTTAGAAACCACACACGTTTTATTAAAACGCTAAAAGTACTACTAGTAAATTATTACTCGTTACTTAATTGGAAACTTAAAATATTGACTAACGATGTTTGAAAAACTTGTAGATTCCTTATTCGACCTTAAGTAGAGAAAGATAATACTACATCCTTTACATCCTGCTGCACACACACACACACACACATACGGTAATTTTTTCCCAGTTTTCAAACAATATAAAACATAAGAAAATGTAGCAGTTTTGATTAGAGATTAGTTATCAATTTCTGTATTAGAATCGCTTTTCATTGGCTCTGACCAATCTACAAATTCCATAATTACAGTCGCACAGATAGGAAATCCGTCAACAAATCTAATGTAACCGGTATAGTCTTAAAATAATCCCCTGCATAGTGGAGTGAAATAAAATAAGAAAGGAGTTCTCTGTCCCATTCACACAAAACTTATACGTCTAATAACGCTCTACACGCTTAGCTATCGAAATTTGTTGCTTGCCAGAAAATCTTTTTTATGTTCTGGGGAAACAAAAAAAAAATTTCATTTGAAAAAAAATTCCGATTTTTTTTTTCTAAAACATACTAATAAAAAAATTCAGCTGTTGAAATAATTCGTCAATTGGGGGTTTATTATTCGCTCAATAGGGATGGGATTCCTGACTTTATTTTAATCAGTGAAATAGAAAAATTCGTTATATAAGGGTTCGTTAAATTGGTGTTCGACAATATTTGCTACAAGACCGACAAATTTGCAGGGTATGTAGGACGTACATAAATGATTCGGTATCATACAGGAATGTAGGGTCGCAAATTCCGTAGTTTCGAGCTGTGCTGCAAAGAAAAAGAACAGTTACAGGCAAACCGGTTAAAGGGTTAAAGGGTTTCGAAGTACATCCTGATGGACATTGTAGACTTACATCCAGAACGTTCAGCTTTTGAAACAAGTTTAAGCGAAATTGAATTTTAAGCCACCTAATCTCTTCATCAAAAGTAAAATTGAAAAACATGGGTTTTTTTTTTTTTCGATTTCTAAGAAATAAATCACATCTTTGTATTAGTATTTTCAAAACCTCTCCCTCGCGAAAGCCGACGTCAGTTGGTGTGATATAAAATAGTTTTACCGTCGTAATACATTGGTCATTGCACAGCTGAGAGAAATTTCGGGATTTAAGACGTCAACTTTCAATGAAATTACACTCAGATGACTAGATTTATAACTATAAACGTATATAGAAACAAGATTTTGAACGAAAAATTTTCTGAGAATCCGTAGTAAACGCTTTTTGTACTTGGAGTGGAATAAATCCTTTTGTATCCTAACATTTATGAAGATTCATCTGAGCAAACACCAACACAATTTATCCACAACAAAACAAAGCTTGGAATATTTTCTTGCAAAGCTCAAATATGTTTTTTCCTATCACTTCCCATTTGTTTTCCTAATCTTTTCGGAAAAAGGTACTAAGTCAAGAATGTTTTCTTATTTAACAAATCGAATAAAAATAAGCTTTGCTTTTTCATTGATATTTGTTGATTCATATCTGAAGTAACTCGTATTGCTGGACAATTGATTTTTTTTTATATCAGAAGGCAAATTATTGATACAGCATGATATGCCATTGGATAATATGATACTGCCTTTATCTTATATCTTGTTTCCTTTCCAAGCATTGTTTCGGTGTGCCTAAGGTAGCTTAGTGGATATGGTCATAAACTCATGACTGGCGTATCATGACTTCATGCTCTAAGACACTGTAGATCCAGTCGTGTAAAGCTAATGCACGTAAAATCTGTCGAAGCTCAAAGCCCTCCGGTTGGTGTGGTGTGGTTGTTTGGAGAGAGAATAGCAGCTTAGGTTTCATTGTCATCACTCTGACAAGGTTGTGAAGGATTATAACCAAGGATCTTCAAGTAATCCTCTTGGAGAAATTATTCATTAATTGTGATTTGAGATTAAAAACGCCTTCTGTAGAGATGACATTATTTTATGCTAATGTGTGTGTAAATTCTATTAAATTTTATGGTGTATAAACTCTAGCAAGGATCTGTAATCGTGGATCGTTAATCGGAATCGTTAGTCGTTAATTGTTAGTAGTGAGTCGTTTGTCCTTTAGCTATCATTTAAGAAGCCGTTCAGAGCGCTGGAAATAATAGAGAAACTGATCTGAAGAGGACAGTAGCAACTTAGGAAATACCTGGCAAGTGACCTACAAGTTGATCAAAAGATAAGTGCACATTTGATAATCCGATAAACTTGGAATAGGAAACTATCTAGGATTGATTCCACGGTTATTAAAGAATTAATCATAAGTTGATCAGTCATAAATAAAATAAGTTAATTATTTTTACAACAAAGTGTCTACTTTTCCAATGTCCCAGATTACACCTATAACCTCCGGTTTGCCCAAGGTTCAAATTAATTGGGCAGTCGCTAATAGTCCTAATGTTGCTTTGTAATGAGACCTTTATAAACACTCACTTACCCCGCATTGTTTTAATAACTAATAGCTAATCTTAGTGTAATAGTGAATTCATCATCGGGGTATGTGCTTTTCCCCGATTGTGCTTTTGATCCTCCGCTAAGCGCGTTTCAAAATGTTCCATCCATAAGCGGGTGGCATTTCTCAGGTGCAGCACCTCATCCTAACGTTTGAAGATGATTTAATCATTTTGTCGGCGAGATTTGACATTAAAATATTTTGACATAATATAATGTTCAAAATAAATTGTGAAATTGAGATATTTAAACAAAAAAAGAAAAGAAAAAGATAATGGCTAATTATAACTCTGTCACCACTGCTTACATTTTAAGGTATCCGACTACGGTCGGAACCGTGATTTTGCAAAAGCGTATAAGTGGATAATATTTATGATATTTAGTGTCACTTAGGTTAGAAAAGATATATAAAATTGTTTTGAGAATATCATTACAATAAAAAAATTATTTAAGTGCAATATTTTGTCAAAAAATGAACACAGAATGACCCATTTTCAAAATATTATCCTTTTGTGAAAAATGCTTCTATTATTATAATATTTTGCCTGAATATAGCTCTCTGTACAGAGGCTGATCTAGAATTTTTGAAATATATAACTTAAAAGTGGGTTTATCCATGTTTTACGACAACAGAGGGGAGTTGAGTTGAGTGTTTTATGGCGCAAGAACCAGTTTTGGCTATACTGCGCCAAACATTAATAGGTCTATGGTCTGGACGGGAAAAGAAATTGGATGACAAGATGGAGGGTCGAAAATAGAGAAGGATCACTGGGGTACCCCGGGGTCGTGACACCCGTGTTTACAAAGATAGTAAACCCCTTGGGAAAAGGAAAAGATCACTAGGGTGCCTCGGGATTGTGACACCCGTACCCACCTAAAGAAGGTGAGCTCCCTGAGGGGCAACAGAGGGGAGAAATTTTAAGAACAGAAAACGCCGATAATTTTTTCAATTGGTTGTAACTCTGAAAATAATGTGAATTTTTCAAAAATCATAGTTGAGCCTCTGTACAGAGGTCTGAGCTATAAACAGGCAAAATATTATTATAATAGAAGCATTTTTTACAAAAGGAGAACATTTTGAAAAAAAAAAAAGGTTATTCTAAGTTAATTTTTTGCAGAAATATTGTACTCAAATAATTTTTTTTGCCAAAATGTCCTTAAAGCAATTTTATGCATGTATTCTTTTCTAAGTGACACTAAATATCATGAAAATTATCCATTTATGCGCTTTTTTAAAAATCGGTTCCGAACGTAGTCGGATACCTTAAGAAGCCTTCTAGGAGTCCTCAAAAATCACCTTGCATTGTTCAAGGGATATGGAGTTTTCTTATAATACATTACATAACTTTAATAATAATATTTTTTCAATGTCCTGATAAAAAGGAACAGTATCTTCTTTTCGAAGTTCCTAATGATGTTTCTCTCGGAGTGTTGTGCAACAGATATTTCTTCAATTCTGAGAAAAATGAATGACGCATGTGAATGTTAAACTCAGACCGCTTGCCCGCAGGTGATATTTCAAAATTTTGTGACCTAATATATTTAGATATGTGCGCTAGGATCTAAGTGATTTTCTTTCCCTAATAAATATTGTAGGAGTTTGAGTTTTTTCCAGCTTTATTGAGGATTGAATAAAATGAAGTCATTGGCTAGCCACTAGGAATCCCCTCTGATGCATCTGAACTTCCAACAACAACAAAAAAGTACCATACAAAAGTTACAAAATACTTGTGTTCGTATGAAACTGAAAACAGCACTATTTTACAATTAAAAAAATTAAAATGGTTACGAAATAGTAAAAAGTCACAAAAAATTACGTTGTTGGGCGTGCTGCATCTACCATATTGAATGGTTCCTGTCACCTAAAAGATGAAGAAATAGCCTTCGTCCTTGACACTGAATCCTAAGGCAAGTGACAAAAGACAGATAGAAGAAGGAAGCACTTGTACCAACCCACCGGGTGGACGCAGCACTGAAAATATTTTTTTTCTGCATTTAAGAGACTCGCGCGCCAAATGTAGAGTTAATTGAGCAATATTGTAGCTGATAATCAATTTTATTTCTAGAACCTTCAAGTAGTTTTAATTTTTTCTTCTTTCCGGTCTCATTTTGCTGCTCAGTCAGAGTCTCAAAACATCATATTTGACATATGGGTGTGAAGTCAACGCAAATTTCTTTTCAGTTTACTAGGAGCAAAAAACTTCATTTGTAAGTTTTTTTTCAGCAGGCCGCACGGAATAATATTTCGGGGTGTTTTGTGTCAATTGCGATGAATCCAAAATCGATGTAATCAACTTTATAATTCCATTTGTTTCTGTATTTCTCTTTTGTTTGAGGAGCACCAGATTTTATGAAATATTTTCCCATTATGGCTAAAAGAGTGAAATAAAAATTAACTCATGTCATTGTAATTCCCTTAAAAAAAATCTAACATTAAATTATTTCACAAATATTTTGAATGTAATAAAAGCCAATTTGAATCAATACCACTAACGATTGGGGAAAAATCAAATAAAAACTTGGGGAGTTAAATTTTATAAAAGATATCTTTATAGCAACCGTTGAGATAGTTACAAATATTGTATTAAGGTTACAAAACTCGAGCAGCTTTAATTATTTTTTAAGAAAACTTGAAAAATTTGAAAACCTTTCGTGGCACATAGGTTCAGCAACATAACTCTAACGCTTTGCTTGGTGACTTCAGCTTTCATTGGGTGAAATGAAAAAGAGAAGCAATATATATGTGAAAATAGTTTAAATTTCCCCCCCCCCAATGGACTGCTTTTTCGCACCTTTTCTTTACAGACACATCAAGTATCCAAATGTGAGATCCATTTCAGTGGTGGTACCCTCTAGTGGAAGATTTCACTATTAAATTTGCACGCTTCAATTAATTTGATTCAAGCTCTCGTCACATTCTGAATTTTGACGAGGGTACAAGTGTGTGTGAATTTAATACTCAAGAGATCTTTTACATGCCACATAATCATACGACATGCATGCCTACGATTTTTGCATCCAGAAAGTCAGTCGACTACAGCCTGGGTCGAGCCCTCAAACATAAGTTTACGAAGCGCGCACGCTATCTCTAAGCCACCGGAGCCTCGACTAAATAAAATAAACTTATTACATAAACTTAATGATTTCAATGGGTACGAATTTTTTGAAATATTAATGCAGTTATTAATTTAATGAAAGGTCAAATTGTTTTTTGATACACAAAAATAAACTACAATCGTAAGTACTACTAGTATATTAAGTTTTGGAAAAGCTCTCTAAGCAATTTAAAGGGTTTCATGTATTCTATGCTGCTAATATAACGGAGAGCATGCCTTCACACAACAATAACTCATTAGTATTATAAAACTCAACAAAACCATGAAACAATTCTCCGATTCTATTCATTAACCCGCGATCACTCGCGCGGGGTGTTCTGTACACCCCAGCAACAAGAAAAGCCTCCTACAATTCTAAAAATAATGCGCAGAGCCACGAATTTTTCTGTAGCTGCCCATTTTAGGTCATTGAACCTTCAGACCTGATGTTATCAATCTCGCTAGAACGATTGGAATGTAACGTCCTTCAAATGTTTATTTGGGGTGCTGAGAACACCCCGCGAGTGATTGAGTTATATTTTCGTACTCGAAGCATCTACGGAAAAGTACGTTTTACTCTTTCCGCCTACATTTTTTTTCAAATATATTAATATGCATGAATATTTTATTTAAAATTTCAATAAATGTGGTATAAAAATAATATAATTCTATAAAATAATTGTAAAATACAATTTTTTTTAAAAAAATTCCAAACATTTTCTAGAAATTATGACAAAAACTCCATGGGAAAGGGAGAAATAGCGACTTTGTCGTCTATTAGATACTGTATCAACCGATTGAAAAAATGAACTAAGTGAATTCGATGACTGCGTGATTCCGTAACCAAAGTTGGAGAGATGAACCTTGAAATTGTAAATTTTTATAATACAGGTGGTGTTGATACCACTGATGAAATGTGCAGTATATATTATGTATCGCAAATATGTAACCTTTGGCCATTGCGAATATTTTATCATCTACTTAATACCGCAGGAATTAATGCTTCCTTTGTCTATCATTCGTTTCTTCCTGAAAATAAATGAGTTTTTCAATATTATTAGAGGAGATTAGAATGGATCTTGTGCAGCCACAGTGGGATATGAGATCGGATTTCCCAAACCTTAACAAAACACTCAAAAGAAGCTTTACTCTGACACAGAATATATTAAAAAGAGCATTAATCCCCCTAAAAAAGGGGAGTTGCACTGCTTGTCCACGGGTAAAAGATGTAAAAATTATTTGTTTTGTCTTCAATGTAAGAAAAATATATGCTTAAAGCATATGAATACAGTCTGCTCTGAATGTTTGAAAAATGATTTAAATA
>BMAV01009623.1:54459-78560 GCA_019973955.1 Trichonephila inaurata madagascariensis | reverse complement strand
TGGTCTTGGCTATTGCATTTTCGTTCTACACACGTGACAGGAGCACATTCTGCTACTACCTCTCCTTCCTGAATAGTCCTCGTCTTATCACTAATGTTAGCCACCCTCACTGGGATGACTGACTTCGAAAGGTCTACAACTGACGAAGCTATCAGTACTCCTCCTTTTGATTTGTCTGGGTCCGGATAATCAATTAGGCCGAATCAGAATTTTCTATTTACTGCTACTAAACCGGGTATTATACATTCAGTTCTTGGCGATAATGAGATGTTGGGTTTTGCAATAATTTTCTGGTTGGATTCAAATTGAGTTTGAAAATAGCAAAATGCATTCCAAATTTGAAGACATCCCTCTTTTCGGCTTACAAAGTCCAATTTAAAGTTATTGTTCTTCAGAAAATCCAGTCCAAAAATACAGTTATCTTTGATATCTGCTATATATGCCGTATGGTGATAGTCTATATTTCCAAACCTTAGAGTGACGTTAGCTTTCCCATGAACTTGAATCTTGTCACCCGTCACTGTTTTCAAGGAAACGCTGGGCGGCGTCCAGATAATACTAACTTTTGAGTTTTCCGCCAAATCTTTCCTGATTATAGACACATTGGCTCCAGTATCCACAACCATACGGCACGAGATGTTATTAATTTGTCCTATTACGTAAAGTCCCTTGTCGCCGCAATTTACTGCCGTAATCTGGAGAATTTTGTGATGGGGCCTTTCGTTATCTGGCAACCTCCGCCCCGCGAGATGGCCATATATTAGTTATCCTGTTGGGAAGAAGAGACGGTGTTCTCTTCCTTCCTTGCTCGGGGACAGTTTCTTCTCAGGTGTCCCGTTCCACCGCATCCCCAAAACTTGAAGTTGCGTTTCTCTTGGTTTGAAATTCCAGCCTTTATGGATTGCATTTAATCTTTTAATTTCTCCACCTCTTTTATCAATCGAGATTCACATGGCTCATCTGCAGTCACTTTAGCTCCTCGGATAGAATGGCGACCTCTGCGACTGGCTTGAGTGGCGGCCTCCAATTTCAGGGCATATAACAGGGCAGATTTAAGATCTTGCACATCTCTGCCATTCTTACAGCCTTCTGGATTTCCCCATCTTTCAATCCATCCACGAAAAATTGCAAAGAGATCACTTCGCGCACAGTTGCTGGGTGTTCAGAGAAAGCCAAGTTGGCGAGCCTTTTTTTATTTCGGAGGCATACTCCTGCAAGCTTTCTCCGGTTTTCTGGAGTCTTGTTTTCATCCGCAGATGTGCGTAGTCCTTGGAGTATTTTTGGCCGAACCGAAGATCCAGAGCATTATATAGGGAGTTCAAATTCAGTCGCTCTGTGTCGGGAAGAGTCTGCAGTATTTCAGCAGCTTCTCCTCTAAGGGATGCTGCTAGCTGACATGCTTTCACACCTTCAGTCCATCCATTGGCTTCAGAAATTATTGAGAATTGAGTCTTGTATACCTCCCAGTTGGTTTTTCCGTCATAGGTTGACAGTTTCACTGACACTGGTGAGGCAGTCACAGGCACCGGAGAGGTAGACACAGGTACTGGAGAGGAAGACAAAATTTTGCTTTCGTTCTTATTCCCACAAACTAGAAGCTTCTTTTCGAGATCTTCTACTCGCTGTGATATAAGGCTAAAATTTCCAGCCACTTCTTCATATTTTTCTTCTACTTGCTCTTTAATCCTTTCTATTTCTTCCTCTACTTTCTTCTCTATCTTTTCTTCAACTGCTGCGATCTTTTCTTCCATTTTGACGGCTATTCTCTCTTCCACATTATCCCTTTTCTTTTCTAGAGTATTTCTTAGCTCCTCTTGACCTTTCTGTATTCTCTCCTTTAATTCATTCTTAGTATCATCCAGGCCTTTCTGCATTCTCTCCTTTAATTCATTCTTAGTGTCATCCAGACCTTTCTGCATTTCTTGTTGGCCTCTCTCCATTCTCTCCTTTAATTCATTCTTAGTATCATCCAGACCTTTCTGCATTTCTTGTTGGCCTCTCTCCATTCTCTCTTTGGTCTCTTCTTGGCCGTTTTTCCAGGCATTGATGCCTTCCAACAGAGCCTTCAGTTGCTCATCCATCGTTCGTGTTATTGGAATAAAATCCCACTTCTGACACCAAACTGTTACGTTGTTCCGAGGGTTCGAGGATTTTATGCAAAACAGTCACAAAGAAAATAAACAGTTCTTTTGGAGCGATGCGAATTTATTATCAAAAATCCAATCCTTTAAATACAGGATTCAGCAGCAATATTCACAGAGTAAATATCCGAAGGTCTTCACACCTTCAACAACAATCAAACACAATAATCAGCGTTTAAAAATACACGGAAGTAAAGATTATTCACAAGCACAGCCGAGCTAATCGCTAGTCAAAACAATCCTCACTACTCGCTGGTTTAATCCAGCCTCCTCGCCATCCCGGCAAATATCTTATTTATAGGCGCGACAGAAACTTCCAGAAATATAACAGCTCGTGTCGATGAACGTGACACTAGTGGAGAGATCTACTTCTTTCTAGAAGATTCCCGAGGGTTCCGAACTCGCCAACATGGTCGCCAATGACGCCAAATTGGCCGCCAACTTGGTCGCCAAAAATGATGCCAACTTGGCTCTACCGCCAAGATTTCGCCAAGTTCTCATTGGATCGCCATTATAACGTAAGGGGCGGCATTGCTTGTGAATGGTACAATTTTAACATGAAATAAACATAACATAGAGTAATGTAAATGCATTAAACAATCAAATATACAAATTATTTACACTATTTACACAAAATTCGTAACAATATTCTTCATATTCTTCTATTTCATCGAATCTAAAATGTTTTAATATTTCAGCTATTTTATATGTTTTATTCCAAGTAGATAATCTTCATTTTTCTAAATCGAGTCTGGCACACATCTTGCTGCGATGTCTAACTGCAGTGAATTACCTCAGACCTTTTAAACACTGAAAATTCAGCGGGTAAGAAGATTAAATTGCATTGTTTTCTTTTTCTTTTGTTAAATAATTAAAATGTTTTATTGCTAGAAAAATTTCTAAGTGCAAAGTAACAATTATTATTAGGAAAAGAATTTTGTGTATTAGATGTTATAGGTATCGAGCTATCCTAAAATTGTGATTTCTTTTTAAAACTGACAAATTTTTTTTATATAATTTTATTTTATAAGCCATCTTATTAGCTTTATAAAAATACCAAGTTTTTTTACTTTCCATTCACTAGATCAAAAACTACAAGTGTTTTAGTAAAAGCAGATGCCATAACTTTACACATAAGATGTCAAACTTTAAAATGCGTTTTACATGAAATGTGTTTTTTTCGAAAAGCTCAAACGGGGACAGAGTTTGCTCAAAAAGTTTTTAAAATAATTCTCTGCAATTTTTTGTGTATGTTCTGTATAACAGTAGAAGTGTTTTAACTTCAGATTTATCAATCACTTTTTTACTTTACACTCACTTTACAAAACTTTCAGGTCTTTATGTAAATATAATTACTGTTTTTTAAAAGCAATTTCATATTTTAACTCGGGTAAAAAGCTTTAATTTTTGAAAAAATTAAAATATCTCTTATCATGAAGGTCATTTCAAAAAGTAATCGCAATGTAACACATCAAAATTGAAACATTGAGAGAATATGTTCATTTATTATTTGAATCACTTATTCATCATTTATTTTTTTCTTAATATGTACTTAATAAATCTAAAAAAAAAGCTCCATACCTCCATTTTTTTTTTTTTTTAAAGTTGTCGTATCTAGTCGGATACCTTAACATCTCACCTGGCAATTTTGCATGGAACAATGAATTGTGGTTTCAAATTTATTGGTAATTTATAAACAAAAGTACACTTCGCTTTAGTCTAATAAAAAAAATTCTCAATGTTGGTCATTTTGTTATACATTAGTTCATTCAAAATGTTTGTAACTTACTTCAGGAAAAAAAAAATCTCTGTACTCATAATAAAGTAATCTTTAATCCTTTCTTACAACGATTTCTAGTATTAACGGTTGTTCTGAAACAAATGTTTAAAATTATTCACACATAACATGATTGCTGGAAATGTTTGACGCTGCTTCAAGAATGGGTGAAAGGAAAGCAATCTTAGGGAAGAATGATTATTCAGTGTTTATTTTAGCAGTTCACCCAAGTACTCAAAGCAAATGCTTCTAGGATCGTTCATTGAACAACCAGTTATGGCTGCAGGAAATTTTTTTTTAGTGAAGTGTTTGATATATTCGCGCTACAATACGCTTTGACTAATTTCTTCCAAAAAGAGTTTTTTTACGCAGGGGGAAAATCGTATAGGGTTTCTATTCTTAATTTGCTGTGGAGTTAACTAGCTTGAAATATGTGTTTTTATTTTTGGTTTTATTAGAACACGCGTAACACACACACACAAAACAGCTAATCTAAATTCATATTTAAATTTCAGTGTAGTGCTTCTCTCTTACACTCAATAATAAACATCCTAACTTGAAAGGGAATAATGCCAATTTTAATAACATTTTTTTACCACACTCTGGAACTGAAGCGAACGTATTTTTATGTTTTTATAAAAATTATTTCTCACGAATAACTAGCCAGTGGCAGCCGGAGCTTAGTGGTCAAGGCAGTGGACTCGGGACCAGCCTATTATGAGTTCGAGTCTAGTACCGCCGTGTAGAGGGGCGATGCAAGTTAAATCTGTCAGAAGCTTAAACCTCCTCCCGTTGGTGTGGTGTGGAGGTAAGGAGACGGGTGCCAGCTCAGGTTTTGTCCTCGTCACTTGACCATAGCTCAAAATGATGAGGTGTATCCTCAAATAGCCGAATTGTGTGACGTTAATATTCACTCACTTGGTCGATATTTACAGTAGGTAAATAGGAAAGCTAAATAGTGTGGCAAAAAATTTTAAATGTCGGTCATGTCGTATGATTATACGGCATGTAAAAGTTCCCTAGAATGTCTGTTTGGCTTGGGTGCTCTCGTCAGAAACAAATCCTACTACAGGTTCGCCTCGTCAGAGCTCAGGTGCCTGCCTATAGGGAGGAAACTGGGCGTCAAAATTATCTTCGGTGATTGGTATCCTCTTATATGGGCGCCGTACAAAAGAAATATACCAGTTTCCGGGAATGTACTATGACTGCAATGTTAAAACACCAATCCGCAGCCCATTATAAATAAAAAAAAAAATTTTAATTCAGGTGGAATAACAATATATTTTTTTTTTAAGTTTATAAATATATATATAAATGTTATATTAATTCTCTAAGCTAAGACATAAAAAATGGTTAAGTTTATCTGATTAAGATATCCTTACAGAAGATGTGCTAACGAGTGAAAATGAAAAACGAGATTATAAGTCCCAACGATATTCGAGGGAGGAGGGGGCGAGTGTTTTTGAAGTGGATTTTTGGTTTGCAAGTATTGAAAATTGTGTGAACTCTTGTTTAACCCCTTCGGGAACAGGCAATTTATCTGATTAAGCCTAACTCCATTTAAAAATTCATATAAAATCATTTTTCTGTAATAAAATATGCCGAAATCTATAATTTATAATCAATTTCCAAATTCCAAAAGTTCTAAATTCATATCACACTAGTGTGATCTCAGGGGCTCATAACGGGAAAAACGTAACTTCGCATATGATACCGCGTTTCCTGAATTTTTCACATATGTGATCATGGTCCTGACGGGGTTAAGAAACGTAAATTTTCCTGAACTATTCGCATCGAATTTGCCAAATATTACACCGGATGCCAGAGTTGATATGGCATTGTAAAATTTCAACAATCCTTCCTGATTTTCGAAGGCAAGGCAGTGAGTGAGTACCACATTAACTTTTTGTGACAAAAATATTGAAGGTTTTTTAGGAAGTATTTAGTAGCTTGTTTAATTCTCAGAATAAAAATATCTCAGAATAATATATAGATTGGATAATTCTCAGAATAAATGTATATCTATTTTATGAGAATTAGCACACCACAGTGCATACTTTCATTAAAAAAAACTACCGTACAAACCTCAGTATAAATTGTTTGTCAACATAAATACCGTATATATATTAGATTCTAAGACTTACCTGAAATTCTGAACACAATTTTGAGGAAGAATTAAAAAAGAAAAATAGTGCAAAATGGTTTTTTGATATCCGATTTTACAAAGTTGGAAAAAAAGTAAAATCTAACCAATATGGTGCAAATAATTTATTTTAACAGTATAAAAAACTTTTAAATATATACATGAACCTCTGTAAATAAACCGTCAATATTTAGTTCAATTTCTCCATCCAACAATTTATTCAATAGCAGTAATATTGAGAAAAAAATTGCGGCTTAGATTCGAATCAATACGGTATTTATCTATTAGTCGTCTCCATTGTTGTAACAATGTAACTGTTAAAACAATGACAATAGTTGGCGTCGAAAACCGAGTTTTCAGTCATACTGGGTTTGCATTGTTAAACAATGCAGACAAATGATGCTCTTTTTTCAATTCCTACTATTGCTTCACTCTTTCCTTATATATATAAATATTTATTGATTTATATATATGTCTTGCACAAATTTTCAATCGTTAATAATATAATTTCCATTCATCCATTGAAAGCAGGAATTGACTTAATTTTTTTTTTATATATAACTTGTATGTAATAATTTCTTATACGAATTGAGCTCTATAAAAATATAATATTTTTAAAAACGACTTAGTTTAGGAAAAAAAAATTAGGTGTAAAAATGAGCGATGGGTTTGGTTGCATAGATTAGAATGTTGATAGTAAAAGTTTAATTTTTTTATTCTTTAAAGATTTCTATATCTTTAAAGAATAGCTGTCCCTCTTCACAATGTCCCTTGTCCCTCTTCAATCCGTTACAAACTTGTAACAAAATGAGTCAGCTATGAGACCTGCAGTCCAGAGCCACTTCGAGAAATCAGATACAACGACAGTAGGCCATATAAGCAAAGAGGCCTGTTGGGCCAATGACATTCCAGCACGCCTTATACACTGGAATGAAAGATGCAGCTTAATGTCCGAGACCGTGAGGCACCAAAGGTTGAAGTCTGACTTTGCCTCATTTCGTCAATGCATTTAAATGAGCCTATTGGAATGTCCTTCATGCATTGGGTGGTCTTACCAGGAGAATACACTCCCGACGTACGGTGGTGCTAAATGTGTAACAGCAATCTCCATTATCCGAGTCTCCAAGAGATCACTACAAGTTAAGAATGAGGCCTAAGGCTTCTGAAGATAAAAGAAAACTACCTTTTCAGGACGAAAACAACCACCATCGCATCTTGTTTTGGAACCTTGGTGGACTAAACAACTCTAAATTCTCTGAATAAAAAAACTAGACGCAGATATTACCTTTATTGTTGAAGCAGGTGCTTCCACATAATGTTACACATTTTTGTCAAGTACCAGACTATTCCATATTTTTAATCAAAATGTCTATGCATAACTGTTTTTGTACGCAACTCCATTGCGAGCAAAGACACTGGCATTCATGAGATGAACAGCCACGACAAACTTGAAGTAATATGCATAGATGTCTGGATGAATGGGATCCACTTCAAAAATGTTGGCCTTTATAACCCTCCCACAACTTGCCAGACCTTGAGAGAATCGCCGGCATAAGCATGCACCGCAACACTATCATTTTGGGAGATTTCATTGCCCACTCAACTCGATGGGGTTACTCTAACACATGTGCGACTGGTAAAGCTGTTGAAGTACCACTGCAGTCCAGGGCCACGTCGAGAAATCAGCTACAAGGACAGTAGGAAATAAAAGCAAAGAGGCCTGTTGACATTCCAGCGAGCCATATACACTGGAATGAAAAATAAAATAATAAAACTTTGGATACCAGAGTACATCTCCAGGGGGGGTGGATAGGGGTGGGCACCCCTATCCAATAATTACAAATTTCTACATGAAACAAGCCCCCCCCCCCCCCGAGCACTCTTGGAACCTTTGCAAAGGAGATGTGGATTCTCCAAGGAACTTTGCTCTGAGTCAACGGATTACGGGGACCTGGATGAGCTCTTCGACCTCTTCACCCACCCCGGATATAAGTTGCAGTGGGGCATACTATTCCCTGAGGAAAGACAAGGAATGAAACTGGATTCCATTTTGTTGGGAGAATAATATCAAGGGACTTATCCATAAGAGGGCAACAACAGCATAACACTGAATGATCTTTAGTGATTGGAAAGCAAATCAACTTTCTGTGCAACCTTTTTCACTTTACTGTAACCCATCGCTAAGTCAGATAGCTTAATCCAGCGTTTCTCAAACTGTGCCGCGCGCACAGGGGGGCGCACGCCTATGGGAAAAGTCAAAAATAAAAGATTATTTGAAAAAATTATTAATTTACCGAAAGGAAGAACACACAAAACAAAATTTATTCTGAACTATAAAATGTAACTGAACACTCATCCTATAAAATTGAAAGTATCTTAAAGTATTTTTTACTTAAAATCAACGGTTACAAAATTTAATATTTCTAATGACAATTTGTAATGTTTATAAGCCATTAAGATCGTATTGTAGCTTTAGAAGCACTAGCTTAAGCAGATCAATTGCAACTTATCACTTTGAGTGCTGAAGAATTTACTTATATATATGCTAAAAGTGCGGAATGAAATGCGTAGTTATTATTATTATTATTTTGGAGGGAAATCAATAAAAATGGTTATAATTAACCCATTGAGGACAAAGCGGTTTTTCCTATTAAGCCTCACTTCATTTAAAAAATTCATATAAAACCATTACTGTAATAAAATATACCTTATATATATAATTTATAGTGTGTAATCTTTCCAAATTCCGTAAGTTCTAAACTCAGATCACACCGGTGTGATCGCGGGCCTCAAAACGGGAAAAACGCAATCTCACATAGGTTACCCTGTTCTCTTAAGTGATAACATACATGTGATCATGGTCCTGAAATGGGTCAATTCTTACTATTATATATTATATATGTATACAGTATAATGCATATAAGACATATATTATATATAATAGTATAATACAAAAGACTAGCTGTTCGAAATTAATTTAATTTTTTTAGAAATATATAAATTGTAACACTTTTTCTTTAAACATTTCCAATAAATTTAACTTTAGAAACATTGAAATTTAGTGTATACCTATATTGCCCAAAAGCAGTGAAAATGACTGCATTGAGAAAGAATAACTAATATGTAAAAAAAATTGTTTATGCATATTACATATATATATATAATTCACTTGGAAAAAAATATATTCTAAGAAATTGTGTCATTATATGCATAATTATTTTTCTAATTGAAATTAAAGAGCAGTCAAAATGACTTCCTTGGGCATTATCCATTTTAAATAAAGATGCAGCTTCAAAACTGTTAGTTTTTAATTTCTATAGGACAGTTTCCTTTCTTCAAAATTTATTTTTAATGAAGAATAAAATGATTAAACTTAAATCATTTTTTTTACTGCATTGAATTGTAATAGAACGCAGGCAAAGCGTGTTAGCGCTTTGCCACATTTAAACGGTTAAATTGGAAAAAAAAAAAAAAAAAAAAAAATGAATCTTTCTGTGGATTTATAGTTTACAAAATTATATTTTATATTTAATATTTTAGTAGTGAGTTTTTAGGGCTTATTTTGCTTTATGTGTCTCGTTGTATTTGCCCTCCTCTCTTCATAATTGAGAATTCGTGGTACTCACTCCCTATTGGTTGATATTTATTGAAGGCATCCGACTAGGTTTGGAAATATCTTGTTTTTCAAAAATCGATTTCCATAAGAATTTTTTTCTTTTAAAACAAAAAACGTAAATTGGCATAAAGGATATCAATTATTATATAAAAAGCATAGCCCTTTGTTTTTGAAAAATATATTATTTTTTGATAAAGTTTTAGCAATATTTTTAATGTTTAGTAATTAAAAATAATTTGCAATATATTAATTTCATGATATACTTCTTAATATCCATCTGAAGTGTCACAAAGCGCGGGATAAAAATGTTTTTAGAAATAAATATTTTGTAAGCATTCATATTTGAAGATATTGAATTTTTTTCAAAATTACTTAATGTTCTAAGCTAAAAATGGCTGTAAAATATGATTAGCAGCAGCTATCTAAAACCTATGGTTTGTTGTACTTCAAAGGGATGATCGCATTAGCGTTACAAATTTCAATGAATTTTTTTTTACATAGTTTTGGAGATATGCTCTTTTTGATGCACAAATTAACATAATAATTTCATTTTGAAAATAATAATAATAATAATTAAATAAAAATAAAAAAATAAATAAATTAAAAAAAAAAAACAACAACAACAAGATTTTCCTTTTTTTTTATATGTCTATCCTACTTCCATAATACTTGTATATGTATGTTTTTTTTTTCGTAGTAGTTTTAATACCAAACACCTATTTCAAAAATAAAAACCTCTACAACCTAGTCGGACACCTCAACATGAATGACTTTTCGGTTTAAAAAAGAAATTTTTTTCTCTAGTTTTCTTGAAAGCTCTTTTTTTGGAGGGAGGGAGTTAAATTGAAGACTGTAATATATCTAGCACATTCCACATGCAAATGTAATTCCGGAAAGTTGGCGATTTTTTTGATTATTTAATCCACCATTTATCATTTCACAAAATTAAAATTTCCCTCATTACGTACAAGAAATCCGTCCAAGAAACTCTAATCTCGTTCTATTTGAAATCTCGTTTTTCCTTTTCAGTCGTGGCCATCTTCTTTAAAGAAATATCTTGCAGACGTAAGATATATAAATAGTGTTACTGGGGACTATTTATTCGCGATACATAAATATTTATAGCAATTTTTTTTCCCATCACGTTGTATCAGATTCGCATGACAAGGATTTACATCGTTAGGGATTCTACTGTAGAGTTAAATCTCGTACTAACGAATTTTAGCACAACTGTACCGAATACATTTGTATAATACGCTCTTCAAAAAAAAAAAAAAAGAACACGTGACATCGGCGTTGTTTTTAAAAAGGTAGCCGAGTGAGTGAATGTTTATTCGCTTTGCAGTGTAAAGAAACACCGGCAACGAACCTCGTGAGATTTTGAGGAATAGTCAAGTGATGAGGACGTTACTGAGCTGTCTTCACGCTCTCCTAACTTCCACCCGAACGTGAGGACTTAAGGCCCTAGCACACACGCATATTTGGAGCAACCATTTAGGTCCTAAACTTTAGGACAAATATTTTCAAGCAGCTAAAGGTGAAAGGTTGCCGTAAACAAAACGACATGCTTTGACGTCATCTGCGCTCTCACTCCAGATTGAAAAATTACGCACCGATTTGTCCATCTCGGTGAACTTTAGGCAAATATCTAAAATTAACAAGATAAAATTTCAAACGTTAATGTTTTTTTTCGCTCGTGCAATGTTAATTTACGAACAATCTATAAAATAAGAATTTTACTCTGAAAGGAACATGGTACCATTTACAAAAAATTTTTAATTTAATGAATTTCAAAATTTATTTTGGTTGCTTCCTATATTAATAAGGTGACCAGTTTTTTTACAATGAAAAAGAGCACGCTCGCGCGCGGAAATTTTAAGAAAAGATTACAAAGTATATATATGCAACATTTTATTAACTCAAACAAAAATACGCTATTTACTCTGAAATTTCTTTTAATTATTTACTTAAACGAGTATTTCCTCATTGAATATTTTTTTTTTGCTGTCAATATATCATTTTCTAATACATTGGAAATTTTGGAGCAAAAAATACCTTTAATACTGAATTTTATGGTAAGTACTGCAGCTAAAGTAACAACATTCAATCTTGATTTCTCCCTTTCCCAAAAAATCTTTACCAACTGAAAAAACTCTTTCAACTGCTGCATTAGTTCCAGGAAAGCACAATGAAAACTCAACAAGAATAACTGAATATTCATATGGAATGTGTTTATTTTTGAAATGGTTTAAGTGTTTTCCCCAATCTCTTTTATCAATTTCAGCATATTGATTTTCCAATAGTTCTAACTTATTAGAATTTAAGTATACATTCAAGTCATCTTTCTTCTTCAAACGGACCATTGTCATCGATTTTAATATCAGGCTCTTCTTTCGATAAAAACTCAACACAATTTTCTTTATTTGCAATGAAGTCAAAAAACACCATTGAAAACTGTTATTTCCTATGATATTTGTTTCAGACCGGTCTCTCCGACATATTTGAAATATGTTTGGTTCATCTCTGAATGCAAAGATTAACAGATCGGTTTTAAAATATTGAAACGGAGGACAGGTAGGAGTTAGAGGAAGGATAGAACCTGTAAAAAGAGGACTGTCCTCCCTAAAGGTGGATGATTGGTCACCTTACTTTTATGCAAGATGATGCTCCACCCCATATCGCTACATGTGGGAAAGATCTCTAGCACACATCTTTTGATGAGGATTGACCACTTCGATCATGCTTTGCTTACAAGATCTCAATCCGTGCGATTATTGGCTATGGGGCCCACCACAATTGTCAGACCCAAAAGACATCTGATGACAATTTCTCAGCATACTTACAAATATGCTGTTCACATCATTGCAGATTGACTACAGGTATTGGTGGTGATTGACACATGGAAGCATTTGTTACCTGTTAGCTATTTTTTCCACACACCACATTTTTCTCTCATACTTTAATAGACTTTTTGACCATCCTGTATGTAAACACTAATAATTCCTTAATTTTTTCCCCAACATATATTAATGAAATAGCCAAAGAATTAAATTTTTTAAAGCCTGTTTTAGAGATATTTTGATAGAAATTTTTAAAAATCAGTCTGGGACCGTGGGTATCCTAGTGGTTAGAGCATCGGACTCCATATTGGAAGGCCTGGGTTAGATGCCACCCAATACCCTCCCAAGTTCACACGGAGTACGTGCTCGTTAAATCAGTGGGTCCGAAAGTCTTCTGGGCTCTATCACGAGTGCAAGGGTCTGGAGAATATTTTCCTCCCCTTCAGTGTTCCTTTTTGAAATGGTTAAGTACTTCCTTCCATCCTTTATCAATTCTAGCATGCTGGTTTTTTATTGTTCCAATTTATTAGAATTTAAATATACATTCAGCCTTCTAATTTCTTTAAACAAACATTTGTCATCGGTTTTAATATCAAGCATTTCTTTCGATTAAAACTCAACACAATGTTCCATATCTTCCCTGTTTACTTGCGATGAAGTCAAAAAACAGCATGGAAGATTGTTATTTCCTGTGATATTTGCTTCAGATCATTCTTTGAC
Source organism: Trichonephila inaurata madagascariensis (assembly GCA_019973955.1). Classification (NCBI taxonomy): domain Eukaryota; kingdom Metazoa; phylum Arthropoda; class Arachnida; order Araneae; family Nephilidae; genus Trichonephila; species Trichonephila inaurata. Next base: position 65,323 of record BMAV01009623.1, on the reverse strand, counting down.
ATATTGGATACATGTTTGATTCATCTCTGAATAGAAATTGACAGTTCAGTTTTAAAATATTGAAAGGGAGGACAATTAGGAGGACACTTTTCAAGGAAGGACAGAACCTTTAAAAGGAGGACTGTCCTCCCTAAAGGAAGACGGTTGATAACCTTAATATTAATGTATTGCGTAAAACCGATTTTCAAAATTTCTCAAAAAGATTAAAGCAAACAGATAAAAATTTCATCAAAAGCTCACTCACTAATTTTTTTAAATGATTTTAAAATGCTACTCTTCCTGAAATTTGATATATACGTACCTACATCAAACTATGTATTACAAAAGTTGGTATGGGTTTTCGATAACATAATTGGCATTCGTACATTACTTATTGAAAATTCCTTAAAAGCATAAATTCTAAATCTAAGTATTTTTTTTAAAAAAAATAAGCATTGCCTTAATTAAAAAATGCGTACCAACTTTTGCGACATGTATTATTAACAGTAGTTAGAAAATATATCAAAGCATTAACACAATAGAAAAAAATAGCCTTAGCGTTCTAAATGAAAACAAATGAGTTTTTTTTTTTTTTTCTTCATTAGAATGTGAAGAAAAGCGAATGTGAAGTTATCCTAAATCTGCGTTTTTAAACTTAAAGTTTAATTTTTGATCGATTTTTGTCAACGGAATCGAATAGTAATAAGTTATATTCATTCATTTTTTTTTTATTCTGGAGTTTTAAAAGGTGTTAATAACCTACTGATTTTTTTAAAAATGAAAATAAAATTAGAGTATATTATTTAAAGTAGAAGTCTCTAGGATCTCTGTCGAATAAAACTCTTTTCACCTATTCATTACTGAAAAGGTTTTTATCAATATCTATTGAAATGAATGAATGACAAAATTTGAAATGAAATGAAAAAAAATGACAAAATGAAATGACAAAATTTGAAACCAGAATTATTTGTTAAAATAAAATTGGGGCATTTTGTAAATATTTTTTTTTTGAAAAAAAGATTGTACTCTCTAGAAGAAACATTCAAATGAGTGAGGTCATTTGTATATATAAAAATGGATGTTTGTACATATGAAATCGCTTCACTCCAACGCAGTTCAACCGATCACTATGAAAAGTGGTATGTATGTGTACTTTTTATGGAATATGTTTTTTTGCTAACCTCTTTGTTGTAGCTCCCCACCAGATGGTTCTACAGCTTATCAACTTCTATACCGTACAATCAATCGCCAAGTTACCAATAGGGTCGTTAAAAATGATACCAACTTGGCTCTGTCACCAAAATTTTGCTATGTTTCCATTGAATCGCTTTTATAATGTAAGGAACGGTGCTGCTTACGAATCTTACAATTTAAATATAAAATAAATACAACAGAAAGTAATATTAACGTATTACACATCCAGATATAAATTATTTATGCTATTTTAAGCGTTCATTACACAAAATTTGTAACAATGTGTTACTTTTGGTAAGCAGAGATCAGCTTAGGAAGGTGTTTTCAAAATTTGATCCACGGGGGTTACGGGGGGTTATCAATTAAAAAAATCCTTTTTATCAGTTATTAGATCTTATACGTGACATTGGGCCCTGAGGTGCGTGAGCAGATGTTCCGGTCAGGTGGTCAGTCTGACGCGAAACCCTCAGTATTAAGATCCGAAGCAAACTTGCTACTGATTTATCGACCTACTGAAGGGATGAATGGCTGAGTTAATCTTGCCCAGCCCAGAGTTTGAACCTCGGACCTGTGGCGTAGATGCACGATGCACTAACCACTCAGCTACTGGGCTTCGTGCTATTAGATCTACAGACTTAAAAAAAAAACCCAAATTTGCTAAGTTTTTTTTTCAGCTGAGATGTGCAAAAAAATATTTTTTCTTAATTTGCAACTCACGTAAAATTAACTCATTAAAAACTTCTTTATCCTTCAATCTGTATTGCTTAATTTTTCAATTCATCCGTGTGAAGAACGGGCATACCAGCTAGTTTGTATATATTAACCCAATTGAAAAGATTAATGTGGTGATGCAAATACCTTTATCTCTCGCACAATTCACACTTCCTTTTGCTGTAGAGCACGAAAAGTATTTTGGGAAAGGTGCACAACTGAAGAGGTTAAAAATGTGAGAGTAATACAAAGTGAGTACAATAGATGGACCACCCAAAATATCCTATTATTGAAAATACTGCTCGTATTACAATAAGGGATGCATAAATGTAAAGAGAAATATACCAAGTTTTTTTTTCTTGTTGCAAGTGTGTTTCATGTGCGACGCTCTTATTAGATGGATTGTAGATACAGATTCGAACTGAAAGAGAATGAGTGGACTCTAAAATTAAAAAATATTGATCTAACGAATCTAAGAACAGGTATGAATAGTGTTGAATAAATCATTAAGAATAGACTTTCGACAGAATAAGAATTGAAGCATTAAGATTTCCACAAGAACAAAGTGTGACGAACATTATTTGACACCAGTTGATGACGTCAGAGATCAAGAGCGAATAGTGTTACTGACTGAGTTAGTAGGGGAGAAGGGTTTTCTGGAATCCATTGCTCCTACGTTCCGAGATAGGCTCCTCTAAATAACGGATGAGTGAGTATCGTTTGAGGGTCCCGGCTAGAAGCAGAGAGCAGAAAGGTGCTCCCAGTTTAAGATGATGTTTTTAGTATGTTCCTGTAAATAAATTATATATTTATATCTCTAGCCTGACTGTGTGTTTTCGTACCCAATACGTCACAAAAGTTTCAACATACCTCACTTTATTCCACGAAACGATTCGAATGAATTAACATTCTGATTGTTTAGGTGGAATTGTATTTATTATTATTCTTTATTTTTATTGTTATTTAATGTGCTTTTTATGTTCATAACAGTGCTATCTTGAATAATACAAAATTCTCCCCCACCAGGAGTATTTAAGTCAGTTTTGAGATGGGTCATTTCTCAGTCCTCCATCCTTGGTTCGGATGTTGGCTACTCGTACCAGTTTATCTGCACCTGGATAAGTTTCAATCACGTTACCAATTTTGCAAAGTAGAATGGGCGAATGAGGATATCATGAATTACCACCCAATCTCCAACTTGTAGATTAATTCCTTGAGAATATCTTTTGGGTCTGCTTTGTAAGTGATGTAGATAATCTCTGGACCATCGCTTCCAGAATACTTGCTTGATTTGTTGTAACCAATTCCAGCGAAAAGGTAATCTGAGATTTGTGGAGGATGCTCCATCTGGAAGATCGAAGAGTGGGACTCCGGTTAAGAAATGTTCAGGAGTAAAAGCTCTAACGTCTGAAGGATCTGGGGACGGTGGTTCAGAATTCTTGAGGATAAACAGGCTTCAATTTGGCATAACAGGGTAGATAACTCTTCAAAAATCAGAACACTGAATTTACATGCCTTGAGCAGATAACTTTTAGTGAGTATATAACTGCTGCCTCCCATAAGCTTCCAAAGTGAGGAATATACGAAGGTATAAAGTGCCAGTTAATAAAAGAACTTACTCTAAAGTTGTGAATTTCTTCACTACGAAGAATCTGAAATATTTGTTTGAGACGGTTGGCAATACCTTTAAAATTTTTACCACGGTCTGAGCAAACATCAGAAGGAATACCTCGCCGTGCAACAAATCTTTTTAATGCTGCCAACAATGTTTGAGCCGAATGATCCGAAACTGCTTCCAGCCTTTGTGCTCCTGAATATAATTATTTAAATATATATATAGGTTTGGATTTAGTGATAAAAGGCCTTGCAAAAAATCAATACCAACTTTACTTAAAAGGCGAATTGGAGTAAATTTTCAGTTGGTATAAAACTCTCTCATAATCGGTTGTCAAATATGCCTTTTGATGTGCTTACACAATATGCATTCATGTAAAATTTTCCTTACTACTTATCGTCCATTTATAAACCAATTTCTTGTCTAATTATGGAAAGAGTTCAATGCACATCCGTGTGAAAATGTTGCCTTTGGTAATGTTGAACAATTCACTTTGTGATTCCATGAGTGTTCGGAAGTAGGATGGGATGGTTTGAATCGTGATTAAATGTCTGATGTTTGGACAATCGTCCACAGCAGGGACGTCTTAAGATTCTTCGAGAATCTGGGCCGAGAGAAAAAATTTCGAGACCTTGGGCCCCTATACAAAAGCAGGCCTTACCTGAGATCTTTAAAAGTAGACAGTAGCATGCATTGCCAAATACTCGTTCAAACGGTAATTTGAAACAAATAAATGTACACGACTCACAATCTAGAAAAACCTGGGCACAAACCGACTCGACCATTGGTCGCATTTCTACAAAATGAGTTGAATGATTGCTTATGGTATCAGGCTTAGGCCTAGATATGTGTGGTTAATGGTCATCACATAATAATATAGTCTTACCACTTTTGCCAGTTGACATACAGTTTGAAATTTCCTGTGTTGCGGAGAATAATGTAAGGGAATAATATTTGACTATTAAAATCATCTGGTAAGACAGAGTCGAGAACGAAACGAGGCCTTCACCGAGGATGAGGCTTTGGGCCCAGGCCTTAAGACATCCCTGGTCCACCAACTCGTATCGATCTTTTGTCATCTAAAAATGTTCAAAGATCAATATTTATAGGTAGTGGCTGTGCTTTTTTTCCTGTGTGTGTGTGAGCATGTTCAATTCCCTCTCTTGAATGAATCTAAAAATACAAGGGGTGGCGCTTATGACCTCCGTTGTTCAAAAGTTGCCTTCGTGCCTTGCATTAAGGTGCCTTTAAATAAATCTAAAACAAACAGAAATTACTCTACAAAGATTAGAATAAGAAGAAAATTTGGATAAAAGACCTAAAAAAGTTTTGTCTTGCGACACCTTCACGTGATTTGTAATTTCTGAGATAGTATACAGATTGGATATAGGAGGAAAGGGTAACTTGATGTTCGATAGCACCCATTTGGAACCGATCCACCAGAGCTTGTGAATTAATAGAGATTTGGGCATAACTTCTTTAGAGGCAATATCTGCCGGATTTGAAGAGATATCTATAGAAATCCATCCTTCTTGGGGAACGAGTGATTAGATTTTAGTAACCTTATTAGTCACAAACTAATTTTCTTTAGTAGGGGGAGAAAAAGTCCAACTTTAACCTATGTGAGAACCCTACCACATATATACATTTTTCTAAGGGGATGGACATGATCTCCGGTATCGTAGAACACAAATGAGATAATAAGAGGACAGCGCAAAGTTCAATTCTGGGCAACGTAATATTTTTTATACGACATACTCTTGTTTTAGGTTACCTCCGAAGCTTATTTAAATTTCATCGTGGGGAAGAAGTGTCCGTAGGTAAATAAGTGCAGAATAGGCTTTTCCCGAATCATCACAAAATCCATCAAGTCCTGTATGTGAATACAGTACAAGTATATTCAAATGTGTACAAGTATATTCAAATATCTTGATATCTCAATCGATTTCAAAAGCTCAAGTTGAGAGCGTAACTCTTTCCACGGCTTCCCGATGGAATTTAAAACAGGACCATCCTATGGTATTTTTTCTTTCCATAATTTTTAATATAATCGTGGTGGGAGTAAAAGTCCTAAAGGATCGAAAATGCAAGCTGTTGTAGATTGTAATTGTCGCTTTGTTTGACCTTCGAAAAAGTAATGTGAATTTTTAAGATATCCTTCCAAGACTATCCTTAAACTAGACCAAGAACCTTTTGAGATAAGTCTTCAGAGAACTCGACGCTACGAACACTAGATTTAAGTACCTCCAGAAGATTTTCTAGAACCAATGGAACAATTAGAAGCCCGCTTTCTGATGGTGTAGCCTCCTTTTGCTAAAATGCGCTTTAAGTCATCAACAAATTGGGTAGCTTTTTGAACCGAGTGAGCTCCAATAAGAAGATTGTCAACACAGAAATTACAAAAGTATAAGCGAGATGCTGTAAGAAACTGAAATGCATAATCTATTGAGGATTGATGTACTGTCCTAATAGCTAGGAAAGAGGCACAAGCCGCGCCGTAAGTTACACTCAGCAGTATGTAACTGGTAATATAGGATCATGTTAATTAAACCTCCGAAACATTCTTTGAAAGTTAGCATGCTTGGAATTAACCAACATTTGTCTACAACTTCTCCATGTTCCCTGTCATGGGCACTATATACGATCTAAATTTAATAAGGAATGCACGTTAACTCTTTCAAGGCTCAATATACTCCCTTTTGTATAGATAGTGGGGTAGTTAGGAGAAGATTGTGCAAACCAAGTGCCGAACTCTCTCTCGTTAATTTATTGAAGCACAGTCTTACGAGGTCCATCGCCAATAGCCCTCGTGTAGCTTTATAGTGCGATGTTAATAGCAGGCGTTGAGAGCAGCTGGCTCTTTTGATCACCAGACGAATTTTTTCCAGCCGAATGAAGAAAGAGTTCATTTTGTTCTGAGCATTAATTAAACTTGTATTGCCGCTATTATATCGTCAGCATACAACCCCATGCAGTGATTAAAATTGGCTTCAGTCTCAATGTTGGCGATAAGTAAGGAAAACAAAGTGGGACTGAGCACACATCCGTGTGGTATAATCTGGCTCAATCTAATTTTTTCCGAGGCGATGTCTTTAAACTTATTTACCTGGCCCTTAGGAAGTCAGAAAGCCAAGACAGTATTTCCCACTGATTTTGAAAGTGATGTAAATATTACAAAGAAGTTTGTATTTTCAGACCCTCTCGAAGACATTCGATAGATCAAGAAAGGCAGTTACTGTGCGATTTGTGGACCTATGGGCATCCCTAATCTTCTGGCTAAAATATAAGAAATTATTCATTGTGGAGTGACCTTTCCGAAAACCAAACTGGTTGGGAGGTATTAAATTGTATTGTTCAAGATAGGAAGAAAGTCTACGCAGTACAATCCGCTCAATAAGTTTATACGAGATGCTGGTAAGTTCTATTGATCCTACAACTATTGGGCTCATTAGCCGGTTTGTTATGTTTTCTAATGGGGATGATGAGGATTTCTTTCCTATCACTAGTTAGATTTCCATCGATGCCAATTTGTCAAGTCTAGCAAAGGATCAAGTTTTACTCTTGTTTCTGACGTACATAGTCCACTGATGTTACATTCCAATATTCTCAATTGACTCCTGCCAGAAGAAAAATAAGTGGAATGTAACTTACATTTCGGATGAAAGCCTCTACTAACACCCCGAACGCGTCCCTTTCTGTCCTACGCGACAGACCATACAATAGGTTCAGAATTCTCAAACAAACGAGTCATGATGAAAGGTAAAATATGCATCTTCATGAAATCCAAGATCGTGAGGTACCAGAAGTCTGACTTTTGCTGCCTGAAGTGCATTTAGCTGAGCCTATTGGAATGACCTTGACGCCTTGGTCGACACAACCAGGAGAATACACTCCCTACTAGGGATTCTGATTTCTCGAGTTCTTCCATTCCTAGGAATGTCGGGGAAATCCCGGTAAAGTAATTGTCGTTCCCGGGATTCCCAGAAATACCTCAGCATTTAAAAAAAAATTTAATAACAAGTTATTTTTAAATAAAATCAATAATAATTATATAAAATAAGGATACATATAAATTCCAAAATTAATATTTATTTCCATAATAGGCCAAAAAATGCAAACAATATATAATAAATTAATTATTTATTTTTAAAATAAGATTTCAGAAAGCATAAGCAATTTTTTTTAGTCTATTATTACTCAGCCTAGTTCTTAGCTTTGCGACGAACAATCCGGCAGCATAAAATGCTCTCTCGGCTTCAACTGACGGAGGAGGAATTGTTTTTATAAAGCCTCACATAATCTCATAATGTTTGGTGATGGATTATCATTCGAGTCGAATAACTGCATTTCCTGCCTCATGATTTTGTTGAAACTAGTACTTTTTTTTTTGTTTGAACAATATAAAACTTTTGTTTTAGAGTAAATTGCTTTATCTTATTTTTCGTCCAACGCGTCAGAGGTTTTTCTTTCAAAATCTCCATGCTCTTTTCTTCTGAGTGTGAAGAGTCGGATATATATATTGATTCCCTTTCTTCGTAGAAAAACCTTGTCCCTCTCTCTCTATTATTTGAGCTTGTCTAACCAAACAATTTTTACTAGGCAATCGTGAAATATCTACAGTAACTGCAGCTGATTCACATTTTCTCCCCAAATTCAGCTATTGCATTAATCGTATTAAATTAATTCTTTGGATTAGAGAATATTTTATATTTTTTTCAAAGTCTGAATTTTGTTCGTTCAATTCTCCAATAAAGAAAGAAAATACACCTTCTTCAGTCACCAAAGTTGCATTTCGACTGCATAATTTTTCTAAGCCAATTTTTACTGCCTTTATTAAGCCTGCTGCAATTGTAGTCACAGTTTCAAACTCTACATTGGTCATCATTTGTTCTTCTTTTATGTCAATTAATGATTTTCAAAATTGCTGGCTTTATTTCTAAAAATCTTTCAAGCATTGCCAACAAGCTTTTGAAGCCTCGTGCGAATCCCAGGAAATCGCGGAAATGAATTATAATTCCCGGGAATAGAAAAAGTACAGAAATCTGATAGTTTCCTGGATTCCCTGGAAAGAAACCCTTCTCCCGATGTGCTTCACTCATTCCGCCCACTCTCCCGCTACTTTGAGGCAGCACTGGGAGAGGAAAAGTCCTCAAAGTAGGTAAGTATACTTTCTCTTCATTTAATTATTCACTGGCTCTACGAATTTTATTGTTTACAATAAAAAATAATTATAAGAAAATGATTGGGGTAACCCCGCGCGAGACCACTAACATTACTATCGAGTGCCCGTAAAATTCAGCTTTTATACTGTAATTATACTTCCGTTATTTTTTTTTAAAGTGTAGGGGTGTCTGGAAGGGGATTGCAACTATACTAAGTGTCCGGCAATGGATGATGTGATTTGTAATGTTATTGGGAAGAAAATTTAAAAAAATTCTGGTTTATACTTTATAGAAGTTGAGGAACTATTTTATACACCCCTTTACTACCTGTTACCTGGCCAAATAACCACAATCCGGCTCAAGTGTAGTATGGGGGGGGGGGCCCATCGGATTTAGCGATTTTTATCTAAATGTCATAGTGAGATATCGAATTCATTCTAATATAAATAATATATAATTCCGAAAAAAGTACTTTGACGACCGCTATTTATTGCCAAAAAAAGGACTGCGCCAAGTGTGGCCCCCTATACTACACTTTAGCCCCACAATTCAAACTCCATACTCGCTGATCGTTCTTACCTGTGTTGGTGACATCCGCAGAGAAACTTTCAGCTTTTATAAAATAACGAAGGTCTGGCAGTGTGGTGGGCTCGTAGGCTATTAGAATATACTTTTACGTAATAAAAGTTTCTTTAATTGTTAAAGAATTAAAACAATTGTGAATTTGATGGAATCTGTTTAATCTGTGTGAATTATGATTCTATGCAGCAACAATACACAGAAAAATTTATACGAAATTTAAAATTCAGTTACTGTTTTTATATTTCAGAAGCCTACACCATATAATTCATGTAAATTGAACTTTTTTCAGCATTTTATATATTTATTCCTCACAATTTAGGCAAAACTAAAGAAATGCCGAATAAATCTTTAAACAACCTTCCTTTCTACTTATTGCTTCTTCCTTTCTGTTAAATTAATTATTAAAAAATTAGTGGACTCTTCAAATTATATTAAACCTTGATAGGCCTAGATATTACCTAACTATAACGTCTAATTATTCTTTGGAATCTATGTTGTACTTCAACAAAAAAAAATTTTCCACTTAAATAAATATAATATAAAATCAAATTTTATTCAATAATTTAATATATTCTAACAGCCATTATTATGACCTTTTTAGAAAACTTGGACCCTTAAAAATTAAAACGTGTCATAAATAATGCACATATGAAAAATATAAAAAATATCACAATTTTAATTGATTAAATTGAAATTAATAAAACGAATACGCACCGGGTATCCATAATTAAACTTTAAATTTGCGAGTTGTCTATAGCAAAACCTATACAGTGGAATAGCATGAAAATTGGATAGTGGCAGAATGAAATAATGGGAATTTTATCGAGAAATAAATTATAGTTTAAAAAAACTAAAAAACACGCTTTTATGTTTAATCGAAATAAAAAGTAAAAAAATAATTCTTAATATAAGAATAAAATGTTTAACGAGAAAAATTATGTGTCATCGTGATAAAAGCGTGGGTTTGATTGATTGAATATTAATGTCGCACTGTTCAGCTACACGAGGACTTTTGGCGACGGACCACGTAATTTTGAACCATGGTCAAGTGACGTGGACGACACCTGAGCTGGCACCCCCTCTCCTAACTACCACACCACACCAACGGGAGGACGTTTCAGCTCTCGACAGATTTAACGTGCATCGCTGCCCTACACGGCGGGTCTTTAGTGGTACTGGGCTCGAACTCGTGACAAGGCAAGCCACGATCCGATACCTATACCTCGGCTACCGCGGCCCCGATAAAAGCGTGGGATGTCCTATATTAATTGTTATAATTTCTTACTAGTTCTATTCCGAAATGCTGAGAGTGGCCTCGGTAGCCGAGTGGTATAGGTAAAGGATCGTGGCATGCCTTGTCACGAGTTCTAGCCCACTACCACTAAAGACCCGCCGTGTAGGGCAGCGATGCACGTTAAATCTGTCGAGAGCTGAAACGTCATCCCTTTGGTGTGGTGTGGTAGTTAGAAGAGGGGGGTGCCAGCTCAGGTGTCATCCACGTCACTTGACCATGGTTCAAAATTACGTGGTCCGTCTCCAAAAGCCCTTGTGTAGCTGAACAGTACGACGTTAATATTCAATCAATCCTTCCGAAATGCTGAGTTAGTGTAAAAATGTAGTA
>BMAV01009623.1:21599-54359 GCA_019973955.1 Trichonephila inaurata madagascariensis | reverse complement strand
TTTTTTTAGTTTTTTTTAAACTATAATTTATTTTTTATTTTTTAGTTCGATCTACAATAAAAGCATGCATTTTTAGTTTTTATAAAAATATCGATTATTGATTGATGAATTAACCTTAAATGCGTCATTTTTAAGAATCTGGGATATCCATTGGCATCCTATCGGTGCGTCGATACGGCCTGGTTTGCAAAATCCAGGATCAGCCAACCGAAGGAAATCTGGAAGAGATAAGTTTCAAATATTTCATGCAAAAGAAGGTGTTAAGGTATCCGACTACGTTCGGAACCGTGATTTTGCAAAAGCGCGTAAATGGATAATATTTATGATATTTAGTGTCCCTTAGATTAGAATACATGTATACAATTGTTTTAAAGACATTATGACAAAAAAATTATTTAAATACAATATTTTGGCAAAAAATTACCTTAGAATAACCTTTTTTCCAAATGTTCTCCTTTTGTAAAAAATGATTCTATTGTATTAATATTTTGCCTGTATTCAACTCAGACCTCTGTACAGAGGCTCAACTAGAATTTTTGAAATGCATAACTCGGAAGTCGGTTTATCCATGTTTTACGAAAACAGAAGGGAGAAATTTTAAGAAAATACGCCCATAATTATTTCAAATGGTTGTAACTCTGAAAATAATTTGAATTTTTCAAAAATCATAGTTGTGCCTCTGTACAGAGGTATGAGCTATATACAGGCAAAATATTAATACAATAGAAGCATTTTTTACAAAAGGAGAACATTTGGAAAAAAGGTTATTCTAAGTTAATTTTTTGCCAAAATATTGTATTTAAATAATTTTTTTTGTCATAATGTCCTTATATAAAACAATTGTATACATGTATTAGAATCTAAAAGACACTAAATATCACGAAAATTATCCAATTATGCGCTTTTTTAAAATCATGGTTCCGAACGTAGTCGGATACCTTAAGTCAATAATATTTTTCACTAAAAATAGCTCAATATTCTCGCTGAAATTTGCATCAGTATTAGAAACAAAAATACACTTTTTGAATCGAAGAGTTTGTGAGAAATTATTATTTTATTTAATCCGGTGTCCTCAGAATCAATTCTCAGCTGCTTTGGTAAAATGAAGCAGTGAATGATGTTTCATTCCACAGATCCGACAAGAGAATTTAGAAAAATAGACTATGTTTGAGTTTAGCGGTTAGAACAGTGCTTCTCAAACTTTCCATATTTGCGACCCAATTTTCAGTCATAATTTTCATCGCACTCCCCTCATACAATAACAATGTATTGAATGCTATAATTACGTATTTCGACATAACAATGCGACTTTAATATTATAAACTACACATATTATCAATATATGTATTATATTTTGTATATGACAAGCCCGTGGAAGTCACTAGTAATTACGAAACTTGCTTTTAATTTAGTATTGATAAATCCATTTTTAAATACTTGCCGCACTTACATATTCACACTGATATTTTATACTTATAAATGTGTATGTTTTTTTTTTATCATGTCCGAATGTATTTTGCTTTACTTCCTTTCGGTAAATTAATAATTATTTTAAATCTTTTATTTTGGACTTTTCGATATGCTCGCGCCCTCCACAGTCTGAGAGAAACGCTGGGTTAAAACATAAAATTTTTTCCCTACTTGCACGAGTCTTTTTTTCAATTCCTACTATTAGCTCACACTCTCTAAATATTTATTTATTTACTATAGCTGTACCCTACCACGCGTTGCTGTGGCTTAGTGTGGTTAAAAAGAAAGAAAAGATAAAGCACATATTTTTAGTATGTTTAAACATTTTCATTTGAGGTTGACACTGGGAAGTGTCAATGACCTGAGCAACATGTGACAACAAAATCAAATTTGTGCATTGTTTTCAATCATATATTGACTGCTTTCCTTCACCTACAATAAAGTTAGGGGAGAAATATAAACCGTACATGTGTGTGTGGCTGAAGATATTTTCAGTAGAATACGCAAGGAAAATTCAAATATAAACATGGATTTCGCAACAAAACATGTATGATGAAGTGTAGATAATTCTTACGATTCACAATTCAATAAGCATTAGCAACTGTTATCAACTGATTTAAGTACCTATCTTTATAACAGAGTGGTTTATATATCTAGACACACACTGATTTTCATATGGACGATTATTATTTGTTGTGTGGTTATTTACGTATTAGCATCACCGCAGCCAAATTACCACTATGCGAATCACACTATTTTCCAACCAATCTGACTGATTGGTTCTTTTTCATTAAAAAAACATTAGAATCTTTGTTGTTCCAATATCAAGGTGCTATTTGCATGGCACCGATTTTGTTACGGTGATGCTAATATACAAATACATTTGTGTGTTCTAGAACAGCAGTCACAAATTGATGGTACATAAGAAATTTTGCATGATCCACAGAAAAGTTGGTATATTTGAACTATTATGATACACTTGCACAAAATCAACACCATCGTTAAAGACACAACTGACGCAATAGCAATGCAATTTATTAAAAAATAATTAAGGTGACTACATACATTCAAAATGTAACAGACACTGGAAGCTGATTGACTTAAAAATATGAAGGTTAAATTTAAAACATATACTATAATGCAAAACATTAAAAAAGAGAAAAAAATAAAAATACTAACTAAATATTTAACTTCAAATGCAAATCAATCAACATAGCTCAATTCTGATGCAACACAGGAAACATATTTCATACCATTTGAACAAATCACTCCAAAGAGGTCAATTTAATTATGATTTCAAATGAAAATTAATTCACAGAACAGAATTCCCACCAACTGCACTGAGAAATAAGAAAAAAAAATTAAAAAACTGAATGAAGAACATTAAAAAAAAATAAACTATTCTCACACAAAACTGACACTATCATAAAAGACACAGCTCAATCGCGCAATGCGATACATCCCAAAATAATTGTAAAATTAAACCTTTGCCCTCATGGACTCCAGAGAGTAGAGCCATTTCATCAAATTTGGGTATATTTTATTTGTTTAAGACAGCTTTTTGATTAAAATTATGCAGTAATTTTTTTCGGTATAAGACTGCCCCTCAATAATATGTTTTGATTATTTTATGAACTTATTTATGTACTTTAAAATTATTTTGGTGCTTATTGCAACCTATTGATGACATTATATGAAATGAAGCACCTAGTTGCCGATTCAGCGTGTAGGACACGTAAAAATCAAGGGTGCCAACTTGGTGAGTTATTAATAGAGTTGGTGATTGTTGCAATAATACGCAAGTATCTTTTCTTTTATCTGTTTGAATTCTTGTGCATTATTACTTTTGTAAGCCTCATGGCATACTTTATGGTGCACCAGTCTTTTAAAGCTGACTGAGACACAGCAACATGTAACTGGGTACAGCTAGTTATAACATAAAATTAAATTTTAAAAAGGTATCAAAAATAAAAGAAGGCACAATATTTTGATTAAATCAATATAAACATTTTTTCGAACAAACACAATATATATAAATATATATATTGTAAAATATTTATTTTGTGCTATTCATATTTCAGACAGGCAACATACAAAATTTTAAAAAATTGTAAAAAACAGATAAATATGTTTTTTTTAAAAAAAAAATAGCACTGATTAAATTTGCCAAAGACATCATGATGTGCAAAAAAATATTTGTGGTATATAATCGGCAAAAAAAAAAAAAAAAAAAATGTAAGTACTAAAATATAAAAAAACAAAAATTATATATTGAATTAATTAAGGATTACTGGAGCGAAAGATAAAACAGGCTAAGATAATACTCATAGTATTAATTTCATATTGGTAGGCTACTCGTTTTCGGCATGATTTTGAAATCCCGCCAAAGTGGTATGTTGCGGCAAGTCTAATGTGTTAAAGTAATGAACAGAATTAAAGGTAATTACGTATTATCGCAACCTACTGGTGACATACGAAAGGAAGCACATGATTGCTAATTTAGAGCATACAAAATTGGGATTGCCGAAGCAGCGAGTTATCTTGAACATTGGCGATTGTGCAATAATATGCAAGTACTAAATTAAAATTAGATAATTTTTTAATATAAAGTACTAAAGAGTATATATCCCGAGAGCATTAAAATAAATTGAAAAATGAAATACAACATTAACACTAACTGACATAAAATAACTGAACTATCCTTATCAATGTAAAAGCATAATTTGAAAAAATAAGCTACTTCCGTAAAATTGCAACCTAATGGTGACATTATATGAAATGAAGCACGATTGCCAATTCAGCTCATACATGACATGCAAAATCGGGGTTGCCAACTTGGCAATTTATTTTGAACGTTGGCGATTGTTGCGATAGTACGTAAATACGAAAAGTAATTACAATCTTACGACCACCTTCTTCCTGGACAGGTATTTAAGCCATTGTCTGTTTTGCTCTCTCTCTCTGATGCCTATTCCAGTTTCAAATGTAATTACTACCAACACTGCTTTTGCTTGGCTAGTATGATGACCCAAGTTCGATTTACAGTAAGGTAATTTTATGCACTAAATCTAATTGTATACACTTAAAGGTTAAATAAAGACATATGAAATTGCAAAACAGCTCTGAGTGGGCCCTGTATCAAAATTCTTTTAGGGGCTTTTTTCAGATATGAGCACCATATTAGTGACTGTTGTAACACATATTGGGACCACTGTAGCTTGGGGGCCTTGGTACGACTGATATAGCTGCAGCTATGTACCTGACAAAAGCAAACAGTACTTACGTGTTATCTTAACCTATTGGCGACATTACATGAAATGAAGTATCTTTTTGCCAATTCAACACGTACGAAATCGGGCTTGCCAACTTGGTGAGTTATAATAGAGTTGATGATTCCTGCAAGAATACGTAAGTACCCTTTCTTTTATTTGTTTCAATTTTTGAGTAGTATTTACTTTTGTAACCCTTGGGGCGCACCAGTCTTTTTAACCTGACAGAGCTACAACAACATGTGGTACAGCTAGTTATAAAATACAATTAAATCTTAAGAAGGTATGGAACAGCTTTATTATAGCCCGGGCAAGCAAAAAAAAGTATTAAAATATAAAAAAAAAAAAAATAAAATAAAAATTATATATAAAAAAGGTTTAAGGAGAGAAAAGATAAAATAAGAGCTACTAATATTCATGATATTAATTTCTTACTATCTAAAATAGGTAACGAAAACGGAAATGCAATACTAACGTAAATTGCAGTTATAAGAACTGAAATGCCCTTATCAATAAGAAGTTTTGGTTTGTAAAAATTATAATTTCCGCCTTATAAAAGAAATAAATATAAATTCTACGAGAAATTACTGAAAAAGTAAGTTGTGCAATTTGTAAGCAAATCGCACACATAAACATCCCGCAATAATACTATCTAAATGTTGCCAAAACTACAAAACAAAATGATTATTCTTTTAACAAATAAAATTAAGAAAAATGATTTATTCGAAAAATAATACTAATTAAGTATCAAAGAACAGAAAATGGATAAATATTCCAACCGATAAAAATAGCTATAGTAAAAATATGTAATCATCTTGAAAAACTGCTTGTAAAGTGTAAATTCTCCATTTAGTGAGAAACGCGACAGCATATGACGTCATAACACCAGAAAATCACTTAAAAACTAAATATTATTTCGTAATTCTTTCTAAATTTTTTAATAAGTACATAAGAACCCGTCCGGATTCAAATGCAACGTTATGTCAAAATTTCAGAGGAAATGGTCCAGTAATTTCGGAGATTAGCGGCTTTGAACAAACACAAATTACATTTTTATTTATATAGATTTACCTTCGGGAAATTTTCAGTCATAAATAAAATACCTTTTAAAGCGCTCAATTGAGCTGAAATTTTATATGCATGATTATTTTGGATGACAATATAGCAATTTACTTAGTTTTAATCAATTAATTTTTATTAATTATAATTATTTAAAGAATTCCAAATACACAGCTTCGTTGGCATCATTTTTGGCGACTTGTGTCAAAACTTGAAAAAGTTTTTTTTCTCACGTTTTAAAGCATTCAGCTGAACTGAAATTTTGTGTACACGATTGTTTTGGATGACAATACGATACTTTAATGATAATTAATTTTTATTAATTACCACTTAATGCTGTGATTCTGTCCTATGTATATACATATTAATTGTAATTATTTAATAAAAATTAGCTTAAATAAAATTTTTCTTTGTTGGTCTAAATAGGAATTGACTTCAAAAAAAATTGTTTTGTACTTGTTTTTATTCCCATTTTCAGAAAAACTGTTTATATTATGGTAAGAAATGGCTGATGCAAACTTACACTCATTTTCCCTATTATAGGCTTGTAACAATCTTTTAGTTGCCAAATCTGAAAATGGGGTATGCAATTAGTCGCCAAATCTGGAAACGATATAATGAATTAGTCACCAAATCTCGAAATCCTTATGCCCGAGGATCATGATCAGGATAATGAAACAAAATTATGAAATTATTGTATTGTTATCGGCCCTAGAGCAGTGTGCAAAATTTTGAATTAATCTGACTTTTTAAAGTGGGTAAAAATCGAGATCAAAGATTTCATTACATACAAGTGAAACTTATAAAAGCGTGTTAAAAAAACCAAAGAGTTTCTAGAGCCACCACTAGTTGGCGTTGAGCAATGCAAACTATTGGTATATGCAAATGTCATAACCATAGTAATTGTGCGCGCACAGCAACCCACGGGATATAAAAATGCAAGAGGCGAACCGCAGTCATACTCGTTTCGAAATCAAGGAGAATAAAATTGACTTTCCAAGTGAAACTGTTTTACAAAGATTCTGCTACCGAATCTTTGCTAAAATTTTGGTCTTTGAAGCGGTTAAAAAACATAATTAGGAAATTTGAAGCAACGACCGCAAGCATGCATCGTCACCGATCTACGACACGCTTCATTATTAGTAAGGTGAGGAGGTTTTTAGAATGAAAAGGAGGACGAAACATTTCAAAAAATGTTACAACGTAAATATATGAAACATTTTATTAATTCAAACAAAAATATGCTAATTACACCTGCATTCCTTTAAATTATTAACTTTGTGACGGGGCTTTTTCGCGCCTTTCCCTAAACCTCTTGGGAAATCTTTGGGGCCAGTAGGGCATTTCAATCCAACCTTCTCAAGAAGAAAACTTTATATGCAGATTAGTGAATGATTATATATATTGGAGCTTTTGCATTCACGAGGAAATCTGCAGGAGGCCAAAGAGTATAATAGGAGCCATATAGAAGTCGGTTAGAAGCCAGAAAGTTGCATAGAAGCAGGATCAAGTTGGTTAATAATAATATATAGAGAAGATTAATATGAAAGGAATAAAGTACAAGAGGAGGATCTAAAGCTTGGTTGCTGATCGCCGTGTGATATCGGTAAGAAATCGATTATTGAAGTTTAATTATTGAGCGGATTCTAGCTAGTTAAGGAATCTGCTATAGATAAAGATTCGGAGGTTAATTTATTACAAAGATAGTGAGTAGGATTTCAGGCGCTATTTAACTTAGTATTGATAATTACGTCGTATCATTCCTGATCGTTTTCCTCTAAGTAAGACTTGTGTTGCATTGATTAATATATATTGAGATATAATAAGCTAGATTTATATTATGGAAGGTTCGAGTGGTGAATCATTTCATCCACGCGACCTATAGATTTGTAAGGATTAGAGATGATACCCCCGGGCAGGGGGGAATCACAACTTAAACGAGTATTTTCGCATTGAATGAATTTTTTTGTTTGTCAATATATTATTTTCTAAAATGTACTGGAAATTTCGGAGCAAAAAATATCTATCATCTTTACTGTAAGTACTGTAGCTAAAATATCAACACACACTCAATCTTGATTTCTTACTTGTCCAAAAATTACCGAATGAAAAGACTCTTTCAACTTTTGCATGAGTTCCAGGTCAGCACAACGTAAATTCAAAATGAATAACTAAATTTTCATATAGAAAGTGTTTATATTTGAAATGGTTAAGTATTTCCAGCCATCTTTTATCAATTTCAGCATGTTGATTTTCCAATTGTTTCAATTTATTATAATTTAAATATACATTCCGTCTCTCTTCAAATTTCTTCAAACAAACAATTTTTAACGATTTCAATATCAGGCATTTCTTTTGATAAAAAATCAACACAGTTTTTTATATTTGCCCAATTTACTTGTGAGGAAGTCAAAAAAACACCATTGAAAACTGTTATTTCCTGTGATATTTATTTCAGACAATTCTTCGACATATTGGAAACGTGTTTAGCTCATCTCTGAATACAGAGATTAACAGATCAGTTTTAAAATATTGAAAAGGAGGCCAACTTTTCGAGGAAGGACAGGACCTATAAAAGGAGGATGGTTGGTCACCTTATTATTAAAGCAATCCGTTATTTCGGCTCTTCAGGCAAGGTGATGTGATACAACCACAGTGTTTATGCAGGATGGTGCTCCTTCACACATCGCCCGTTGTGTGAAATAAGTGCTCTGTCGCCATTTTGGTAAAGATGTGATGGGCTCGTCGCGCATTCTATTAATTTTCCTCTTGGGTTCTTTGGGGACGAAAAAGGCAAATTCTTTCCAACAAAATCCAGAGAAGCGAAGCGTGATTATGCAAAGTAAGAACCTTTTAAGGTATCCGACTACGTTCGGAACCGTGATTTTTCAATAGCGTATAAATGGATAATATTTAGGATCACTTAGATTAGAAAATGTATATAAAATTGTTTTAAATAATTTTTTATTGTAATAATATTCTTAAGTATAATATTTTGACAAAAAATGAATATAGAATGTCCAAAATGTTCTCCTTTTGCGAAAAATGCTTCTATTATAATAATATTTTGCCCGTCTATAGCTCAGACCTCTGTACAGAGGATCAACTAGAATTTTTGAAATATATAACTTAGAAGTGGGTTTATCTATGTTTAACGCAATAGAGGAGAGAAATTTTAAGAAAAAAACGCCGATAATTATATTTCAATTGGTTGTAACTTTGAAAATAATATGAATTTTTCAAAAATCATAGTTGAGCCTCTGTAGAGAGGTCTGAGTTATATACAGGCAAAATATTATTATAATAGAACTATTTTTCACAAAAGGAGAACATTTTGAAAAAGGTTATTCTGTTACTTTTTTGCCGAAATATTGTATTTAAATAATTTTTTTTGTCAAAATGTCCTTAAAGCATTTGTATACAGGTATTCTAATCTAAGTGACACTAAATATCATGAAAATTAAACATTTATGCGCTTTTTTAAAATGACTGTTCCAAACGTTGTCGGATACCTTAAATTGCAGAAGTTCAGCGTAATCGCTGTGGCCTTTTGGAAAGTGATTATGCTAGTCTGAGTTTAAGCGTGTAAGCTGAAGAGTAAGCCGATATTCCAGTGTTCCACTTCCGTGACAGTGACCATTTCACGCGAGATAAAGAAACAACATTGAGGATTAGAGTGTGTTACTGCTTACCTAGGATATAGAGGTAGGATCGTTGAAATTAACACTAGTAACTGCGTATATACTGAGATTAGGAACAGGCGGTAAAGTTAAATTAAGCGCGACTTACTAATTTGGTAGTACGTATTGTGTGTTTCTTCACCTCAGAGCCTCTAAATAAAATATAAACATTATCATTGTATGGTGTTTAAGTTAAGATCTTAATATCTCTTTATTAAGATTATGGCAACGCCTGGTTCTTCATTCACTCCCACACCCCTAGGTCACGAAGAAAACTTAGAAGTAAGGCATCACCCACGGGCAAATGCCTTACAAAGATAGAATCATCAGCCGGCATTTTCTTACAACTTGGCCTCCTAGATCCTCCGACTTGAAGCCTTGCGACTTTTGGCTGTGGTGATACTTCAAGATCGTGATCTACCTTGATCCCATCCCATCCCATCTCTATCAGCGATCTCAATTGATAGAATATTAACGTCGCACTGTTCAGCTACACAAGGGTTTTTGGCGACGGACCACGTAAATTTGAACCATGGTCAAGTGACGTGGACGACACCTGAGCTGGCACCCCCTCTCCTAACTAACAAACCAACGGAAGGACGTTTCAGCTCTCGACAGATTTAAGGGGGTCACTTCACGCAGCATTTTCCCTATCTCCGTAATGTTAAAAATGACCAATTTTAAGGAACATTTTTAAAAAAGTGGCAGGCTGTACAGATATGAATTTTTTTGTGTGCATTCATTGTATTGTTTTTATTAATTTAATGGGAGCATTTTTCAAAATTTTGATTAGTTTTTTTTAAAAAAATTCTTATGTGGAGTAACACGTCAAAATTTTTAAAACGGTGAAAATTCTTGTACATTTTAATCTATAAATATTTTTTGAATAAAATTTTTGACAAAATCTCTCATTAAAATATTTATTTGTATAGTGTTAACATATGTGCAAAGTTTCAAGGCTATAAAATAAGTAGTTTTTTCAAAAATGTTCCTTTTGTGTTGAAATTTACAGTTTTGAGAAATAGATTTAAAGCAAAAACTTACTATTAACTAATGCATACCAGAACTATAACTTGAATTGCTGGTGTCATCTGCAAGATTATCTTCTTGTCTGCATTTTAATTGTTTGTTTTTAATTCTAGCTTATTTTGTTCATTGTAAAACTGCTTATTCTGCTTTCTTAATGCACGCATGATCTACATCTTGCAACGCTCGACATTTGTAAAAAATCCAGGAGTGTTCAATGTTTAACACATCTAAAATTTTTAATTTAGTAATAAAAAACCTTGATTCTATAAAGACATTGCCTCATGTACTCAAGTTTTTAAAGTTCACATATACAGTTTTTGGAATTATAGACCAAATACTATTTACGCTTTCACTAAAATTTTGAGTTTTATCAAACAAGCATCTAGATAAAAGTTCAAGACTAGAAACCTCTAAATACTTTTTTTATGCAATTCCTAATTGCAATAGGTAAGTTGTGTTTATGCTTATATGTGTAACCTTTCAGTATGGACATATTATATCTACACCACAAGTCACCTCCCATGGGGCATAAACCGTGTCGTAGATTCAAATCTGGGGAGATTTTATCAAAAATATAGCCTTAATAGCTTGCCTTATGGCTGACAAGTTAACTGAGTTGTTTTGAATAGCCAAAATGTAGTATCTTTGCAATTTATCTATTTCTGCATCTGTCAATATATTACGCCATCCTAGAGATTTTTTGTCCTCGAGCTCTTTGCCTTTTAATTTTAATACCCTGAGTTGTGTCCCCCCAACCTTTTCTCAACATGACCAACACATTCTAATTTTTAAATGTTGACATCTCTTTAAAGTTTAGATTCTAAAACTGCTTTTTGCATGCTTTAGAGTTCCCATATAGTTCAAGTATTGTGTATATCGTAAATTGTGCAATGCCTTTGAGCGATGGAAGATACAAAGTGCACCTTCAACTTCCATTTCCGTATTATTTCCAATGTCATTTTCTGAACACTCATTGCAATGTACATTGTATTTAAAATTACATGAGCATTTCCTCAATAATATTTTAGCATCAACAATTTTCAGTGTCCCCACAACTGCCGTAACAATACCATTTACAGAAGTATGGCCCCTTTTTTTGCCAGGTACCATCGATAGCCACCGGTACAGTTGGACCTCCATTATTATTTATTACTGCATTATTGTTTCGGCAGCAGCTAACGTCATAAATGCTTTGGCTACTTTCTATGTTGCGTTATTTAATTTATGCATGGACTCTCAAAACCACTTTGGTGGAGGTGACAAATTCATTACTCCTCAAAATATTTTCGCAACTGCTTCTTTTTTAATATACCTCATAACATATAAAAGCCTAGTGTTCACTTCATATAATTTTGTATCTTTTTTGATTAACTACTGCTTTAGTAAACTTGGTATTAGGAAATGTTTTAATAACACCACAAAAATCACAACATATTAACAATTTTGTAGCCAAACCCTGGATTTGGCAACCAAAATTTATGTGAATACCTTGTTTTTTACATTTTATTTATGTAATTAATGTTGTTTCAAAGCACAAGAAAACAGTACAATGTCAGTCATTTCACAAAAACATTCAAATGAATCTAAAAAAGAAACATACTCTTTATTAAACTTACCTAAATTTACTTTCAAAATTGAATTATTTATGTTGTGCAATTGTCTGACTGTTATGCAACATTTAATTCCACGAAAGTTTGGGTTTTCGAATCTATTTTTCCAAACTTTCGTTTTTTAAGTGTTTTATTATTAAACTCTGAGGCATATCTATAAAATCTTTTTGATAAAGAAAACGATTCTGCACAATAGCAAAAATTCGTTATATTTAACCACGTAAAAAACAGCATGTAAGCTACCACAAAGTAAATAAACACTACAACTATTCCCTTCACTTCTTTCCTGAATAAGCTGTTGATCAAAATGAATTCTTTTGATCAATTTAAATGATTTGAAAAGACTGAAAAGTAGCATGTGTCTTTTGTTTTGATTTGAAAGGGGCGTGGCAGTCAGCTGTTTTAGGGTTTGACAAATGTAAACAACTTTTTAAAAAAATATTAAAAATACTTCTAATTTTTTTTCAGCTAGAGCAAAAATTTAAATTGCATTAGAAAGAAAAAGAGTGGTATTTTATTTTTCAATCAAAATTGAGAAATCGATTTTTAATTCGATTTTCATGAAGTTGTGACGACTCACGCGTCCTTTCTCTAACATAACCTCTAAGTTCTTTGACGGCCACGATTAATGGCAAATCTTTTCCAACCCAAATCCAAGAAGTGAAATGAGGGATAGATGCAAATATGATATCCTTTAAAAGGACAGAAGTTTTTGTAAGCGCGATGGCAATTTAGAGAAAGTTCAGTTCAGAAAAGGTAGAAGCGTAAATTGACGGCCTACCCAAGAATCACAGAAATCTCGCCATTAATTCAAGGTACATACCATTGTACTCGAGCCTAGATGAATATCTGAAGTGGATTGGACCGTTGCTTGGAATTCAAGGTAGGAAGATTATATTCTGAATGCGAATATATTATTAAGATTGAGAGTAGGCGGATATAATATAATTAAATAGATAAGTGATCCAATTGCGCTATCTGTGTTAACTTCGGCTACGTGTTTTGGTTTATTCTTACTTAATATAAGTTTGTTCGATATATAAGTAATTTAAGTTAAACTCTTAATAAAAGTCATATTAAGAATTCTAAAATGTCACATCATTTCGAGAATTCCACACCTCTATCTTAGGCTGAAACCCCACGATATGGTCGACAAAGATCCACCATATCACAAAGTTGACCCCCTTAACGAGCATCGTTACCCTACATGTCGGGTCTTTAGTGGTACCGGTCTCGACCACATAACATGCCTACCCTGCTCCGATACCTTGACCACTCGGCTACCGCAGCCCGTTTATATGTTCACCAAGATGGGCGATAATATTACAATATAATTACCTTGATATTTTTCCAGTTTTTGGACAATTGCAAGTTTTCATTACTTTTTAATTGATAATCCTTATTAATTTTTCTATATATTATGTAATTACTTTATTAATGATATAATATAAAAATACAATTATTATTATATGTTATAAAGAAATATAATAAAAAAACAATTATAATCACAAAATATTCGTTATTTATAATAACTATTATTACATATTTTGTTATTTATTTATAATTATTACTTTGTTAGTCAAAATATAGTAATACTTATATGCTTTCCATCTTTTCCCAACTTATTCATTTATTAGTGTCTTGGGCATCAGGCATTCTATAATAATAGTTTCATTATTTATTTTATTTGTGGCTCATATTTACATCAATAATTTTAATACTCAGAAGGTATTTAAAAAGCACATCTTCATAAAACAAACGTGATGACTTGTTTGTTCTGACTCAATTAAAAATTATTCTTTTTCGTTGCTATCGCATTTAGAGTTGCTCAACCATAAGAACAGAAAATTTAGCACTAAAGTGATACCAAGTAAGCAAAAAGCATTATTAGGATTAATTAACAGCTAATGTAAATCGTTTTTTATATTCATTTAAAAGATTTGTATCCTTTAGAACAGCATCCAGTTTATGTGAGAGTAAATTTATCGTTTGATATATGTCAGATAGTATTTTGTAAGTTTTGTGACTTTTTTATTTTAATCTTGATGGTGAAAAGAATGAACATAGTACTTTTTTTTTAAAAATGAAAATATTTTCTTTAGAATTTGCAAAGGTTTTTTTAAATATAGCGAAAATATTTGTACCGTATATTCAGATATTATCAACTGTAGCAAAATATAAATTTTAGCGTATTTGATTGCATTTACGATTTTACATGAATTTTTAAATGAAATTAGGCTTAACTGGGAAATTTCCCGGCTCCCTTGTGTGCGTAGACTCTCGGAGCACGTGGGCCTGGGAAAACACTTCTTTCTCCTTTCGCCAGTCATGAAGGGGTTAAAATTAGCTTCCTGATGATTTGAAACCGCAAGGCCGCCATCCTAGATTCCATTACAGCGACAAGAAGCGCTGCTTGGCGTGACTCCTTTATCGTGCCAATCATCGCGCTGGGTGCCTTGCCCCATGATATCAAACTAAATCGCAGAACAATAATGATTATGATAAATTGCTGTATTCTTATAGTAAAATTGAAAAAATCGTAAAATTAAACCACAATATTTCTTATTTTTTTTTAGTTTTGAAGACGTTATATTGAAGTTCGAAGACTTCCCCCCTCCTCGGTGTACAAACGGTAAGTCTATTATATAGGCCATATTTTTATTTACTTAGATTTGAAATTTTTTAAAATTTAATTATTAAATATAGAGTTTTTATTTCATTTGAGAAGTTGCCTGATAAGTTTAAACAATGTTCATGTAAAGAACAAATGTACTTGTGTGTGTTGTTCTTATAATTAGTTGTTGAAACTAACAGAATAATTGAAATGACCAAGGGCAGTTTTCTTTTTTTGCTTACATTATAATTTGTAAATTCTTTTTAACAAATGTAATCATTCAGAAGCAGATATTCTAATATTTTCCGCTCGTCACTGCAGACCACGAAAATGCATTTAAAAAAATTTCCGATGTTAAATTTCAGAAAGTGCAATTAAGTACACATTGTCACTTAATCTCTATATTATCTTAATTAAAATGCGTTTCTTTCACACTCATGAGGTTTGTGCTTAGATAAATGCCTATACACTGGCCTACAAAAGTTAAGGAACAACATGTTTTTCGAAACTTACCGTAAAAAAAAATGGCAGTAACAATAAAATTTATAGTTTATATAAATGATAAAAACGAACTTCATACAAATCTATGCAAAAACAATAGGTGCAACTTTTTAAATAAGAAAAAAAAAAGAAATATATGAATGAGAGAAATAAGCATACATCAGACTTTCCTAATTAAGCGTGTAACTTTTGTTTATTTACAACAATTGTTAGCAGATTTGTTCAGAATAGGCAGTGGGTCTCGCAATATCTTAGAGAAGCCACATGCCCGATTTGTTAAGGTGGAGGGTGGTTGGATGAATGGAAATGGGGCTGTCACAGGCTGATGCTGCTAGGGGGTCTTAATGTGTCTCGTAGTGTGTTCACCGTCTCTGGAATCAATATCAAACCGAGGCCTCTGTGTCCAGAAGACATGTTCCAGGCCGACCACGAGCTACAACACCTTCAGGAGATCGTTTTATCGCTCTTTCGGAACGAAGGAAAATAAGGATTTCTGTGCTGCAACTTGTTGCAGATCATTCTGTTGCATTATTGAGAAGAATATCAGCTTTTACGGTGCGAAGGCTTCTGCAGAATTCAGATCTCTATGCAAGGCGACCAGTTCTGTGTGTACCGGTCAACAGACGACAGAGAAGGCCCGCTTATCTTGGGCAAGAGAACACGTTTCCTAGACCAGACAGAGATGGGCTTCTGTACTCTTTACAGACGAGTCCAGATTCACACTAGAGAGTGATTCAGGACGTCTGCACTGCTGGAGGGAACGAAGCACTGCATATCATTAATCCAACACTGTTGAAAGACACAGTTATCGAGGTGGTGGAATAATGGTTTGGGCAGTTATCTCATTCGGTGGTCACACTGACCTGCATGTGTTCTAGGGAGGAAATCTTGACTGGTGTGAGATATCGAATAGAGATCTTTGATCCATATGTCTGCCCGTATGCCGTTGCAATTGGCAAAGACTTCATTCTGATGGATGATAATGCACGCCCTCAACAAGCTGTAATTGATGAGGAATATCTTGAGGGTCTTGGTTTGGAGCGACTAGAATTGCCAGCTCGATATCCAGACTAAAATCCGATAGAGCATCTTTGGGACTATCTTGGTAGACAGGTTGCTGCTTTAAGTCCTCCTCCAAGGTCTTTAGGAGAGCTGAAACAAAGCTTATTCCGTGTCTGGCCTTCGCTTCCCATTTCAATAACCGACAACTTATTTGACAGCATGGAACTTAGATGCCTCCAATGCATTCAAGATCCATTATTAAAACCCATTTTTGATATTTTTCTGTGACATTTTACCCCATAAAACTGGGATTATTATTTTTTCCAAGAGTGCACTTTTCCAGCGAGATTGCCTTTTTTTTGTTGTAAATAATTTTTGAATTTATTTTATGTAAACTTCTATCTTGCAGTTAATTCTGTACTTGCGGTTGTCACTGTATATATGTGTACGTACTGTGTGTCAGATTTTATCAATTGTAGGAAAATATAAATTTTAGTGTATTTGATTGCATTTAAGGGCTTATCTGGGAAATACTCCCGGTCCCTTGTGTGCGTATACTTTTGGAACACGAGGGGGGCCTGGGGAAACGCTTCTTTCTCTTTTCGCCGGTCATGAAGGAGTTAAAATTGTCTTCCTAATGATTTGAAACCGCTAGGCCACCATCCTGGGTTCCATTCCAGCGACAACAAGCGCTGCATGGCGTGATTCCTTTATCGTGCAGATCATCACTTAGTGCCTTGCCCTATGATATCGAACTAGTTCCAGATGAATACCTTAATGATTATGATAAGTTGCTGTATTTTAGTTGTAAAATTTAAGACATTGTAAAATTAATCTACACGGCTTCTTATTTTTTTTAGTTTTGATGACGAAATTTTGAATTTGGAAGAGATCCGCCCTCCTCGTTGTACAAACGGTAAGTTTGTTAAACTTCACTTTTAGGTTTTTAGTTACTTTTAGGTTAAAAAAAACCTGAAATACCAAAATGGAAGGAAGAAAGAGAAGCAGACAAGAGGACGGAACTTATTTTTTTGATAATTATGGAACGGATTCCGATCCAAAGATTTCAAAGACTAATACCACTTTTGTAATAGAAAAGAATAAAGTAGAAGAAGCTTTGAGGGAATCCCACGGTGATGCGTTGGACATTCATGAAAGGACTGTTGAGAAAAAGATTCTCTCTACCTTTATGCCTGATCAAAGGGGAAAAAGTTTCAAAAAGAAGAGAATGGTCAAGTGATTCCTTTTCTAGTAGTTTGAAGGAAGTAAAAAGAGTAATACAGAAAACACCAAGACCTTCTAAGACTACCAAGACCATTACAAGTGCCGAAATTCACAAAAAAGAAGAATCACAATCCCAGACCGGTACAGGGCTGTTTCAATTGAGGAAGCCACCCTACAGACTTTTCAAACCCTTTCAAAAGCCCCTATTCAGGACAAGAGCAGCCTGCATCAAAGCCTTACCATTTACGTGTCACTACAAAAAGATCTAACATACCTATTTTAGCTTCTGGACAAGAAAAGTCTCCATCAAAACCTGAGCTTGTCACGAAAAGAACACTCACATTTCCTAAATATCTATCGAGACAAGAAAAATCTTCTTATGATGGATCGTCCGTGAAAAGATCCAGAGTGACTGTAAAACATTTTGAGTCAGTAAAATCTCCATCAAAGCCTGAATTTTCTCCTGTAGTTAGAGGAAGATCTAAAATACCTCTTTTAGCTTCTGGAAAAGAACAGCCTGCATCAAAGCCTGAGCATTCACGTGTCAGGAAAGGAAGATCTAAAATACATATTTTAGCATATGGGTATTCACCACAATGAGGTCCATTTAGACCTTGGAGAAAACTCAATGCCTATTGTCAAAAGGAAAGGAAATAGAATGACTGTTTCAGGAAAGAATAATAGACATCAAGTTCAAAATAAGCTCTGTGAAAGCCAAAGTTTCCAAAAATAAAAGTGCTGCTCCAGTTGACAACAATGAAGTCCAATCAGACTTTGGAGAAAACTCAATGTCTATTGTCAAAAGGAAAGAAAATAGAATGACCGTTTCGGGAGAAAATAATAGATGTTCACGTTCACCCACGAAACGTACCATTAGTCGCACACAATGCAAGCAATCAAAGGACGTAATTTCTAATGGGAACATTTCTGAACCAGCCAATGGTCTCAGACGGTCCTCTCGATTTCGAGTGCCCCCTCTGGACATATGGCGAAACGAGAGACTTGTGTTTGAGACACTACCTTCAGGCGAAGTTAAGTGTAGCATTGATAAAGGAACTGAGGAAGACAAATTTGGATTGATCCAAATTGCAAAAAAAGCAGCGAGGAGAATACAAATGAAGAAAAAGAAAGTGCAAACTGTAAAAAACACACCAATTGTGGATACAAAAACGGGTGTACAGTTCATGCACTTTTTTACATCGACCATTTGAATCTCTTCAATGGTCAGTGCCTCCAAACGAACTTGAGAGGCCTCCATACATCATGGTGAAAGCCTTTAGGGCAGAGTCAACTTCATTTGGCTTTCTTGATATTTCTCATTTTTCAATTAAGGAAGCGCGATACTCTCCTCACCACAATCTTCATTTTGTTCTAATGCAGGGGCACCTTGAAGTAGTTATCCAAAATACTACTTTCCCTTTTACGGCGGGGGACAGCTAGATTGTTCCGATGGGTGCTCTTTTTTCGTTCAAAAATTGTTTGAGATCGAGAGCATTGCTCTCATTTACGGCTTTCAAAAAACACCCTTTTTTCAGCATCAGTTCGCAGAATAGCTCAACTGCGAACTTGAACACTTTTTTGAGTTAAAAATATTCACTTTTTTAAAATATTTTTATACATAATATTTTGCTTAAATTCAGTAGAACCTGTTTTTGTGCGGTACTTTTTTATGCAATTTTATTTCTGTACAATTTGTTTTATATGATTTTATTTTTGGGCGAATTGTTTTGTGCAATTTTATTTTTTTTTTGTGTGTGACTTTTCTGTGTGGTCTTTTTTATGCGATATATTAATTGCAACGGCTTTGGCACCACTGTAATGTTTTCTATCAAAAAACATATACACACGTGTATATGTACATTAATAGAAAATACAGTGGTGCCACAGACTTTGAAATTCATATACACACTATGTAATTTTGGAATACTTTTGTGTGGTTTCTGTGAATGTAGTTTATATCTACCGTACAAAAACAGGTTTTACTTACATCAATCTTTAAACGTGTTGCTGTTGTTTTAAATCACCTTGAAGCAGGAAAGCCTACACCAAGTCCATTTGACCTTTGAACAGAAGAATGTTAGAAACTAGGTCTTGATTTCCAAACACCTGTCCCAGGGAAATGCCGCAGCACCTATAAAGGTTCATGTATTTAAGCAAAAAATATTTTTTTCAGCCACCCATATGGTAAAAGAGAATAGTGACGCTGTCAGAGGAATGCTCGTCCAAACAGCCATCCAGCCAGTAACCAACCGGGACTTATGAGAGGTTTAGTTGTCTTGATGGAAAATTCCATTACCATGCGGATAACAGAACTGCATAAACGGATGGGGGTGATCACCCAGTAATTCTACATACCGAATGCATAGCTGGAGGTTGGTACACGCACCAAAGATCACAAACAGTGCCACGAAAAAAAACATCCCCGATCATGATTGAGCCACCAAGTCCTTGTACAGTTCCAACTTGGCATTCAGGATCCATAAATTCATGAACTTGACGCCATATTCTCAGCCTCCCGTCGGCGGTAAGTAGTCGGAATCAAGACTCATCTCTCCATGCTACTCCTTTCCAGTCCTCTACACTCCAGTCTATGTGTTCTCTTGCCCAGGAAAGACGTGCAACTCTATGGCGAGCATTGAGCAGTGATACTTTTGTAGTTCGACGGCTCCCAAAACCCTTACGGTGAAGCGAGCTTTACACAGTCCGTTTATTGACTGTGCGACTGGCACCATCATTAAACTGGGTGGTAATTTGAGCTTATGTTTGGCTTTGCTAGCGCCTGAGTAATCTCTCATCATGCACTGACAAGGCTAATTGTTCTTTCCAGTTTGCCCGATCGTCAGTTTTTTGTCCGCCATTCATGTATTCTTGACATACTCTTGACACTGTCAGCCTTGAATATCCCAGTTGTCAGATGATTTCAGAAATTGAATGGCCCATGCTTCACGTACCTACTATTTGTCTGCGATCGAAGGCGTCTAAATCAGGCAGTTTACCCATACTGGATATTCCAACAACTAATCCAGAACAACCACAGTATGCGCTATATATGCAATTACCACAACGTAATCACTTTCACATAAATGATGTGCAATGCTACATAATTTGCATAGCTCTTGCTATCCCTAATTTAGTGTATTTTTATATATCAGTTTTTGCTTAAGGTATGTGACTACTTCGGAGCACTTTTTTTGAATATATAAATTTTCAACTAAATATATACTTTTTTTAATTGAAATGGGACATAAAACTAGGAATTTAATTACAATTTACACAAAATTAAAAATAATTTGTATTGGGATTTTTGAGTGAAATTTTAGTGAAAAATTGCAGTTTCAGTAAACTTTGTATTTTAAATTATAATTAATATATTTAAAAAATATTTATACAATACATAAATATAACGTTTTTATCTGTGCTTAGAGCTGTAAGATTTGTAATATTTTGAAAGTATTTGGAGTACGTCAATTGTTATGCAAAAATTCAATTTTTTTCAAAAAAAACTAATGTTATTTTTCTCACAAAAAGCGCATTAAAATATATAAATATATGCACATAGATTAAATTATATATATATAGTCTATAATACAGATAAAACTAAATTAAACAATTTCTCAAAATTTCAGTTCAATATCTTGAAATAAATCCTGTAATGAACTTTACCGTGAAACAAAAAATTGAAAAACATAGTTTCTCAGAAAATGCATTTCAAGATTTTAATACAGAATCAAAAATTTTCTACTAAATGTACATTTTTTAAACTCATCATTTATAGGTCAAGATCTCTTTAGCTTCATGTTTAACTAATTCGGAATTTTTTTTTTTACCCTTTTGCTGTTTTCTGGAGAGTTTTATAGACTATAACAATTGTCATTTTTAGTGACATTTTAATAAAAAATTGCATTTGAGATATTTTACACAAAATTCTAATAAATGTATTCAAATAATATTTATGCAGTACATAAATAACATCTTCATATGTGTTAGAAATTAAAAGATTGGTAATACTTTTGTTAGTTTTTTAAACATTGCAAATTTTATGCGAAAATCGATTTTTTTGAAAAAATTAATGATTTTTTTTTTATATAAAAATTTAATAAAATACATAAATATATAACCCAGATAATAGGTTTTGATTCATAACACAGATAGCAGATAAATAAAACATGTTCTGAAAATTTTAATTCAATATCTTAACCCACGGTCACTCGCGCGTGTTTTTGCTACCGTCGTTACTCGCGGGGTGTAGAGAACACCTCAAACTTTTAACACGTGTATTTAAATATGAAAATAAAATTAAGTCATTATGATACACATTTATAAAGTGCAAAATGTTTTTGTATTATACAAATAAAATTATTAAATTTATTGCGTATAAATGAGAATAACATTAATTTAAACTTAACATACAAAATTTTCATTTTAAAACTCATAATTTTATAATTTTTTATAAAAACCAGTATATATATATATATAAAACGTATATACCAGTCATAAATATACTTTTTAATTAATGATATAATGATAGTAGAAAGTAGAAAAATAATATTTTAATCATTTTCCAAACATTCAGAGCAAACTGTATACATATGCTCAACTTCTCGCGGGAGTTCTCAGCCCCCAAGATAAATTTTTGAAGGTCATTACATTCCAATCGTTTGAGAAAGAAGGGTTGCATCAGGCCTGTAGGTTCAATGACCTAAAATGTGGAACTACAGAAAAAATCGTGGTTCTGCGCATTCTTTTTAGAATCCTGGGAGGATTTTCTTGTTGTTGGGGTATACAGAACATCCCGCGCGAGTGATCGCGGGTTAAAAATATTTTGTGTAGGGATTTGCATCCGGTTTTGTAAATTCCCTTTACGGTTTACTAATTATGCTGTAACTTTGCTTCTAAATATCACAGAAACAAAAATAGAGTGTTTTTGGAATCTTAAATGTATTGGGCTATAAAAGGAAAACACAAAAGAAATTTCGAAAATTTTCACTAAAATGACGAATTTTCCATAGTCACATACCTTAAATACAGTAGAACCTGTTTTTGTGCGGTCCTTTTTTATGCGATTTGTTTTGTGATTTTATTTTTGAGTGATATTTTCTGTGCGGTCTTTTTTTATGCGGTATATGAATTCCAACGGCTTTGGACACCACCGTAATGTTTTCTATCAATGTACATATACACAAGTGTATATGTACATTAATAGAAAACATTACAGTTGTGCCAAAGACGTTGAAATTCATACACCGCACAAAAAAAATCACACAAAAATAAAATCGCCCCAAAAGAATTGCATAAAAAAGGACCCCACAAAAACCGGTTCTACTGTATTCAAGCAAAAACTAATTTATAAATATAACTGAATTATAGGGATAGCAAGAGCTATGCAAATTGTATAGTGCTGCACATCATTTATGTGCAAGTGAGGACATACTATTATACACTTGCCTCCGAAAGTCTGCGTACAGGAGATCATCTTTCATATTCATGCAAAGATCGCTAATTAAATGAAGTCTTTCTGAATCAATATTATTTTTTTATTACTTCCTCTAACGTCGTAAATTCAAATAGTGTATAAGCAACAATCACCTGAATATTACATAATATAATACAAATATTTATTACTTGAGAACGTCACAAATCGTGTGCATCAAAAGTCTGCACACACTGGAAAAAAGACCTTTACAATAATAAATTGTAACTAAAAGTTTATACTTTTTAAGCTATTCCGTTCTTTCTGTAAATCTTTCAACATATTTGGCAAGGATTTAACTAGCTGAATTGTTTCATCTGTGGATGTTTTGTTCCATTCTTCTACTCTGACAGATTTGAGTATTTCCTCTTGGATATTATTACGTTCTCCCTGATTGTTCATTCGAGTAAATCTCACAAATGCTGTATTGTGCTTAGGTCTGGGGACTAGGTTGGCTTTTGTAATTGGTTTGGGACATGTCAGTACAGCCATGGCTTCACAATGTGAGCCATTTGCTTGATACCTTTGTGCTGCTGAAAGTAAAAATCATTACTCATCCCAAATTTCTCGGCATATTGCACTGATATTTTACTTTAATAAGTTCAAGTAACCAAATTTGTACATTGTTGATTCAATAAATTTCAGATTACCACCCGAAAGGCTTCCAATGTACCACCAAATATTATGCCTTCTCCTCCATTTTTGATAGTCGAAAAAGGATTCTGTTAAGATTTGTCCAGCAATTTTTGCAGGTATATTTTAGTGCATTTTGATGCTAAATTACAAAAATTACTTTCAATTGAATATATTACATTTTTCTAACAAAAAAAGAAAAATATGTGTCCTATTTAGGTGTTTTTTGGCAAAAGTCATTCTCTTAGCTCTGTTCATTCGAAAGGTGATGGCTTCTTGAGTGCAACTCGGGCATGATAGTCATCCTTTTTCAGTTTTCTTCGAATTGTAATTAAAGTCACACTTTTTTGCAATATCTCAGCAACACTTTTAGCAATTTGTGAAGCTTATAGTCTTAGATTTATTTTTATAGCGTGTATTACAAAGCAAGATTCTCGAGGTGACACTGCAGATGGGCGGCCGGATCTTGGCTTGGACGTTAAAGTTTTAGTTGATTTGTAGTTAATGAACACTTTTTGAATCAATGAATGTCTCCTATAAACAATTTCAACAATTGCTGTAAAAATTTTCCCCTTTTCTGAAGATATATGATGATGTTTCTTTCAATAATATATCGATCTCCATTCTATTGCCTGTCAAGGAAACACAAGAACTTTCAAATCTCAAATCCTAAATAAATCTTAAAAGAAGCTTATAATTACTTAAAAACCTGATTTTTAGTTCAATTATTTTACAATAAAATTTCTTTAAAAGCTCTTTTTGGTAAATGTACGCAAACCTTTCGTGCGGATGGTTGGTGATTATTTAGTGGTTATTCTTGTTTTTTCTCGTTAAGGTGAATTTTGTTGCTGATTGAATAAGGAAATTTTGAAGAATTGCTGACAAGTATTTTGATTTTCTAAGGCATAAACACGTAAGAGGATTGCCTTTACGCAGACTTTCGGAGGCAAGTGTATAGCGCGTACTGTGGTTGTTCTAAATTAGTTGTTGGAATTGCCAGTATGGGTAAACTGCCTGATTTAGACGCCTTCAATCACGAACAAATCGTAGGTGCGTAACGAACAGGCCATTCAATTTCCGAAATCTTCTGGTAAGGGGAGGGCACGACTAAGGAGACTTATTTTGGGATGAGACGTGGTGCAATAGTAGTGATCCTTTAGGGTGTTCAACCCTCAATGTAATTCCTCCGAATGGCCAGTCAACTCGGATAAAATAGACTTCGAAATCCATTCTAAGATTTTATAAAATTAGGTTTTAATTACCTCCAGTGATTCAGTGGCATAGTTCGTAGAACGCCTGCTTTCTGCGCCGGCGGATAAGGTTCGAATCACGCGATCAGCTTTTTTTTTTCAATTCATTTATTTTCTAAAAAAAATTAAATAAATTGATTTAAAAAGGACTTATTAAATATTTGATATAATTGTAAAATAGTTAATCAATAATATATAAAAAAATACTTTATTTTTATTATATTACTTATAAAATAATGAATTTAATAATAAAAATAATTATTTTATATTGTATGTAATAATTTATATATAATATATTGTATTTCTCATTATAAAACTATTTGTTACTAAATTTATATATAATATCATTTAATATTTATTATATATTTAATTATAAATATTATTTATTAATAAAAAAAATATATTTATAAAATATAATATAAATATTTATGTAAGTAAAGTAACTTTTTTACTTTTCAAAATGAAAACTAATTGCTCACAATACCCTTTAATATTTAATAAAACTTTCATAAATAAGTTTATTTAATTTCAAAAAATAGTAAAACAACATGTTTTATTAAAATACAAAAGTAACATATGTCTTTTTTATATATTACTAATTTAATTATTGTATAATTATATGAATTATTTAATAAGTTCTTTTTAAATAAATTTATTTAATTTAAAAAAATAAATAAATTGAAAAAAAAGTTTATCGCGTGATTCTAACCCTACCCGCCAGCATAGAAAGCAGGCGTTCTACCAACCACGCTACTGAATGGCTGGCGGTAATTATAACTTAATTGTATGAAAGCTAAGCATGGATTTCGAAGACTATTTTCTCTGAATGGACTGGCCATTCGGCGGAATTACATTGAGGGTTGAACACCCTAACGGAGTATTACTATTACACCGTCTCGTCCCAAAATAAATTTCCTTAGTCGTGCCCTCCCCTTGTGAGAGCTAGGAATTTCAAGGTCGACTGTGTCAAGAGTATACCAAGAATACATGGATGGTGGGCTAAAAACTAGAGATCGGGCAAACTAGAAAGGACAATTAGCCTTGTCGGTGCACGATGAGAGATTACTCAGGCGCTAGACAAGCCATACATAAGCTCGAATTACCACCCAGTTTAGTGACGGTGCCAGTCACACAGTCAGTAAACGGACTGTGCAATGCTCGTTTCACCGTATGGATTTCGGGAGCCATCGACCTCCGAGAGTACAACTGTTTAATGCTCGCCATAGGGCTGCACGTCTTTCCTGGGCAAGAGAGCACATAGACTGGAATGTAGAAGACTGGAAAGGAGTAGCATGGAGTGATGAGTCTCAATTCCGACTACTTACCGCCGACGGGAGGCTGAGAATATGGCGTCAAGTTCATGAAGTCATGGATCCTGCATTCAACGTTGGAACTGTACATGGGCTTGGTGGGTCAATCATGATCGGGTTTTTTTTTCGTAGCTTTGTTTGTGATCTTTGGTGCGTGTACCAACCTCCCACTATGCAATTCGGTATGTAGGGTTACTGGGTGATCCCCCCTATTCGTTTATGCAGTTCTGTTATCCACACGGTAATAGAGTTTTCCAGCAGGACAACTGTACCTCTCACAAGCCCCGTTTCGCTACTGGCTGGTTGGAGGAGCATACCTCTGACTTTTCTGACATACACTGCTGTTTCTAAAAAATGCAACACCATGAAAGAATCATCAGAATGAAATGAACTTTGCAGTAAATATCAATTCTAGGATGTTACGTAAAATAGTAAAGTTCCAGAGCCACCGTTCATGCGTGGCGTGTGCAACGCCCTCTGAACAGATGCTGAAAAGGTATAAATAGATTGCTGTAGCGGGTCCTACAGCTTCAAAAGACGAACTTTTGCTACGCATATAAGCAATATGGAATTCTCTTCCAAAAGCAGACATTCAAAATCTGTTTGACTCCATGCTACGTAGTATAGCAACACTTATTGCAGCGCGTGGTGGCTACATAAAATACTGATTTCGGACACTTATATATAATACTGTTTTCTTGCTTTGAAAATTTCGTCATTTATTTGCACAAGTACAAGTCATTTGTGCATTCAATTTCATTTAATTCTGATGATTCCTTCATGGTGTTGCATTATTTAAAAACAGCAGTTTAAATTGGCCATCTAGAAGCCCAGACTTAAATCCTATTGTTTGTAATCCTTGTAATTTGTAAATCCTTGGAATGTTTTGGGAGAAGGCATGAAACACCATCACACAGCATCAACAAATGTTGCTGAATTATGGACAGCCGTAGCCAATATTTGACAATTCATTCCCGTGCAACGTTTCCAGAAACTTGTTGAATCTATCCCTCGTCGTGTGGCAGCAGTTATCAAGGCTAGAGGAGGCCCATCTCGTTACTAGGTAGGTATGCATAATTCAGTGGCACTTTAGTGAAATTTCAGCTCAATCGGTTTAAGACATTAGCTTCAAAATTGAGTTGCAAGACTCCACCCGAACTAATTACATTGCAAGTTAAATAAAAGCTTATAAAAAATTGAAATACTACCAATTGCATATCTTTGGACTGAAATATTCCTAGCAATGTATAAATAAATAATGTGTAAATCTTTTTAATTATATATAATGAAATGAGTTAATCTCCATTTTATTATGGCGTATTATATTGTTACGTAGATCCGAGGGTTCGAGGATTTTATCCAAAACAGTCACAAAGAAAATAAACAGTTCTTTTAGAGCGATGCGAATTTATTATCAAAAATCCAATCCTTAAAATACAGGATTCAGCAGCAATATTCACAGCGTAAATAACCGAAGGTCTTCAAACCTTCAACATCAATCAAACACAATAATCAGCGTTTAAAAATACACGGAATTAAAGATTATTCACAAGCACAGCCGAGCTAATCGCTAGTCAAAACAATCCTCATTCCTCACTGGTTTAATCCAGCCTCCTCGCCATCCCGGCAAATATCTTATTTATAGGCGCGACAGAAACTTCCAGAAATATAACAGCTCGTGTCATTGAACGTGACACTAGTGGAGAGATCTACTTCTTTCTAGAAGATTCCCGAGGGTTCCGAACTCGCCAACATGGTCGCCAATGACGCCAAATTGGCCGCCAACGTGGTCGCCAAAAATGATGCCAACTTGACTCTACCGCCAAGATTCCGCCAAGTTCTCATTGGATCGCCATTATAACGTAAGGGGCGATATTGCTTGTGTGAATGGTACAATTTTAACATGAAATAAACATAACATAGAGTAATATAAATGCATTAAACAATCAAATATACAAATTATTTACACTATTTACACAAAATTCGTAACAATATTCTTCATATTCTTCTATTTCATCGAATCTAAAATGTTTCAATATTTCAGCTATTTTATATGTTTTATTCCGAGTAGATAATCTTCATTTTTCTAAATCGAGTCTGGCACACATCTTGCTGCGATGTGTAACTGCAGTGAATTACCTCAGACCTTTTAAACACTGAAAATTCAGCGGGTAAGAAGATTAAATTGCATTGTTTTCTTTTTCTTTTGTTAAATAATTAAAATAATTTATTGCTTGAAAAATTTCGAACTGCAAAGTATTATTAAGAAAAGAATTTTGTGTATTAGATGTTATAGGTATCGAGCTATCCTAAAATCGTGATTTCTTTTAAAAACTGACAAATTTTTTTTATATAATTTTATTTTATAAGCCATCTTATTAGCTTTATAAAAATACCGTTTTTTTATTTTCCATTCACTAGATCAAAAAAACTACAAGTGTTTTAAAGAAGCAGATGCCATAACTTTACAAAAGATATCAAACTTTAAAATGCGTTTTACATGAAATGTGTTTTTTTTCGAAAAGCTCAAACGGGGACAACGATTGCTGAAAAAGTTTTTAAAATAATTATCTGTGCAATTTTTTGTGTATGTTCTGTATAACAGTAGAAGTGTTTTAACTTCAGATTTATCAATCACTTTTTTATTACAAAACTTTCAGTTCTTTATGTAAACATAATTACTGTTTCTTTTAAAGCAATTTCATATTTTAACTCGGGTAAAAAGCTTTAATTTTAGAAAAAATTAAAATATCTCTTATCCTGAAGGTCATTTCTAAAAGTAATCGCGAAGTAACACATCAAAATTGAAACAATGAGAGAATATGTTCATTTATTATTTGAAGCGGGCCCCGTTTATGTAATTTTTTGTCAATTTTTATCCATTTTTTCCTATTTAAGTTTTTTTTTTTTCCTCTTCTTAATTTTAACCTTTTTTTTTTCTTAATATGTACTAAATAAATCTAAAAAAAAAAAAGAGCTCCATACCTCCATTTTTTTTTAAAGTTGTATGTAGTCGGATACCTTAACATCTCACCTGGCAATTTTGCATGGAACAATGAATTGTGGTTTCAAATTTATTGGTAATTTATAAACAAAAGTACACTTCGCTTTAGTCTAATAAAAAAAAATTCTCAATGTTGGTCATTTTGTTATACATTAGTTCATTCAAAATGTTTGTAACTTACTTCAAGAAAAAAAAAAATCTCTGTACTCATAATAAAGTAATCTTTAATCCTTTCCCACAACGATTTCTAGTATTAACGGTTGTTCTGAAACAAGTGTTTAAAATTATTCACATAACATGATTGCTGGAAATGTTTGACGCTGCTTCAAGAATGGGTGAAAGGAAAGCAATCTTAGGGAAGAATGATTATTCAGTGTTTATTTTAGCAGTTCACCCAAGTACTCAAAGCAAATGATTCTAGGATCGTTCATTGAACCAGTTATGGCTGCAGGAAATTTTTTTTAAGTGAAGTGTTTGATATATTCGCGCTACAATACGCTTTGACTAATTTCTTCCAAAAAGGGTTAAAGCCCTCGTGTAGCTGAACAGTGCGACGTTAATATTCAATCAATCAATCAATCAATCCAAAAAGAGTTTTTTTACGCAGGGGGAAAATCGTATAGGGTATCTATTCTTAATTTGCTGCGGAGTTAACTAGTTTGAAATATGTGTTTTTATTTTTGGTTTTATTAGAACACGCGTAACACACACACACAAAACAGCTAATCTAAATTCATATTTAAATTTCAGTGTAGTGCTTCTCTCTTACACTCAATAATAAACATCCTAACTTGAAAGGGAATAGTGTCAATTTTAATAACATTTTTTTACCACACTCTGGAACTGAAGCGAACGTATTTTTATGTTTTTATAAAAATTATTTCTCACGAATAACTAGCCAGTGGCAGCCGGAGCTTAGTGGTCAAGGCAGTGGACTCGGGACCAGGTTATTATGAGTTCGAGTCTAGTACCGCCGTGTAGAGGGGCGATGCAAGTTAAATCTGTCAGAAGCTTAAATCTCCTCCCGTTGGTGTGGTGTGGAGGTTAGGAGACGGGTGTCAGCTCAGGTTTCATCCTCGTCACTTGACCATAGCTCAAAATGATGAGGTGCATCCTCAAGCAGCCGAATAGTGTGACGTTGATATTCACTCACTTGATCGATAATAACAGTAGGTAAATATGAAAGCTAAATAGTGTGGCAAAAAAAAAAAATTTTAAATGTCGGTCATGTCGTATGATTATACGGCATGTAAAAGATCCCTAGAGTGTCTGTTTGGCTTGGGTGCTCTCGTCAGAAACAAATCCTAGTACAGGTTCGCATCGTCAGAGCTCAGGTGCCTGCCTATAGGGAGGAAACTGGGCGTCAA
This sequence comes from Trichonephila inaurata madagascariensis, assembly GCA_019973955.1. NCBI lineage: Eukaryota > Metazoa > Arthropoda > Arachnida > Araneae > Nephilidae > Trichonephila > Trichonephila inaurata. The sequence continues at coordinate 23,867 of BMAV01009623.1, read as the reverse complement.
AATTATCTTCAGTGATTGGTATCCTCTTATATGGGCGCCGCACAAAAGAAAGATATCAGTTTCCGGGAATGTACTATAACTGCAATGGTAAAACACCAATCCGCAAACCATTAGAAATAAAAAAAAAAAAATTTAAATTCAGGTGGAATAACAATATATTTTTTTTAAGTTTATAAAAAAAATCTAAATGTTATATTAATTCTCTAAGCTAAGACATAAAAAAGGTTAAGTTTATCTGATTAAGATATCCTTACAGAAGATGTGACAACGAGTGAAAATGAAAAACGAGATTTCAAGTCCCAACGATATTCGAGGGAGGAGGGGGGGCAGAGTTTTTGAAGTGGATTTCTGGTTTGCAAGTATTGAAAATTGTGTGAACTCTTGTTTAACCCCTTCGGGAACAGGCAATTTATCTGATTAAGCCTAACTTCATTTAAAAATTCATATAAAATCATTTCTGTAATTAAATATGCCGAAATCTATAGTTTATAATCATTTTCCAAATTCCACAAGTTCTAAATTCATATCACACTAGTGTGATCAGGGAGCTCATAACGGGAAAAACGTAACTTCGCATATGATACCGCGTTTAATGAATTTTTCACATATGTGATCGTGGTCCTGACGGGGTTAAGAAGCGTAATCTTTCCTGAACTACTCGCATCGAATTTGCCAAATATTACAATGGATGCCAGAGTTGATATGCCATTGTAAAATTTCAACAATCCTTCCTGATTTTCGAAGGCAATGCACAGTGAGTGAGTACCACATTAACTTTTTGTGACAAAAATATTGAAGGTTTTTAAGAAGTATTTAGTATAGCTTCTTTAAAAAATTCTCAGAATAAATATATCTCAGAATAATATATAGATTGGATAATTCTGAGAATAAATGTATATCTATTTTATAAGAATTAGCACACCAGTGCATATTTTCATTAAAAAAAACTACCGTACAAACCTCAGTATAAATTGTTTGTCAGCATAAATACCGTATATATAGATACTAAGACTTACCTGAAATTCTGAACACAATTTTAAGGAAGAATTAAAAAAAAAAAACTAGTGCAAAATGGTTTTTTGATATCCGATTTTACAAAGTTGGAAAAAAAGTAAAATCTAACCAATATGGTGCAAATAATTTATTTTAACAGTATAAAAAACTTTTAAATATATACATGAACCTCTGTAAAAACAAACCGTCAATATTTAGTTCAATTTCTCCATCCAACAATTTATTCAATAGCAGTAATATTGAGAAAAAAATTGCAGCTTAGATTCGAATCAATACGCTTTCTTATCTATTTGTCGTCTCCATTGTTGTAACAATGTAACTGTTAAAACAATGACAAAAGTTGGCGTCGAAAACCGGGTTTTCAGTCATATTTGGTTTGCATTGTTAAACAATGCAGACAAATGATGCTCTTTTTTCAATTCCTACTATTACTTCACTCTTTCCTTATATATATAAATATTTATTTATTTATACATATGTCTTGCACAAATTTTCAATCGTTAATAATATAATTTCTATTCATCCATTGAAAGCAGGAATTGACTTAATTTATTTTTTTTATATATAACTTGTATGTAATAATTTTTTACGAATTGAGCTCTATAAAAATATAATATTTTTAAAAACGACTTAGTTTAGGAAAAAAAAATTAGATGTAAAAATGAGCGATGGGTTTGGTTGCATAGATTAGAATGTTGATAGTAAAAGTTTAATTTTTTTATTCTTTAAAGATTTCTATATCTTTAAAGAATAGCTGTCCCTCTTCACAATGTCCCTTGTCCCTCTTCAATCCGTTACAAACTTGTAACAAAATGAGTCAGCTATGAGACTTGCAGTCCAGAGCCACTTCGAGAAATCAGATACAACGACAGTAGGCCATATAAGCAAAGAGGCCTGTTGGGCCAATGACATTCCAGCACGCCTTTTACACTGGAATGAAAGTTGCAGCTTAATGTCCGAGACCGTGAGGCACCAAAGGTTGAAGTCTGACTTTGCCTCATTTCGTCAATGCATTTAAATGAGCCTATTGGAATGTCCTTCATGCATTGGGTGGTCCTACCAGGAGAATACACTCCCGACGTGCGGTGGTGCTAAATGTGTAACAGCAATCTCCATTATCCGAGCCTCCAAGAGATCCCTACAAGTTAAGAATGAGGCATAAGGCTTCTGAAGATAAAAGAAAACTACCTTTTCAGGACGAAAACAGCCACCATCGCATCTTGTTTTGGAACCTTGGTGGACTAAACAACTCTA
>BMAV01009623.1:0-16599 GCA_019973955.1 Trichonephila inaurata madagascariensis | reverse complement strand
GCAAAAAAATATTTTTTCTTAATTTGCAACTCACGTAAAATTAACTCGTTAAAAACTTCTTTATCCTTCAATCTGTATTGTTTAATTTTTCAATTCACCCGTGTGAAGAACGGGCATTCCAGCTAGTTTGTATATATTAACCCAATTGAAAAGATTAATGTGGTGATGCAAACACCTTTATCTCTCGCACAATTCACACTTCCTTTTGCTGTAGAGCACGAAAAGTATTTTGGGAAAGGTGAACAACTGAAGTGGTTAAAAATGTGAGATTAATACAAAGTGAGTACAATAGATGGACCCCATTAAAAAATCCTGTTACTGAAAATACTGCTCGTATTACAATAAGGGATGCATAAATGTAAAGAGAAATATACCAAGTTTTTCTTTTTTTGTTACATGTGCGACGCTCTTGTTACATGGATTGTAGATACAGATTCGAACTGAAAGAGAATGAGTGGACTCTAAAATTAAAAAATATTTATCTAACGAATCTAAGAACAGGAATGAATAGTGTTGAATAAATCATTAATAATAGACTTTCGACAGAATAAGAATTGAAGCATTAAGAATTCCACAAGAACAAAGTGTGACGAACATTATTTGACACCAGTTGATGACGTCAGAGATCAAGAGCGAATAGTGTTATTGCCTGAGTTAGTAAGGGAGAAGGGTTTTCTGGAATCCATTGCCCCTATGCTCCGAGATAGGCTCCTCTAAATAAAGGATGAGTGAATACCGTTTGAGGGTCCCGGCTAGAAGCAGAGAGCAGAAAGGTGCTCCCACACACACACACAGTGTTTAAGATGATGTTTTTAGTGTTCCTGTAAATAAATTATATATTTATATCTCTAGCCTGACTGTGTGTTTTCGTACCCAATACGTCACAAAAGTTTCAACATACCTCACTTTATTCCACGAAATGATTCGAATGAATTAACATTCTGATTGTTTAGGTAGAATTGTATTTATTATTATTCTTTATTTTTATTGTTATTTAATGTGCTTTCTATGTTCACAACAGTGCTATCTTGAATAATCTAAAATTCTTCCCCACCAGGAGTATTTAAGTCAGTTTTGAGATGGGTCATTTCTCAGTCCTCCATCCTTGGTTCGGATGTTGGCTACTCGTACCAGTTTATCTGCACCTGGATAAGTTTCAATCACGTTACCAATTTTGCAAAGTATTGGGTTGTTCGGAAAGTCATTTCGTTTTTTTTGGGGGAACATGAAAGACAGTTTTCGTATAATGAATAAATATTTTATTAAATTATATATTGGCCATTCTGGTCCAACACCTTTTGCCATCTTTCTGGCAGTAACATAATTCCCCTCTCATAAAAGTTTTGGTCCTTGCTGGCAAAAAACTGGTTCAGGTGGTTTTTGACATCTTCATTTGAGGTAAAGGTTTTACCATCCAAAAAATTTTGCAGGGACCGGAACAAATAGTAGTCGGAAGGCGCCAGATCTGGAGAATATGGTGGATGTTGCAGTACGTCCCATTCAAGCTGTAAAAGTTTTTGGCGAGTGACCAAACTTGTGTGAGGTCTCGCATTATCCTGGTGGAACACTACACCCTTCCTGTTGATTAATTCGGGCCTCTTCTCTTTAAGTGAATCATTCAATTTGTCCAGCTGATGACAATAGACTTCTGAATTAATCGTTCTATTGTCCGGCAAAAGCTCAAAAAAAAACGATTCCTTTGACATCCCACCAAACGGAGAGCATCACCTTTTTTTGGTGAATGTTGGCTTTTGACACGCTTTGAGCCGGTTCATCTTTTCTGCTCCATGACCTCTTGCGTTTAACATTGTTGTATACAACCCATTTTTCGTCCCCAGTAATAATCCGCTTCAAAAGCGCGACGACACAAATTTCGCTCCGTAAGGACATGGGGCACCCACACATCGAGCTTCGAGGTTAAGCCCATGCCTTTCAAATGGCCATAAACAGTCGAATTCGACAAATTTAATCTCTCACCGATCTCTCGTGTGGTTATTCGCCGATTTGCATCAACTAATGCCCTTATCGCATCTTTGTCAGCTTCGACCGGCCTTCCAGACCGTGGTGCATCTTCGACATCAAAATTGCCGGATCGAAATTTTGCAAACCAGTTCAGGCACTGGCGTACTGTTAATACGCCTTCTCCATACACATCCGTCAATTTTTTTCTCGCTTGGACAGCATTTTTACCTTTTCTGAAGTAAAAAAGTAAAATATGACGAAAATGCTGCTTATTGCTCTCCATATTTAAAAGGGCACCAACCAAAAACTACTGCGTAGAATTAATAGAACTTTTTCACACACAAGCCTTGCAATATCAGCTCAAGACATATAATGGCTATGCGGCTTAAGTGTGAAGTTGGTTTCGAAAAAACGTAATTAAGTCCTCTGACGGGAAAAAACGAAATTACTTTCCGAACAACCCAATAGAAAGGGCAAATGAGGATATCATGAATTACCACCCAATCTCCAACTTGTAGATTAATTCTTTGAGAATATCTTTTGGGTCTGCTTTGTAAGTGATGTAGATAATCTCTGGACCATCGCTTCCAGAATACTTGCTTGATTTGTTGTAACCAATTCCAGCGAAAAGGTAATCTGAGATTTGTGGAGGATGCTCCATCTGGAAGATCGAAGAGTGGGACTCCGGTTAAGAAATGTTCAGGAGTAAAAGCTCTAACGTCTGAAGGATCTGGGGACGGTGGTTCAGAAGTCTTGAGGATAAACAGGCTTCAATTTGGCATAACAGGGTAGATAACTCTTCAAAAATCAGAACACTGAATTTACATGCCTTGAGCAGATAACTTCTAGTGAGAGTATATAACTGCTGCCTCCCATAAGCTTCCAAAGTGAGGAATATACGAAGGTATAAAGTGCCAGTTAATAAAAGAACTTACTCTAAAGTTGTGAATTTCTTCACTACGAAGAATCTGAAATATTTGTTTGAGATGGTTGGCAATACCTTTACAATTTTTACCACGGTCTGAGCAAACATCAGAAGGAATACCTCGCCGTGCAACAAATCTTTTTAATGCTGCCAACAATGTTTGAGCCGAATGATCCGAAACTGCTTCCAGCCTTTGTGCTCCTGAATATAATTATTTAAATATATATATAGGTTTGGATTTAGTGATAAAAGGCCTTGCAAAAAATCAATACCAACTTTACTTAAAGGGCGAATTGGAGTAAATTTTCAGTTGGTATAAAACTCTCTCATAATCGGTTGTCAAATATGCCTTTTGATGTGCTTAAACAAGATGCATTCATGTAAAATTTTCCTTACTACTTATCGTCCATTTATAAGCCAATTTCTTGTCTAATTATGGAAAGAGTTCAATGCACATCCGTGTGAAAATGTTGCCTTTGGTAATGTTGAACAATTCACTTTGTGATTCCATGAGTGTTCGGAAGTAGGATGGGATGGTTTGAATCGTGATTAAATGTCTGATGTTTGGACAATCGTCCACAGCAGGGACGTCTTAAGATTCTTTGAGGCTCTGGGCCGAGAGAAAAAATTTCGAGACCTTGGGCCCCTATACAAAAGCAGGCCTTACCTGAGATCTTTAAAAGTAGACAGTAGCATGCATTGCCAAATACTCGTTCAAACGGTAATTTGAAACAAATAAATGTACACGACTCACAATCTAGAAAAACCTGGGCACAAACCGACTCGACCATTGGTCGCATTTCTACAAAATGAGTTGAATGATTGCTTATGGTATCAGGCATAGGCCTAGATATGTGTGGTTAATGGTCATCACATAATAATATAGTCTTACCACTTTTGCCAGTTGACATACAGTTTGAAATTTCCTGTGTTTCAGATAATAATGTAGGGGAATAATATTTGACCATTAAAATCATCTGGTAAGACAGATTTAAGAACGAAACGAGGTCTTCACCGAGGATGAGGCTTTGGGCCCAGGCCTTAAGACGTCCCTGGTCCACCAACTCGTATCGTTCTTTTGTCATCTAAAAATGTTCAAAGATCAATATTTATAGGTAGCGGCAGTTCTTTTTTTTTCTGAGCATGTTCAATTCCCTCTCTTGAATGAATCTAAAAATACAAGGGGTGGCGCTTACGACCTCCGTTGTTCAAAAGCTGCCGTCATGCCTTGCATTAAGGTGTCTTTAAATAAATAAAACACAAAAAGCAATTACTCTACGAATAAGAAGAAAATTTGGATAATAGATCTAAAAAAGTTTTGTCTTGCGACACCTTCACGTGACTTGTAATTTCTGAGATAGTATACAGATTGGCTTTAGGAGGAAAGGGTAACTTGACGTTCACTAGCCCCCATTTCGAACCGATCCACCAGAGCTTCTGAATTAAGAGAGATTTGGGCATAATACGCCTAGAGGCAATATCTGCCGGATTTGAAGAGCTATCTGTTGAAATCCATCCTTCTTGTGTGGGGGGGGGGCGAGTGATTAGATTTTAGTAACCTTATTAGTCACAAACTCTGATTTTCTTTAGTAGGGGGAGAAAAAGTCCAACTTTAACCTATGTGAGAACCCGACCACAGATATTCTTTTTTCTAAGGGGATGGGCATAATCTTCGGTATCGCAGAACACAATTGAGATAATAAGAGGACAGCCCAAAGTTCAATTCTGGGCAACGTAATATTTTTTAAAGGACATACTCTTGTTTTAGGTTACCTCCGAAGCTTATTTAAATTTTATCGTGGGGAAGAAGTTTCCGTAGGTAAATAACTACAGCATAGGCTTTTCCCGAATCATCACAATATCCATCAAGTCCTGTATGTGAATACAGTACAAGTATATTCAAATGTGTACAAGTTGATTCGAATATCTTGGTATCTCAATCGATTTCAAAAGCTCAAGTTGAGAGCGTAACTCTTTCCACGGCTTCCCGATGGAATTTAAAACAGGACCAACCTATGGTAGTTTTTCTTTCCATAATTTTTAACATAATCACGGTGGGAGTAAAAGTCCTAAAGGATCGAAAATGCAAGCTGCTGTAGATTGTAACTGTCGCTTTGTTTGACCTTCGAAAAAGTAATGTGAATTTTTAAGATATCCTTCCTAGACTATCCTTTAACTAGACCAAGAACCTTTTTAGATAAGTGTTCAGAGAACTCGACGCTACGAACACTAGACTTAAGTACCTCCAGAAGATTTTCTAGAACCAATGGACAATTAGAAGCCCACTTTCTGATGGTGTAACCTCCTTTTGCTAAAATGCGCTTTAAGTCATCAACAAATTGGGTAGCCTTTTGAAACGAGTGAGCTCAATAAGATTGTCAACACAGAAATTTCAAAAGTATAAGCTAGATGCTGTAAGAAACTGAAATGCATACTCCCTTGAGGATTGATGTACTGTCTTAATAGCTAGGAAAGGGGCACAAGCCGCGCCGTAAGTTACACTCAGCAGTATGTAACTGGTAATAGGATCATGTTAATTAAACCTCCGAAACATTCTTTGAAAGTTAGCATGCTTGGAATTAACCAACATTTGTCTACAACTTCTCCATGTTCCCTGTCATGGGCACTATATACGATCTAAATTTAATAAGGAATGCACGTTAACTCTTTCAAGGCTCAATATACTCCCGTTGGTATAGATAGTGTGGTAGTTAGGAGAAGATTGTGCAACCCAGGTGCCGAAGTCTCATTAATTGATTGAAGCACAGTCTTACGAGGTCCGTAGCCAATAGCCCTCGTGTAGCTTTATAGTGCGATGTTAATAGCAGGACTTGAGAGCAGCTCGCTCTTTTGATCACCAATACAAGCCAATATGTGTGTAGGAGGGGCTTGGGTCACATTGCAATTTAGACAAGAAGGGTAAACTTTAAGACCCGTCACATGCCGTTGAGCTTGAGTATGTTCACTGCGAAACCTTGCAAGAGTACTTTCTTCTCGCCTACTGCCTGTCCCAAGCAAAGCAGCACCGGAACGGTTTCCTACCACTCGTGTCTGGGGGGCCTGCCTCCAAGAGCAGCTGATATCTTGTTTGACCCGGGCAGCAATTTCTGAAAAAGGCAGCCACCTTGTGTAGAATCTTTATGGTTACCCTCACGTGCCAACACATCTGCAATCTTATTCCCGCAGACATTCACGTGCGACGGTACCTCCTGAAAAAAGATCTTAACATTGGCACTCAAGCTATTTAATAGCTGGATAATACTCGTTGTCGCTATGTCACCATGCCTCCACCATTCAGATAGAGCTGCGGCTATCACTGAATATCCAAATTATCCAAATATCTGTATTCACACTCTCAGTAAAGCAAAATTTCAAAGCCTTCTCATTAGCTAAGAGTTCTACCAGAAACTCTCTGATCAGGACTTCTCTTACAGATCCTAATACCATTCCCTTTTTGATGAAAATTCCACTTATCAAGACAGAGCCTACACCCATTCTGCAACCAGTACATATCTGTAATGCATCACACATGACCTTATGATAAGTCTCTAAAGCAAACCGCCTAAGATACTCTGGATGTTGAGTGCCCTTGTGAGTGTATGAGGATAATTTTGTATTAAAAAAGACCCGTTCATAAAACGACGCAGAAATATCCGTACAACGGACCAGAGAGACATATTCTACTTCGTTATGCAACCATCCCTCACTTTCAGCATCCCCTCAGGGGGCTCACCTTCTTTAGGTGAGTACGGGTTTCACGCTCCCGAGGTGCCCTAGTGATCTTTTCCTTCTCCTAAGGTTTTTACTCTCTTTGGTAAACATGGGCTTCACGAACCCAGGGTACCCTAGTGATCCTTCTCTATTTTCGGCCCTTCTTCTTGCCATTCAAATTTACCCTTTCTTCTTTTCCCGTCTAGACCACAGACCTATGTTAAAGAATGAACTTTGTTCATATTGTGTGTGTGTTTTTTCTATTCTTTTTATTACTAACATATTATAGTTTACATTTTGTATTGTGTTAGTTTAGTTCATTTTTCGCGTATATTTCTTTAAATTTTTTGATTATGTTGCTTTATTTGTTTTCGATTAACACCGTTGGTTTTTCAACCCGCATGTTTGCCGTGTGCGGCGTCCCGTAAGGAGGAAAATGGTGTTCTGGGGATCCTTTGTGTTCCCTTTGCCCACGCTTCTCCCGTAGGGAGGAGATTGATGGCCTAGGGATACCTCTGCGTTCCTTTTGACCCACGCTTCACTGTAGACGGGTGGCAGGAGTGAGCCCGCTCCTGTCAATCGGCTGGTAGTACCTCTCTTCGGTATCCCCGAAGAGACACTGCTGTAGGGTTAGTGCTGCAGATAAGGGGTGGCGGGTTTACCCGTTGGATCCTCGCCCTGGACTGTAGCATTATATTCTGGGTGTACTCTGGGTAAGCGCCGTGCCTGGTTTTTGGCCAGATGACCGGCACACTGCCTCCCTTGTTGGACTCCGTGGTGGGTGGAGGCACGCCAGGATGAAGTTGTATACGCGTTTCTATGGATCCAATACTGCTGTGCCCGGGTAAAGGCCTTGTATTACCCAATCTTAACATTGATACAGTTTCTCAAAATACCAGATTTTTACTTATTTCTCTACCTAATAATGAAATGTCAAAAAATTCGCCATTTGCTATCCATAAAGCTCTAATCGGAATAGGTGGTGAACCGAAATCGGTTAAACGATTGCGTTCCGGGGATCTACTTATTGAAACGTATTCCGCTCTGTACAAAGTTATTTCTCCTCGCTAAAACCTTTTTAAACTCGTCATTAAGTTTAACTCCGCACAAATCTCTAAACTCTTCCAGAGGTGTCATTTCAGAACCTGACTTGTTGAATACTCCCGAGTCAGAGATACTCGAAGGATTCTCTGATCAGGGTGTGATCCAAGTCAGAAGAATTACCATAAAAAAAGATTCAACAGTTCTTCCGACAAAACATTTAATTCTTACCTTTAATAACCCAAAACTTCCCTCTACAATAAAAGCCGGATATCGCAACTGTAAAATACGCCCATACATACCGAATCCTCTGCGCTGTTTTAAGTGCCAGAGGTTCGGACATTCACAAACTTCCTGCCGCGGACAACTTACTTGCTCTAGATGTGTATCTGTTGGACATGCTTCCACAGATTGCAGTCTAGAGCCTAAATGTATTAACTGCTCTCAACCCCATACTGCTGATTCAAAACTATGCCCAAAGTGGAAAAATGAAAAGCAAATTCAGGAAATCAAAACTAATAAAAATATATCATATGTAGAAGCCCGAAAACTAATAGTGCCACAGTTAGTCCAAACCTATGCCCAGGCTACAAAACCCTCAATTGTAAACAATTCCGCCCAAACAGATGAAAATATCACAAAAATAAAATGCCCACCATTAAAATTACTCCAGCCACTTTTATCCCTCCCTAAAACGAATACATTAATATCCACACCTGCTATTTCTAAATCATCTTCCTCAACTCAAGCACAACTACTACCTTCCACATCTTTAATTACAGCAGCAGTGTCACAGCTTCAGCCACCAATTCCTGTGTCTGATGCCGTGGTTACCGCAACCAATAAAACGATCACCCCTATTGAACCATCTTCATCCATAATATCCGCTTCCTCATCCAACTCACTTTCCACTACAAATACATCTTTAGAAACTGAAACCTTCCCCCTTACAACCTCTAATAAGTTTACTGCACTTTTAACTGAAATTCAACCATTAGTTCCCTTACCAGAGTCTGTCCCTACTACATCCAATAGTGAACCTTCGAATGCATCAGAAATCCCAAAAAGTGTAAAACGAAATTCAAGAAATAGAAGAAAACGCCCAAAAGTACAGAAACCAGAAATAGAAATAAAAATGGCTCCACATAAACCCAGAAAGCCAGCACCTCGAGAGTATACTACTAATGACGAAGACATGCTTATGTATGACGTGGAGGAAGAACTTGAGCCAGAGAGAGAGAGATCCTATGGATAAATTCACCATTACTGAATATCATAGAAACAATCCTGACAAATATATACGCGCGTTAACTCCAACCCGATTCAGGAAAAGTAGAAGCTAATTTTTTAACATGTATTACCTGACTTTGTTTTAAACTAACATGTTCCATTCTTCTTTTTCAATTGTTTTTATTTTAATATATGGTCTGACTTGGTGGGGCAACTCCCACCAAATTTTCCCTTTAATTACTTGAAAACGGTTTTATGTGATTAGAAATTTTAACTTTTAGAACTGCATTGTCATTATTTTTAAATATTTTATAAACATTTTAAATTTTTTTTTAACAAATGTTTGGCGCAGCATAACCAAAATTGGCTCTTGCGCCATAAAACCCTACTCTCACTCACACTCACTCACTCACTTTCAGCATAACTAAGCGGACTTCCTCTCTTAAGGCGACAATTTGTGCCAATTGCACACATAACTAGAGGTTCTGTGCTGGCCACCATAATTGATGAGCTTGGCAAAGTATTTAACCAAAAGGTAGCTGCTTCGTAATCAGAGAGGTTGCAAGTCAGCTTCATACAAAACAATATACCTCGGGCAGCTATTGCGGAGACTAGTGATGACTCTGGCAGCAGAGAGTTGTACCCTTTCTAGTTTATCTAAGTTGCTAGCAGAGGCAACCTGATAGACCTGTACACCATATTTAAGGATAGATGTAATGAGAGCAATATATGTATTTCGAAGGGTCCGAACATCCACTCCCTGCCAGAAATATATTTTAAAATTTTCATTCGCTTTTTGCCTCTAACCACCAAATTGTTTATATGAGCATGACCAAGAATCTACTGATCTAGGATAAATCCCAGATATTTGGGATGCTTTTCGTAATTCAGTCGACTTACCAGTAAATAAGGGCCGTGGGTAGCCTAGTGCTTAGGCAACGGACTCCAGACCGAAGGGCCTGGGTTCGATGCCCGATGACACAAAATACCCTCCGAGTACACACGGAGTACGTGCTCGTTAAATCAGTGGGTCCGAAAGTCTTGTGGGAAGTCGCAGCAGAAATCACTGGTGCAGGGATCTAGAGAATATTTCCCTCCCCTCAAGTTCCATGCCTAAATGGTTTAGGTGAAGATAGATGGTGCCACCATCTATCGTGTAGAAGTTCAATCTGTCTAAGGCTCTGGCAACTTTCATTACTTCCCTTCGAGAAGGACACAACAACAACAGCCCAGTAAATAAATATCAGGTTCATTGTGGTACAGATGTCTGTTGGTGGTAAAAGGCTTGATACAGACTGAGGGATTAAATATTATTTTATGCGTTGCAGCAAACTTTTCCAGCCGAATGAGGAAAGAGTTCATTTTGTTCTGAGCATTAATTAAACTTGTATTGCCGCTATTATATCGTCACAGCATACAACCCCATGCAGTGATTAAAATTGGCTTCAGTCTCAATGGTGGCTATAAGTAAGGAAAACAAAGTGGGACTGAGCGCAAATCCGTGTGGTATAATCTGGCTCAATCTAATTTTTTCCGAGGCGATATCTTTAAACTTATATACCTGGCCCTTAGGAAGTCAGCAAGCCAAGACAGAACTTCCCACTGATTTTGAAAGTGATGTAAAGTTTACAAAAAAAGTTTGTATTTTCAGACCCTCTCGAAGACTTTCGATAGATCAAGAAAGGCAGCTACTGTGTGATTTGTGGGCCTGAGATTATGGGCATCCCTAATCTTCTGGCTAAAATATAAGAAATTATCCATTGTGGAGTGACCTTTCCGAAAACCAAACTGGTTGGGAGGTATTAAATTGTATTGGTCAAGATAGGAAGAAAGTCTACGCAGTACAATCCGCTCAATGAGTTTATACGAGATGCTGGTAAGTTCGATTGGTCCTATAACTCTTGAGTTCATTAGCCGGTTTGTCATGTTTTCTAATGGAGATGATGAAGATTTCTTTCCAATCACTAGTTTGAATTCCATCAATGCCGATTTGTCTTGCAATGGATCAAGTTTTACTCTTGTAGCTGACGTACATAGTCCACTGATGTTACATTCCAATATTCTCAATTGACTCCTGCCAGAAGAAAAATAAGTGGACTGTAACTTACTTTTCGGACGGAAGCCTCTACTAACACCCCGAACGCGTCCCTTTCTATCCAACGCAACAGACGATACAATAGGTTCAGAATTCTCAAACAAACGAGTCATGATGAAAGGTAAAATATTCATCATGAAATCCAAGATCGTGAGGTACCAAAAGTCTGACTTTTGCTGCCTGAAGTGCATTTAGCTGAGCCTATTGGAATGACCTTGACGCCTTGGTCGGCACAACCAGGAGAATACACTCCCTACTAGGGTTTCTGATTTCTCGAGTTCTTCCATTCCTAGGAATGTCAGGGAAATCCCGGTGATGTAATTGTCGTTCCCGGGATTCCCAGAAATACCTCAGCATTTAAAAAAAAATTAAAAACAAGTTATTTTTAAATAAAATCTATAATATCTATATAAAATAAGGATACATATAAATTCCAAAATTAATACTTATTTATATAATGTGCCTAAAAATGCAAACAATATATAATAAATTAATTATTTATATTTAAAATAGGATTTCAGAAAGCATAAGCAATTTTTTTATACTATTATTACTCAGCCTAGTTCTTAGCTTTGTGACGAACAGTCCGGCAGCAGAAAATGCTCTCTCGGCTTCAAGTGATGGAGGAGGAATTGTTTTTAAAGCCTCACATAATCTCATAATGTTTGATGATGAATTATCATTCGAGTCGTATAACTGCATTTCCTGTCTCATGATTTTGTTGAAACTAGTACTTTTTTTTTGTTTGAACAATATAAAACTTTTGTTTTAAAGTAAATTGCTTTCTCTTATTTTTCGTCCAACGCGTCAGAGGTTTTTCTTTCAAAATCTCCATGCTCTTTTCTTCTGAGTGTGAAGAGTTGGATATTGATTCCCTTTCTTCGTAGAAAAACATTGTCCCTCTCTATTATTTGAGCTTGTCTAACCAAACAGTTTTTAAAAGGCAATCGCGCGAAATATCTACAGTAACTGCAGCTGATTCACATTTTCTCCCCAAATTCAGCTATTGCATTAATCGTATTAAATTAATTCTTTGGATTAGAGAATATTTTATATTTTTTTCAAAGTCTGAATTTTGTTCGTTCAATTCTCCAATAAAGAAAGAAAATACACCTTCTTCAGTCACCAAAGTTGCATTTCGACTGCATAATTTTTCTAAGCCAATTTTTACTGCCTTTATTAAGCCTGCTGCAATTGTAGTCACAGTTTCAAACTCTACATTGGTCATCATTTGTTCTTCTTTTATGTCAATTAATGATTTTCAAAATTGCTGGCTTTATTTCTAAAAATCTTTCAAGTGTCATCTACGTCACTTGACCATGGTTCAAAATTACGTGGTCCGTCGCCAAAAGCCCTCGTGTAGCTGAACAGTGTGACGTTAATATTAAATCAATCAATCAATCCGAAATGCTGAGTTAGTGTAAAAATGTAGTACAAAACACCCCAATTCTTATATTAAGAATTATTATTTTTTTTTTTACTTTTTATTTCGATTAAACATAAAAGCGTGTTTTTTAGTTTTTTTTAAAACTATAATTTATTTTTTCATTTTTTAGTTCGATCTACAATAAAAGCATGCTTTTTTAGTTTTTTAAGCTATCGATTATTGATTGATGAATTAACGTTAAATTCGTTATTTTTAAGAATCTGGGATATCCATTGGCATCCTATCAGTGCGTCGATACGGTCTGGTTTCCAAAATGCAGGATCAGCCAACCGAAGGAAATCTGGAAGAACTAAGTTTCAAATATTTCATGCAAAAGAAGGTGTTAAGTAAATAATATTTTTCACTAAAAATAGCTTAATATTCTCGCTGAAATTTGCATCAGTATTAGAAACAAAAATGCACTTTTTGACTCGAAGAGTTTGTGAGAAATTATTATTTTATTTAATCCGGTGTCCGCAGAATTAATTCTCAGCTGCTTTGGTAAAATGAAGCAATGAATGATGTTTCATTCCACAGATCCGACAAGAAAATTTAGAAAAATAGACTATGTCTCTAAATTTAAGCGGTTAGAACAGTGCTTCTCAAACTTTCCATATTTGCGACCCAATTTTCAGTCACAATTTTCATCGCACCCCCCTCATACAATAACAATGTATTGAATGCAATAATTACGTGTTTCGACGCTAAAGCTACAATATGACTTTAATATTATAAACTGCACATATTATCAATATATTGTTACGTAGATCCGAGAGTTAGTGGATTTTATGCAAAACAATCACAAAGAAAATAAACAGTTCATTAAAAGCGATGCGAATTTATTAACAAAATTCCAATCCTTTAAATACAGGATTCAGCAGCAATATTCACAGAGTAAATCTCCGAAGGTCTTCAGTCCTTCATTAGCAATCAAACACAATAACCAGTGTTTAACCCACGATCACTCGCGCGGGTTGTTCTGTACACCCCAGCAACAATAAAAGCCTCCTATAATTCTAAAAATAATGCGCAGAGCCACGATTTTTTCTGTAGCTGCCCATTTTAGGTCATTGAACCTTCAGACCTGATGTAATCAATCTCGCTAAGACGATTGGAATGTAACGACCTTCAAAAGTTTATTTGGGGTGCTGAGAACACCCCGCGAGTGATTGAGTTATATTTTCGTACTCGAAGCATCTACGGAAAAGTACGTTTTAGTCTTTCCGTTTACATTTTTTTTTCAAATATATTAATATGCACGAATATTTTATTTAAAATTTCAATAAATGCGGTATAAAAATAATATAATTCTATAAAATATTTGTAAAATACATTTTTTTTAAAAAAAATTTCAAAACGTTTTCTAGAAATTATGACAAAAACTCCATGAGAAAGGGAGAAATAGCGACTTTGTCGTCTATTAGATACTGTATCAACATTGACAAAATGAACTAAGTGAATTCGATAACTGCGTGATTTCGTAACCAAAGTTGGAGAGATGAAACTTGAAATCATAAATTTTTATAATACAGGTGGTGTTGATACCACTGATATATATTATATATTATGTATCGCGAATATGTAACCTTTGGCCATTGCGAATATTTTATCATCTGCTTAATACTGCAGGAATTAACGCTTCCTTTGTCTATCATTCGGTTCTTCCTGGAAATAAATGAGACATTTAATAATATTAGAGGAGATTAGAATGGATCTTGTGCAGCCACAGTGGGATATGAGATCGGATTTCCCAAACCTTAACAAAACACTCAAAAGAAGCTTTACTGACACAGAATATATTAAAAAGAGCATTAATCCCCTTAAAAAAGAGGCGTGGCACTGCTTGTCCACGGGTAAAAGATGTAAAAATTATTTGTTTTTGTCTTCAATGTAAGAAAAATATGTGCTTAAAGCATATGAATACAGTCTGCTCTGAATGTTTGAAAAATGACTAAAATATTATTTTTCTACTTTTTATACTATCCTTATCATTAATTATAAAGTATATTTATTACTGGTATATACGTTTTGCTTGTGGTTTATGAAAAAATATAAAATTGTGTACTTCAAAATGAAAATTTTGTAGGTTTAGTTTAAATTAATGCTAGTCTCATTTGAATGCAATAAATTTAACAATTTTGTTTGTATAATACAAAAAACCTCTTATACTTCATAAATATATATCATAATTGACTAAAAAATTTTTTTTCTTATTTAAATACACGTGTTAAGAGAGTTTGGGGTGTTCTCTACACCCCGCGAGTGACGACGGTAGAAAAACAGGCGCGAGTGACCGCGGGTTAAAAATACACGTAGGTAAAGATTATTCACAAGCACCGCCGAGATAATCGCTATTCAAAACAATCCTCAATACTCGCTCGTTTAATCCAGACTCCTCGCCGTACTGGCGAGCATTTTTTTACAGGCGCGACAGAAACTTCTAGAAATATAACAGAACGTGACACTAGTGTAGAGATCTACTATTTTCTAGAAGATTCCAGAGGGTTCCGAACTCTCCAACATGGTCGCAGGTGACGCCAAATTAGCCGCCAACTTGGTCGCCAAAAATGATGCCAACTTGACTCTACCGCCAAGATTTCGCCAAGTTCTCATTGGATCGCCATTATAACGTAAGGGGCGGCATTGCTTGTGAATGGTACAATTTTAACATAAAATAAACATAACATAGGGTAATATAAATGCATTAAACACTAAAATACAAATTATTTACACTATTTACACAAAATTCGTAACACTGCCCAATCCTCAAAGACTGCACGTCCCGGGCAGTACAATCCTTGAGTAAGAGGCATCTATTTACAGGCAAATTACTCACATAATAATCACATATGAAGTAACAAATGTATTCCACAGTATATACAATACAAATAAATTCAAAGCACATGAAGAAATGTAAACATAAATTCCAGTATTAAAAAAAACTAAGGAATAAGAAAAGAGAAATAATTACATTTACAAAATAATTAATGACCATGGTCTGAACTAAAGGATCTTATTCATCATCGGCAAGATAAGGGGCTAGCCTATTGTAATGTATTACCTTCGGTTTTGAGTGTGGTGATTTCTGTATCCGCACCACAACGTCATTCAGTCTTTTTAGGACTGTGTAAGGATCTTCCCAATTTGTCTGCAGCTTTGGAGAGTCCTTTGCGACGTTTCGGATTCCATAACCACACTTTGTCGCCTTCGTGGAAGTCGTGTCCGGTTGCTCTTGAATCGTATCGGGTCTTCATCTTCTCGGAAGCCAAGCCGATTCTTTCCCTAGCCAGATGATGCACTTCCTCTATCCGTGCCTGGAGTTTCTCGACATACTCCTCAGGCGCCAAGGGAGCATCTGGTGGTCGACTGAACAGAAGATCTGCAGGCAGACGAAGATCTCGTCCGAAGAGCATCTGGGATGGGGAATAGCCGGTGGTCTCGTGAACGGCACTCCTGTTGGCAAGCAGGAAGAGGGGCAATTTCTTGTCCCAGTTCTGCTGATTACTGGATACCAGGAGAGAAAGGCTGTTCAGGATGGTCCGATTGAAACTCTCTACCATGCCGTCGGACTGAGGATGTAAAGCTGTTGTCCTGGTTTTGTCGATGGCGAATATTTCACACAGTCTCTTGCAAACTGCAGAATCGAAGTTTCTCCCTTGATCGGAGTGCAGTTGTAGAGGGACCCCGAATCTTGAGATCCAGTGGTGAACTAGAACCTCTGCAACAGTCGAGGCCTCTTGGTCGGGAATAGGATAGGCTTCAGGCCACTTAGTGAAGTAGTCCATGACAACCAGGATGTTGTTGTTGCCATCTGACGATCTCAGAAGTGGGCCTAGGATGTCAAAAGCTATACGTTCGAATGGCGCACCCACATTATACAGCTGCAGTCTTCCTCTAGTGCGTGTCCTGGGACCTTTGCGTGCAGCACAGGGATCACATGTGCGACAACACTTTTCCACGTCACTCCGCACATTGTTCCAGTAGAAGCGCTCACGAACTTTTTGTAAGGTCTTCATAACACCAAAATGACCTCCAGTTGGACTGCCATGGAGTTCCTTAAAGACCGTTGAAACTCTTGTCTTTGGGAGTATCAATTGCCATATGAATGTTTTTCCGTTGTCAGACTCCCATTTCCGATATAAAACACCATTTTTCAGATGGAGAGAGTCCCAAAGAGCCCAGTAACGCTTCGTTGTAGGATAGAAAGGG
>BMAV01009622.1:0-14829 GCA_019973955.1 Trichonephila inaurata madagascariensis | reverse complement strand
TTTTCAAAAAGGGGAGATTTTTTTAAAAAATGGGTCATTCTATAAAAGTTCATTTTTTTAAAAAACTGTACTTAAAAAATTTTTTTACTGGAATACTATTCTTAAAACTATTTTATATATATTTTTCAAGGGGCCAAATTTCTTTAATTTATCCGTTTATACCTTCTGAAAACCCGGTTTCCCGAAGATCGGATTTTTAAATTTGGTGTGTGTGTGTGTGTGTGTGTGTGTGTGTGTGTGTGTGTGTGTGTGTGTGTGTGTGTGTGTGTGTGTGTGTGTGTGTGTGTGTGTGTGTGTGTGTGTGTGTGTGTGTGTGTGTGTGTGTGTGTGTGTGTGTGTGTGTGTGTTGTTTTTTTTTTTTTTTTTTTTTTCCCCTAAGTTGTTAAAGTTAGATTGACGAAAAAAGTTAGATTCTGAATTAAATAAAGGGGTTCAGTTTGTTAGTTGATTAATCGCTACGTTTTGTCTTTTTTTCCTTTTTCATGGTTATCATTGAGACCTTCTCTTAAGATTATTATTTAAAAAATTTCTATTTTTTAGTGTTGAAATAAATAGATTAGATTTGAATCATGTCGAGTGTTTTTTCCCTCCCCACACACATCTAGGTTTTTCGCGACAGAAACGGCCCCAAACCAAAATTTGTTTCTAACATGTGAAAAATGACATTTTAAAAAAGGAGTTTAAAGAAAAATTATTCATCATTTTTATTATTTAATTGAAAAAAGTGAAAAATACTATCAATCTTCTGTTTGTAAAAGCATATTCAAATTAACTGTTTCAATTATTCAAATTAGGGACTTTTTAAAGATCAAAATTTGTCCCAACTGCACTGTTCCGAGATTTTGAAGTGATTTCAGCGACCTCTATTATCATTCTATCAGCTGCAGTTGAAATGATTGCGTGGAGACAAATTAATTCGTAGGACTATTCAAGCATAAATTGCTCCTTATCTTAAACGCCACAGCGCCAGATACATTTGTGGTACAAATTTATAAATTTGTGCATGCACAGAATTCAAACACACTGATGATATTTTTCGTGAATTTACATACAAAAGGACTGACTATTAGAAAAACAAGTAATATAAAAAAAAAATTTTTAAGTCAGTTCCTACTATAAATGGATAAATAGAAAGTATTTTATTAACGATTGAAAATTTGAATAAGATGCATGTATATATATATACAGGGAGAGAGTGAACTAATAGTAGGAATTGAATAAATTCAAAGATATTTTGCCATACCTCAAGTTCTGTGCTTAAACAGATCTATTATACTATTGAAAAATACTGCGTTACTAACAAAAATGAAGAATTTTTTTTGTTTTTCTTACATTTTTCCAACTAATAATTAAATAAAGCAAATATTTTTTATATCATTTTGTTCGCAATTTCATGCAGATTTTAGATCAGTTTACGAATATTAAATATGTTTACAAACTCGGAAGTTATTCATCAAAAACCGCGACTTAAGAAACACAAGTAGTCTGTAGGATTGAGATGAATTACAATTAACCAATTAAACAAAATCTTGTGTTGGCGAATCAACTTTCCCGAATTTTTCACGGGAATTTAATGCAATGTTTTGTTTCTCGGTAAATCGTTTGGGTCATTAGCTCCAAATACAGTTTAAGTTCTAAATAATATTAAAAAAAATTTAAGTCAATTCCTACTTAGATCAAGAAAGAAAAATTTTATTTAAGCTACTTTTTATTTAATATTACAATTAATATAAATATGTATATACATGGGACAGAATCATAACATTAAGTGAAATTTAAATTTTTTTTAATTATCTTTAAAAAGTATCGTATTGCTTTTTTTTCATTTCAGCCCAACTGAATGCTTTAACACGTAAAAAAAAACCTTTTCAATTTTGACACGTCCCCAAAAAGGGTCTCTAAGTCGCCAACTGGCTGTATTAGTAATCCTTTAAAAAATTAGTTTTAATCCATTCTTTTTTATTAATTTTTTTATATTATTGTATTGTCATCAAAATGATCTGTATATAAAATTTCAGCTTAATTCACCCTTTAAATTGTATTTTATGAACGATTGAAAATTCCATCAAATAAATAAATAAATATAAATATATAAATAAATAAATATATAGACAGTGCGAGCAAATGTAGGAATTAAAAAAAGGTGTATTGCTTATGACCAAACGTAATCTTAAAATTTTTTGTAACGTTATTTCAGGGTTTAGTTAGGTGAATAAAAACAAGGGGATATAAGTATTGTAAATAAAATAATTTATTCATATATCTGTACTAAAAAGTAATATTTTTGCGAAATATACAAACATATTTAATTAATTGTATTCTAAGAAGGAAACAATATGTTTATGGTAGCTGAAATGGTTTATAAATACTTTGATTCAAAACTTTTTAAAATTTCTAAAAAATTCCGTCAAGCGTTGTTCCGTACTTTGTCGGCTTTCATTTGGATCATTTAACAAAATTAAGTTAAATTTTTGTTTTTAAAAAATCTATTAAAAGGTTTTGATTTTTTTTTCGAAAAAATCTTTAAATTCCCCAAAAAAATTTAGGTTCAGAAGATTGACCCGGCTTCAGTGTAGCAGCTAGTTTTGTAATAATTCGATAATTTTCTCACCTTTGTTTTGGGGGAAAATATAAATAGTAACCACATTAAATTATTGTCCATTTTTCTCACTTTTTGCCCCCCAAATTTTCTCCATACTGACCATTAAACCCAAATGATTCAGTGAAATTTTATTACGGTGTTACAAACCCGGGCGTAACAAGGCGATTTTTAAAACACATCATTCAAGCTCACTCCCAGAAAAACCCCCAAAAAAGTTCTCATTCAAAAAGGAATAACCTAAATATAAAAATGTGTGGGGTGTGTGTGTGCAATTTTTTTATCCCAGTATCATCTATGTCAACGTTGATCAAATAGTGGCTTGTCAAAACAATCAAAAAAAAAATACAAAAAAGATTCTTTATTTAGTCAACATATTGTTACGTAGATCCGGGGTTCGAGGATTTTATGAAAAAAGTCACAAAGAAAATAAACAGTTTTTTAAGAGCGATGCAAATTTATTATAAAAAAATCAACCCCTTTAAATACGGATTCAGCAGCAATATCCACAGATAAAACCCGAAGGTCTCCCCCACCTTAACAGCAATCAAACAATCAGTGTTTAAAAATACACGAAAAAAGATTTTCACAACCCCCACTAACCCTAGTCAAAACAATCCCCACCCCCGGGTTTTAAACCAAAGACTCACGCCGTACCGGCGAGCATCTTTCTTATAGACGCGACAGAAACTTAAAAATATAACCGCTCGGTCATTGAACGTGACACTGGGGGGAGATCCATACTTTCTAGAAGATTCCCGATTCCAACTTTCCCAAAATGGTCGCCAAATTGGCCACTAACGGTCGCCAAAATGTGCTAACTTGGTTTAGCGCCAAAATTTCCCAAACTCATTCAATCGCCATTTAACGTAAGGGGGGGGATTGCTTTTAGTGCACAATTTTAACATGAAATAAATATAATACACATAGAGTAATATAAATGCATTAAACACCAAATACAAATTATTTCCCCTTTAAAAAAATTCGTAACAATATATTTGAAAGTAAAATTTTCTTGCATGGGTCAAAAAAAAGATGAAATTGAAACCGCAATCCTGATCTCAAAAATTTGTAGTAAAGTATAACAGGCACATTTGTCTCATTAAGGTATTCGACACCCTAAAAACGTGACTTTGTCAAAATTTACATTTTTTATGATGTTATTTTTATTAGCTTTATAAAAAAACTAAGTTTATTATTTTTTTTCACTAGAACAAAAAATAAAGTGTTTTAATAAAGCAGATGCCCAACTTTGCTATATGTCAAAATTTTTTCTTACCCCAAAAGGTTTTTTTGAATAATGCTGAAACGGCGAAAATGGGGTTCCAAAAGTTTAATGATAATATTTGAAATTTATTGTGTATTTTGGGGATAATAGTAGCAGTGTTTTAACCTTAAGTTTATTAATCATTTTTTTACACTTTTTCAGTCCCTTTTGGGAAAATAATCACTGTTTTTTTTTTCCTTTGAAATTTCCTTTTAATCACTACGATAAAAATCCCAAAATTTTTTTAAAACAAAAAATTTCTTATCCCGAAGGTAATTTTTGAAATGAATATCAGAAAATCAAAATTGATTGAGACTTTTTCAAAAATTTTGTAGTAAAAACAAGTGAACCCGATGTAATTTTTGTAAATTTTTCCAACTTTTTTTCCCAATTTTATTAATAATCATTTCTTTTTTCTCTTCTTAATTTTAGCATTTTTTTTAAAATGTACTAAATGAATTAAAAAACCAAAAAAAAACCCCCTTCCATTTGTTTAAAAAAAATTTTCGCAAAAAAAGTCCCGGGTACCGCTGATTTTAAAAATTTAAAAAGTTTTTTAGATTATACCAATAAAAAATTTAAAAACCTTTTTAGACAATTTATTTTTTATGGTGCAATGTATACCTTTTTTGAATAAAGCTCCAATGACTTTTAAAAATTTCGGCCCGGGGTTTCCCCCCCATCTCAAGTCCACCCCTAGTCTATGAAAAAGTGAAAACTTTAAAATTTTGAAATTTTTTTTAAAAAACATTAATTAAAATTAATAATTTATTCATGGCACATTGTTTCTATAAGGTGATAACTATATTTCAAGTTCTTTTCCCTTTTTTAAAAAAAAGTACTTTCCTTAAACCCTTATGTTTTTTAATTTAAACGTAAGTAATAAAAAGTAGTTAGAATAATGAGAATATGAAACTATATTTGTTTTTTTTTTTATTTTATAGAAGATTTGATCGAATTTTGAAGTTTTCTAATTTTTTTATTTTTAATACTATATATTTCCTAATACAAACCGATTCGTGTAAAAGCAGAGACTGAAATTTTTCTTCAAAAATTTCCGTAAAAGAAACACTTTCCCAAGGAAATATATATATATATATTTCCCTGGGGGAAAAAGTAGAAAGAGAAATTTGATACAGGGGGATCGTTGATCATGTCTCAAACCCTGAGCATGGGTGTAAATTAAAAAAATAACGAGCCAAGCAAATAAGGTTAGTGGGCCGTGAAAAAATCTAATTCATAGAAAATGGGGCCTCGTATTTACCTATAAAAGTATATTAAAAAATAAATTTACACTTTTTGTTTAATAATAAAAAAATAAAAAACATTTTTAAAAAAAAAAACGTTGAATGATTTCTATTTATCTTATTTTTATTCTGTGTCGATTTATTTTATTATATATTATTCTGTACGACATATTCCCGCAAAAAGGCTCGGGGCCGCTGTGCCCCCTCGGGCCCGTGAGTTCGATACTCCCTGCCCAAAAGGAAAAAAATTTGCTGCAGGATGATCTTACATGCATTCAAACATTCCAATGAGGGAATGTGAATTTTTAGAACTACTCTGAGAGAAACTCGGGTTCAGACACTGATTTCGGAATTTTTTGACTTATTTTTCTTTTTTGAATAAAATTTCTACACAAAAATCCAAAAGTTATAACGTTAAAATCGCTTTTCCCCCCGGAAAGGGAAAAAGTTTAAAATAAACACTTTTGAGATTTAAAAAAAAAAGTCATTCGTTTTAAAAAATTAAATTCTCGGTTTTTTAAAACAGACAGTCTTCTTATTTTTTAAAAGGAATGGGCTCAATTCATGACGTCACATGATAAACACAAACCGTGCTCCCGTTTAATTCAAAACAAACATAAACTAATTGTACTTTTCAATAAAAAATTCTTTTAAAAGATTTTTAAAATTAAAAAAAAACGTTTTTATGTTTATACTTTTTTTAAAAAGCATTTTGTATACATACGAACTTTTTAAGAGAAAAGTTTTGAAATCAAAAACCGGCAACACCAAAAACCGGGGGGCTGATTATGGAAAACAAGATAGTTTTATCGTGTGACTATGACGTCGCATGAGTTTTTGAATTGATTGGCTGAATCCAAAAATTTTATATCATGGACTTGACGTCGAATTGACCCATTGCAGAAAAATAGAATTTTTTTCAAATGATTTTGGGCTAAAATTGAAACATAAATTTTTAATTAATCAAAAAAACATGAAGAGGGTTTTTTTAACTACTTTTTCAAATTTTTGAAAAAAAAAACTAATTTCCAAAATTATTGGGTCATCTGCTCGGTAAAAAAAAATTATATATATATTATTTTTTTATTTTTTCAAATTTTTTTGTAAAAAAAAATTTATACAAAAAAACCTGTGAAACAGATGAAAGGTTTAAAAAAATTTTCATTTAAATTTGGTACATTTAATTTTAAAATTGAGTGTCAAGACAGAAAAGTACCCGCAGAGATTGATATAAAAAGACTTCACAACCGACATCTGACGGCATTTAAACACAACATTGACATCTTTCTCAGTTGAGTTACGGGGTTCCCGGAATTTTTGTTTAGAAAATATTCTCTCAACAAAAGCTATCAAACGTATTACTTTTTAACAACAACTTCAGTGGAATTTATCGCCTGTCATCGCAAAATAAAATCGCTACTCTAAAGCTCTGAGGGACAAAAAAAATAACGTCCTTTTTAAAAATTAAAAGCTATAAAGAACTTTAAAACAAGCATAACGTGTGGGGGTTTTAAATTTTTTAAGGTATAAAAAACATTTCTTTCTTATTTTTATTGTTTTGTGTGGAAAACCATTAAAAAATTTTATTCTTCAATATTTAAAGTTTTTTTCCTGAACGAATTACATTGTTGTGAGGTGCTTTTAGGCTGTTATATTTCTAACAAAATAATAAAAAAACGGCCGAAGTTTCATTAAAAGAGTTTGATAATAGTTATTTAACACATTTAAACTAAATAAAATTCAAAGGGTAAAAAAATTTTTAAACCTTTCTACCCCATTATATTTGTTGCAGTTTTTTTTTATGTAATATTTTTTTTAAAACTTAATTGAAAAATTAAGGGTAAAATAAAACAAAATATACCAACAAAAAAAATTAATCCATTAGAGGAGCTGATTAATTATAAATATATTTTTAAAAATAGAACTGCCCCCTTAAAAAAAAACAAACGTTTTAACTTCATTAACAACAAAGAAATAAAACACTTACCTTTTGACATTTACAATTTTTCGAACGATCATACCAACCGCTGAAAACGCAATTTCTGCTATAAAAAATTCTTTCCTACTAAAATACTTATCATAGAACCCAAGTGCCATATCTTGGGAAAAGTGGATTTAAAAAAAAATTTCCAGCCGTACGCCAGAGTATTCGTAAAAATGGTTATTCTATGTAACTTTAAAGTGAGTAGTACTTATAAGTGCCGTCGGTAGATAAAGGGCTAAATCTTATGTAACGCTTATAAAAATGATGAAATGAAATGTGTGTTTGCTTTTATTTGTGTTATGTAGACTCAGTTTTACTGAGTTTTTAGTAGCTACATACTTATCTGGGTGTTTTTTAATGGAATTAGGACACGTAAATCTGCACTAAGGTCTAGTGACGAGAGCGTCACTCTAATAGTAAATTCTTAAAATTACCACACCCCGCTAAGACTTAGAAGATTCGTTCTCCTTGCATATAATGTTAGTCGGATTTTTAAAGGGAAAAAAGAATCAAATATGTAATACAATATGATCTACACTGATCGATATTGGAGAATAAAAAGTTCTCGTTAAAATATGATCCTCGCCTCATCCATCGAAATTAATGTAAATTTTTGTTGTTCTGTCGACTCTTTGTACACTTTCTATATTATATTTAAGCGAGCGAAGTAATGATATATTACGATAAACCTAAGTCATAAATTATTTAACGCAGGTTGAATTTGATTGATTGATTGAATATTAACGTCGCACTGTTCAGCTACACGAGGGCTTTTGGCGACGGACCACGTAATTTTGAACCACGGTCAAGTGACAGACACCTGAGCTGGCAACCCCTCTCCTAACTACCCACACCACACCAACGGGAGGACGTTTCAGCCCCGACCGATTTAACGTGCATCGCTGCCCATACGGGGGTCTTTAGTGGTACTGGGCTCGAACCGTGACAAAGGCAAGCCATGGTCCGATACCTATACCACTCCCGGCTACCAATGGACGCAGGTTGAGAGTCAGTATTTAAATATTATTATATAAAGTCAAATTTTATATATATATATATATATATATGTTTTAAAAAATTTTACTAAAAACTGAATTAATTTTTTAAATAAAATCAAAGAAGAAAACGAATTAAATATAATTTTTTTAAATAAAATATTTTGAGAAATTCTTCTCGTATCTCAAAAATTTTTACATGAAGTAATACTAGTCTTATAATATTGTATATTTGTATAGTACAGTTTCCCGCTACCAGAAACATAAAAAAAGAGTTTAAATGTATCCCATTAATTTTCAATTTTACGAAGATCATTTAGATTTTAGAGAAAATGTTTACTCATTAAAACTTGCTGCGCATATATTAACATTTAAAATTTCATAAGATTATTAAGAATATCTTTTTTGTTCTTCCTACTATTAGCTCACTCTCTCTCTATATTTATTTATATATTTATTTTCTATTCATCCAAGCAAGTTCAAATAAATTTTTTAAACTTGTAGGGGATGACACTTGATGTTAATACAGTTTTTTCAAATATTAATTAATTTAATTTAATTTAACTTAGCTAATTACCGATTTTTCAGCCAAACTAGCCAAACCGGGTTTGCATTGTTACAACACTGCAGACAAATCGTGCTCTTTTTTCCCTTCCTACTATTAGTTCACTCTTTCTCCCTACATATATATATCTTTTTCAAATTTTTAATCGTTAACAAAATACTTTCTATTCATCCATTCAAAGTAGGAATTGATTTCAAAACATTTTTTATATTACTTGTTTTAATTATTGGTTTTGGTTCTCCCGAAGTAACTTGAGACAGTTGCACCCAATTTCATGTTATTTATATTGAAGTTTCTACATGTAGTTTTGTCTTATAATAAATTTCTTTTTCAAAGTTTTTCTTTTCTAAAATAAATTACTTTGTAAAATCATTGCTTTTCTAAAACATTCTTTTACAAAATTCCAATTTTAGGTTTCTTGCAAAAGTGAGCAACTCTCCCGACCCTCTATTGACTATGACATTAAATAAAATCAATTTTAGAAAGATATGATTAATATAGATTACGAAATGAGTCCCGATTCACTGTAACACTTTCATTACCATACACACGCCAGCGCGTGATGTTATACAAACGTTAAAAACCAATTATGCTGCAGATCGTGATTTGGAGGGTGTCTCAGTAGATGGGATGCTAAATTTCAAAACAAAAAATGAAATAATTCAGCATTTTCTCCTATGAAAGACAGATATAAAGAGAATATGGTAGCCTCGAATAAGTTCCGTAAAATCCGGCAGGCCAAAGAGTTTTCAATCCGCTTTTTAAAAAAAATTTTCTAAGTGTATTCGCCACATAAAACGCACATTCTTTTTCAACCCATTATGTTTTAAAGTCATTTATTCGAGGTGTATTATCCCAGGAGTTAGAAAAAATAGTTTACTTCTAAAACTACAACCCTTTAAGTTTATTAGGCATGTGTCATTTCTTTTAAGGGTTGTTGGAAAAAGCTAAAATGTTATTTTTTTGACAATTTGAGATTTTTACATTTTAAAATTGTGTAGATCTTAACCTTTCTAAAAATACATTACTTTAACCTCTAGCATCATTAGAAGACCTTAAAACCTATTTTTAAATAATCGTTAAAACTGGGCCACGCCCATTCGAATGGCGAAAAATGTAAACAAAGTACTTCGTTTTTGCTTAAAAGTTGCCTGTCTGATATAAACCAAAACATTTATCTTTTTATTGTAAATTGAGCCTTTTATTTATTTATTTTTTTAATTCCTAGTCGATTAGAGGCTTCACTGGATACATTAATATCAATTTATCTCAAAATGTAAATTTTCATGTTCGATCTACCTTTTCATAGAAACTGCTCTGTTCACAGGTAGGTAAATTTTTTATGATGTATTTATAATGATGGCTAATATATACTGAGAAATGAGCTTTTGGTAAAAAACTCAAAAATTCATTTTTTACAAATAATTTTTAAGTGAAAAATGGGTTAAATTTCACTATGTTTGAAAAAATATTTTATAAATTATAAAAAAATTCAAAATTAGCTAAAAGCTGATTTGAGTATAATGAGAAAGGTGTACTTTAATAGTATGAAAAAAATTTCAAGCATATACATATAACAGATTTTGTGAAAAGGTACATCGAAAACAACCAATTTAAAATTGTCAGTATAGAGAGAGGTTTCCAACACCCCTTAAATAAACAATATTCTGATCTATCTAGAAGTCCATTTTTTATACTCGTATTCAAAGCTATCATTTTTACGCTTTGTGGTATTTAAAACAAACATTCGAGTAAAAATAATTAATAAAAATACGTAAAAAAGTTTTAAAAAATAGTCCAACAGCTTTACCGTGAAAAAACATTTACTATTCTCTAATTCTAATACTAAACTAAGATCATCAGATTGGAAAAATGCGCATTGTAGTTATTTATGGGAAGTTATTTTATTGCCTACTTAGTCAAAAAAAATTTTGGTCATATATACCAAAATTATCATAAGTAGTTCTATTTTTTTAATAAAAGTATGAAAGAATGTCACTTTGTATAAATTATATTTAAAAGGTATAAAGGGCTTTTGGGCATTTTTCGATAGTAAAAAAAAAAAATTTCCCCAGAGGGGTGCGGGGTTAAGTTTTTAAATTTGTAACGATCCATTTTTTTTTTTTCTCCCCTTTTTTTTGCCAAAAAAAGTTGGTGCCACGGGCACTAAAAAACAGTACGGGGGGGAACGGGGTTTATCGGGATCAATTGGGACCAGACACCGTTCGGAACGCGATTGTTCGGATAACCAAAATTTTGATCATGCAGTATATAAAAACCGGCCCCAAAAAGAATATCGAAAATCATCAGGGGAAACGTGCTTGAAAAAAAAAGAAAAAAATGGGGGCAAAATGAAAAGTAATTTTACCTTTATTGTGCGAAATAATCCTTTTTTTTTCCCCTGTACCATTGTTCCCCTTTCCCGTTTTTCGCAGCAAGGTCTCCCCATTCTTTTTGAGCAGCGTAGTTGAGTGGGACAGCACTCTGATTGTTGCTCGTACAGCCCATAACTGTCTCAAAGCAGAAAATATGTCAGCATTTGTTTTCCCCCCTTGCTTTTTTTGTTGTTGTTTTCCTCCCCCTTCATCCTTTTCATATCCCAGGGACTAAATCAAACTTTGGGCCTTTTTCCGTTTTAATTTCAAGGGTAAGTTTTTCACAACTCAACAAAGAGCACGTATACACCCCCCCACTTGGAAAAAAACCGGCCCCAAATTTTCCCCCCAGAATTCCCAAAAACCCCCAAAAACTAAAATTTCCCCAAATTTAACCTTTTTCCCGTCCCGGCCCTCACCCTAAACAACTATTGGGTTTGGGGAAAAACCCAAAACGTATTCATATTCGGGGTACAGGGAAAGGGGGAAAAACCCTTTTTCTGGATATTTAACGTTCCGGATAAAAAAACTTTAAAGGATAAATGACTTCTCCCCCGCCTTAAATTTTCCCCACCGCCCAAAAAAAAGGGTTATACGACCCGCATGTACAGAGGGGTTTTTAGTAGCCATCTTTTTTTTTTAAAAATTTTGTGGTTTTGGGTTCTGAGCACGTAACACGACGCCCCAACCCCCCCAAAAACCATAATTTGGGAATACGGTCTTACCCTAGGGAAAGGGTATTAAGTCGATCGGGTTTACCGGTTTTACCCAAAACGTTTCAGGATGACCCCCCTTTATTTAAAAATTTTAAAACGCGCATCTAAAAAACCCTACCGCGGGGAAATTGCCAGCTGATGGTAAAGGCCTTTTATAATGATGCAACTGTGTTTTTCCTTAAAAAAATGAGGGGTAAATCATCTGAAAAATTGGGGGCCCCTTCCCTTTGGGTGAAAAATTTATGCCTGTTGTATAAATGGGGAAATTTTTCCCCGCACTTACTGAAGGGGGGAATAAATGTTGACGATCAGTTCTTTTCGGATAGCACGGATTGGCTATTCAAACATCATTCCCCACTCCCAAAATTTCCCCCCATTGGGTTTCCTACCCCTATCCTGTCCTGCGATGGGTGCGAGATTAGTTGGCTGAATAAGACATTCGGTTTTAACAAACTGATTCACGTATATTCTCTCTCGCTGCTTTTGGGGGATGTTTTACCCCCACGGGAAACGGGCGTTCAATATTTTTTTTCGAGCATTCAGGGCAAATTTGTGTTTTTGTGTTTTTGTATTTAAAAACAAATTTTTTGATAAGTCCCCTTTTGGGGACCGTATCTTTGATTGTCAGCGTGGTTTTGGATTTGTAAAAAAGGGAAAAGACATTTTAAATTCTTAATATGACTTTATTAAGAATAGAACTTAAATGTCAAATAATTTAGGGTAAAATTTTAAAAAAGCGGGGGAAACTTGGAAAAAGAACAAACAAAAAACCCAAAAATAAATTTAAAAAGAATCGCGTAACAGACCACTTTTCTAAATAATTATTCAATCCACCTACCCCACCTCTAATATTATATGTCCCAATATCAAAAAACCGGGCCTACCTTTTTAAACCCAAACCCAAAAATTCAAATCTATATGGGGAAAAAATCTGGGCCGCCGTGCAATGGTATGTACCTTTTTAGTTTGCTGGTTTTGGGGAACTTCACGAGTGGCTGTCAATTCACGCTTTTATTTTTCAAAAAATCCCTTTCCCCCCAAAAAGCCTTCCTTTTACTGGGAAAATTCTGTTCTTTTTAAAAACTATCTTATTTTTCATTTCTTGTTCACATTTCGCCTCTTTTGGGTTTTTGGGTTTAAAAGAAAAAAGGGCCCTTAATCTTGGCCACCAAAAAAACCCAGGGGGTTAATGTTAAAAAAAACGCGTGGCCCCGTCAAAAACTGTCATATTTTTAAAAAAAAAGGACAATGTCGAAAAAAGTTCAAAAAAAAACAAAAATTTTTAAAAAAAAATGTTCCCCCGGGGGACCGCAGCAACTTAAGGGGAAAATTAGAAGTAGACCGTACACAGGGAAAAAATTTTCCCACCCCCGTTTTGCCATTATTGGAGTAGTTTTTTTACATAACTCAGTTCCAAATATACACCATTCAGTACATGTACAAAATGTTTAATCATATTTAAATGTATCGAATTCCCATTATTTCTTTTTAAAAGATTGTGAATCATAATGTGTGTAAAGGGTCATTTTTTAAACGAACAGGGTTTTTAGAGTCACCAGTTGTTCAATCAACAACCTTGAATGGCTCCAAACTTGATAAGGGAAAAAAAGATTTTGTAAAAAGAAATTGGGTTAAAAAACGCCAATAGGGATTTATGGCGCTTTAAAATGTAACTTTCCAAGCCAAAAATCAAAACATAAAACACGGTATGAAAGAAAAATGCAAATTCAAATGAATGCGAAAACCACCACCAGTCATTTGAGCTATAAAAATGCGTAGACAGTTTGTGAGAGGTTTGCACCTCTCTTGGGCACCAAGATATGTGGAAGGTAGGGAAGAAACATTCGACATGATCCTATTTATTTATTACGCAATGAAAAGACACAAATCTAATTAATAATAGGAAGAGACTGTCTCGATGTTAACCGCGAAAGTGGAACTACGACGGTAATGCACGAAAGAACAGGAGACTATCAAACTCGATCCTTACTTTATAAAGGACCTAACCTATCATCCGATTTAATCTAATATCCATTTAAACTCAGTGAATTATCATCACTTTAAAAATTCTTCCTCCAAATAAATCTCTTAATCACAATAATTGAAATATGATACCTTCAATAACAGTCTCACCTGGTTTAGGGCTTATTTCCTCTCCTCCCTCTATTCGCAGAAAACTTCGACGTATATAAGTTAATTTGAATATCACGAATTTTTCTTTCGAAGGGTTGGTTTTGAATAATACGAAGTACCCAAAAATTTTCCAAAGGATTGTTTAAGGATCGGGATAGATCCGCAAAGTTCCAAGTATGTGATGGGCTATCGAAATTTCTATTAATCCTGTTGGGGGAAACTTTGGGCCCCCCTACCCCGTTATTTCACAGCCATCCCCCAGAAAAAACCCGGAAAAAACAAAAATTTGGTAGCGTATATATAGTTGAAGTTTAATAATCATAGTTAGAAGGAAAAAAGGGGCGGAATTTTTGAAAACGTGCTGATACGTAAAGGGTCAAAATTTCGACGCGTGACTATAGGATGGACTTTAACTATTAGAATAAATTAAGGCAGTGCTTCTCAAACTTTCAATGCTGGGCCCCTTTTCAATCACAATTTTTATCGCGCCCCCCTTTTTAAATTTAAAAATGTAGTGAATGCAATAATAATGCACTTTGACGCTTAAGCTATAATCGCGATCTTAATTATAAACCATACAAATAAATAACGTAAATATTTAAAATTTTTTATACTTACTTTTAAGCAAAAAATTAAGTAATAGGATAATTTTTATTTATTTTTCCTTTTCTAATTTTTAAAATTAACATATTGAAAATGCGGTGGGTTAGAAAACAAAAATAGATATCAGAAAATATAGAAAAAGAACTCAGAGGGTCAATTTCTAATCATAAGCATTCATTATAAAAAATTTGCTTTCCCCAAAACAAACCCTGGAAATTTGTTAATACTTTTTTAAACTTGTGTGTTCTTTAAATTTTGTATTAATTTTAGTTATAAAATACTCTGTGCACACTGATACATTAAAAATTTTACCGGCTGAAGTGTCCGCTCTTTTTCGAGTTCATT
>BMAV01009621.1:418359-429920 GCA_019973955.1 Trichonephila inaurata madagascariensis | reverse complement strand
AAAAAAAAAAAAAAAAAAAAAAAAATCACCGAGCACATTTTTCATGCTATTATTGTTTTCCATGTATCTTTATGAGGCAGAATTTTCAATGAAAGTCAGTATTAAAACTAACAAAACAGCGCGTGATCTCGGAGAAATTTAGAAGAGAAAATGTGTGTGAAAATCATTATTATTCGTTTCAATATACCTAGAATCTGTACAGATTATTTGGCTTGCATGTTGATTTATACCAGCATTTCTCAAAATGTGGGGCGAGCCCCCTAAGGAGGCGTGATAACTCTATGAAGGGGGGGGGGGGGGGCGGGAATATTGAAAAATCGAAAAAAAAAGATTATTTTTAAAAAATAATAGTTTTCAGAAAGTAAATAAACAAAATACATTCTGACATAGTAAAAAATAAAATTAACATTTGCACTGATATGCACTTATAAATGGATCAGTACTGTTCAATGTATTTTATTATTAATTTAACAATACTAAGTTAGGAACAAGTTTAATAAGCACCAGTGACCGAATGGGCTTGTCATATATAAAATTATATACAAAAATTAACACTTATCTTGATAATTTGTACTGTTTATAATTAGTCCCCAATGCCACCGTTTTCCACGTAGGTGAGCGTATGTGAAACATTGAGGGGAAGGAATTAATAAAGAAATTCTCTGAAATAAGTTAATACTTCGCGATCACTGTCAAGGTCCATTTATTGCATTCCAAAGCCTTCGGAATAATTTTATGGGTAGCAGTGCACAGAAAAGATCATACTTTCGATTGACGTATATGTACGTCTGGGGCAATTAACACCTTGGCTGAGCGAGATGCTTATATACGCCGGTGGCACCTAAGAAAAAGTCGTATTGGATCTTTAGTGTCAAAGTATAGTATTATTGAATTCAATACATTGTTATTTGTATGAAGAGGTGGGGTAATGAAAGTTATGGTTGAATGTTGGATCGCAAATATTGAAAGTTTGAGAAGCACTGTCTTAATTGTTTGAGAATTTTTACATAGTTTCATCAAATAGTATTGGTATTTTATTCTTTTATCAAAGCAACACTTGTCAAATGTGGTGGTCAACCTTCTACGTGCAATGAGTCTGTGACAGGATTCCGTTTTCTTTTCGAGAATGGAGTTACTCACTCTAGCTGTGAAGTCCCCACCGATGGGGACACCCGTTCTACACTATCTACGCGACCTGTGTCTGTGGGGAGGAACGAAGAACTACTAAAGTCAATCATACTAAAATCTGTTTATTAAGATTATTATTTAAACGCAATATAACAAGAATAACCTAAGGAGGATGATCAAGAATGAGAAGATGCTACACGTATTACCAATCAATAGCGCAACTAACCACTGAATCTAACTGTATTAATTCAATAGTTAAATGCTTTATACTTAAAGTTTAATTTATCAAGCTTACCGCTATATCCTATATAAACAGCTACGGTCCTTATAACTTCTGTTATGGCTTTAATCCGGCTATACTCGGTTGGGCTCGGACCCACTTTTGGTTAATCTCCACCGACACTGTTAGGCTTATTCCCAGACTAAAGATTCCTCTTCTAGACTATATTTCATATCACCTTGCGACTACCTTTCTACTTAGCAACTCCACTTAGCGACTCCTCGAATGCTAAACTTCCAATATATATATATGATTCCTAATTTACATATACACGTTCTTCTTGAGTTGGTTGGAAAGAATTGCCATTCTAGCCCCAAAGAAATTCCAAGAGGACAGTTAGTTGAAATCGCGATGAAAGCCCCGTCACATAGCAATATTAATTTTTTTTTTCGCCCTTGATTTAAAAAAAAACTTCTCTTTCTTTGAAGTTTATGTTGTATTTTAAATGCTTTGTACAAAGAATGTTAGAGTTTAAAAAGTTTGAGAACCAAATATTTAGAAATTATTTATCATGGTTGTGTTTTTTTATTCATTGCTATTTATGCATTGATTTGCTAAGATATATCGTTACATAGTTCTGTATCAGGTTTTTGAATATGTTAAATATTTTTTCAATAAAACTGACTGGAATTTTTCGTTATTTTAATTTATCTATACATGTTCATTATACGTATTACAAGAAAGGTGTGTTCGTGTCTTTTATTATACTGGTAAAGGGGCTGATGTGAAAAAAAATTACAAACCCTAGAAATGGATTGGCCAGCTGTTATTGTACACGATTTCCTATAAATTAAAATTAGTTGCCTTTTTTCAGGATCGCATTATAGATATTCTAACTTCTACAAAGTTATGTTCCAAGTTAAAATTCAGTCCTTGTTCGAAAATAAGCTGTTTATTGTAGACCACCTAAAGAATCCGAATGGGTTTATGTATGTATGTATGTGATTTGTTATTAATCAAGAAAATGTCATTAGACTTTTATCTCTGAAGGTTTAGTATTTTACCTCTTTCGTTGCCACCAATAATTCGGAATTATCTTCCAAACTTTTGAGCTACACTGTATCAAATATTCGAGACATTTTGAAACAAAGTAATCCCTTTCTGACAAATTGCTTATTACATGTCAATTAATAAGCAAGACTGTCTGCGATTAATGAAAAGGAATAAAATATGGTCTGTATACGCTTTTTCAGATTAAAAATTTTCTAACATTATTTCATTTTGGTTTTAAATTTTTTTTTTTTTTTTTTTTTTTTTTGCATAGAATTAGTTCCATACTTTTTCTATAGAAAGGAGAAAAGTGACTCACTCACTCTTCACGAGATCTACAGACTTGAAATTTGGCATACATGTTCCTTTTGTTGTGAACAGATCCATTAAGAAACGATTTTTTGTGATATTGATTCTCAAGGGGTTACGGGGGTATATTGATAAAAAAAATTCCAGATTTTGAACTATTAGACTTACAGATTTGAAATGTGGTAAGCATGTTTCTTTTGTTAAATGGATATCTTTTGTGCGAAAATTTACTTTATTGAAGTGGGTTGGGGAGGTGTGTAAAAGATAAATATACTTTAGCTGTAGAGATTCGAGTGCTATACTTTTTAAATCGAGAACCGAGGGCTGTAAGAATGTTTTTCTGTACAATTGCAAGTTTAAGGCCAGAACATAGTTATCAATAACTTTAAAAAAAATGTATAGTTATACAACATCATGAAATATCCAGTGAAGCCGGTGGGTAATGGCTATGTCTTGGTTAATTTTAAAGGAAAAGAAAAGAATGAAACATTAACATAAATTTCTATAATCTTAGGATGCCTTGTAAGAAGTGAATATATATATATCATAATAATACCATCTTTTTTTCGTACTGGGATATTTTTTCTATCTGGAAATGTTTTCCTTGTTTACATTATGTGTTAACAATGTATTTTTTAGACAATGGTCAAAGTCAACTTAAAACGTTTGCTGTGCGTTTTTTACTGCCTAATATATCATTTACAAAACAATCAGTTCGTGAGAAGTATTTTATAGCCAATATTTCATTCGTTTTCCTCTCCTTTTGATTGTACTATTCGTGGAAACCATCGCCATAACATCGCATGCGCTTCGTACATCCGATTTATCTATTATTTTTGTTTGTGTGTGTTTTCTTATCTTATCTCCGACAGTTTCAATTCATATATATGTTTCACTCCTTCCTTATCTATAATGAAAAAATGACTTCATGACCAACATTTGGGCACATACATGTAATTATTTAGGCAATACATGAAAAATGTCATTTTTGCCATGATATTGATTTTTATCAGAATCTATTATTTTTTTACTGATAAAAAAGATGCTGAGTAGCTTTTATTCATTTTCCTCGCCCTCCTTATCAGATTATCTTGCATTTCTCCATTCAATGAGCCACTGAGTGTTAATATATGAAACCTCCGCACGTATATCATGATAAGCTTCATACAATGAACTATTCCAGAGATAATCTCGCTTTTATCCTCTATTCCCCACCGTTATTGATGGTCGTCTATAATAATGTCATAAAAGCACCCGGTGTATCGTCTACATTAAACTGAGCTAGAAGAAACATAGAAAGAGAATCCATTTTTTTATTAGATCAAATGAAAAGAATCGATTTCTACATGAGATAAGGTCAGGCAGGTTTGGAATTCAAACTGAGGAGAGTGCTCTTTTAGAGCATTGCATTGAAATTATATTTTCAAGTTGAAAAAAATAATTCTTAAAAGCGATAAAATGTGTGGATAATGGTATAAAAAATAAAGAAATATAATTTCTCTCTGAAAGTTTGTTTATTTGTATGTATAGCATTTATTTACATGCGTCATTCCTATAGAAGATTACTGACTCGTATTGTTTTTATTTAGATACATTTCATATTTATAACTATCGTATATTTCCGAATGTAAGTCGATCCGTGTATAAGCCGAGGATGTATTTTTTCTTCAAAAATTTATCCAAAATTTAAAACCCGTGTATTAAAACGAACGGAACAAAATTTCCTGAAATTTTCAAACGTATCTCATGAGGGTAAAAATGTCGTTAAACGAATTTAACGTTTTCTAATCAAATTGTTGTAAAGTAAAATGCCAGACGCCAACAGAGATAAATTTATTTCTGGTAACCCTATCTGAAGCTAAAACATTATTTCCATTCTTTTGTTATCCTGTATACTATCTGCACTTTTCATACTTTCTGCGTCATTTTTTGTTTGTTTGTTTGGAAAACGCGCTAAAGGAGAAATTCAAACACAGTACGTGATCTTCGACCTATGTTTCATGGTCCTGGGGGAAAAAAACTTGCTGCATGGGGATCAATACATTTAAACATTCCAATGAATGAATGTGCATTTTACGAAGTGTTCGGAAAGTTGGATTCAGACACTGACTTTAAAGGTTGTGAGACTTTTTTTTTCTTTTAATATCGCTTGCACATAGGTAATGGAAAATGTTTGGAAACTTTTTATTTTGGACTACTTTTTTTACGAGATTAGCAGATTCTTATATAAGCAAACTTCGCCCCCCCCCCCTCCTTCACATTCATTACTTTTAACATTAAAATTCTAAACATTTTCAGCTTATACACGGAAATATACGATATTCAATTTTAATTTGCTCTGTTAAAGGAAACGCGTAAAGAATATACCGTACATTTATAAACTTACATTGTTTTGTTCACTATTTTTTCGATGCCATAATTTTTCCAATATACTTTTTGTCTGGAGAAATCTATAATTAAGTTTGAATTACGTCAAAGACTTGATCGCGATGTATTCAACTACTAAGAGAAAAAGCGTAATTCTCAATAAATAAAATGTCACGAATTGAATTTATAGTCCGAAAACTGGCCTAACTGATACAATGAACTACAATGATAGCTCTAACAATCTTAACAAAAATTTTTTCGAGTTAAAAAAATCTGTTTTAATCGTAAAAGCTATTTGGTAAATAAATCAAATGAAATTGTGATAAAGATGATCAAAATAAATGTTAAAATTAAATTATTATTTTTTTGTTTTTAATATTAATTTTATCATTAATTTCATCTTTACGTTATATTCCAAGTTTTAAATAAAATGTCACAATTAAGTAAAATCTAGAAGTTTTTATTTTATATTCTTTTAACTATCTTATGCATCCATACCCAGATACTTTTAATCATATGCTTGAAGGTAAACGGATGTTAAAACTTTAATTAATTTAAGTGTATTATTCTTAAATATGTTTCAAAAACAAAAGGAAATTAATTATTTCCCTTCGACTGTAGATGTGCAGTGTTTATTTTTAATTGGAAATGAATCAAGTTAAATATTTGCTCAAAGCACGTTGAGTGTTTGCTTAAGTAAGATTAAAAGTTCGCACTGTGATATATTTCGAATTTTAAAAAGCTGTTAAATGATGAATAGAAGCAATTGAAAAAAGAGAATGCAGAAAATGTTCAAACAGATTATGAATGCTGTAAGTTTTTATAGTTTTTTTTATGGATTGATTTCTCAATAGAACTGTTCATCCGAGTCGTAATCCCTAAAGATGTCATTTTTCTTTTAAATCTGATTATAAATCGTAGCATTTGTAAGATTTTTTACTGAAAGAATTCTATCATTTTTTTTAATCGATACTCATGACTTAATTCATTAATGAAATATGTAAAATTCTCACAACTTAATTTGTTGAGTGAAATTAAAAATATCTATTTAAATTAGATTGCTTTTATTTCGAACCATTTGATTTTGAATATTTCAATAAATGATAAAAAAAATTTCATATTTCAACTCTTTTGGCGTTTATATTTAGTATAATAACGATATAGTAGAAATCTTAAAAATATATCACAATCTCTTGTCTTATTGAAGTGAATTTTTTTTTCTATTTCAAAATGGAAGCTTAAGATCAATATTTGTGTGTGAAATAAGTTTATCTTTTCACTTTAGTTCTAAAAATAAAAAGATTTTGAATATTTCAATAAATTGAAATATTCAAAATCATTATTTTTGAATATTTCAATTTGATTTTGAATATTTCAATAAATGATAAAAAAAATTTCATATTTCAACTCTTTTGGCGTTTATATTTAGGATAATAACGATATAGTAGAAATCTTAAAAATATATCACAATCTCCTGTCTTATTGAAGTGAATTTTTTTTCTATTTCAATGGAAGCTTAAGATCAATATTTGTGTGTGAAATAAGTTTATCTTTTCACTTTAGTTCTAAAAATAAAAAGCAAATTAATCATTCAAGTAGGCAGATTTACAAACGAAAATCAATATATTTGGATAAAAAAGTATTTTGCAAAAATACTAAGATTGCAAAATCTAAGATAATGGAAAAATTAAATTTAAAAAGAAAAGAGGAAGGCCATCTTTTCAAAAGTAAATTGGAAAGTCTAATTAATATTAAAATTCTTAGACAATTCTTTAAAATTGCTTAAGAATAAAATTGTATGGTCGAAGGTATTAAAACTAGTTTCATCACTCAAAACGTTTACCTGCACATTTTTTTTCTTCGAAAATTTATGTATTTATAACCATATGAATCGAATTATTTCAAGTTATTCTTACTGTAATTAACTTATTTAATTTGTTCCTCCGTCGCCTTATTTTCTTTCTTAATTCCTCTTTACACCTATTTAATTGTATCATAATCATATTTGGAAATCTAAATTAATTTTGAAAAATCTCCGGGACTTTAAAAGTCAAATTAAGTCTAAACTTCGTAAAAAAAAAAAATAAACTTCTTAAATTTTAAAAATAAATGGAATTGAAAAAGACAAAAGTTTTAAAACTTTTAAACCCTTAAATATTTTTTAAGCCGCTTTGATTAGTAATATACTAAACTTGAAGATAAGTGACTTTCTCAAATCTATAGATTTTGGCTTTTAAACAAAAATAAATGATTCATATTTTTTTTGTTTTGTTTTGTTTATCTTATTAATTTGCTTTTATTTTTGTTCTTGATTATTTGTATTTTTTCTGAGTGAGTTCTTAATTTTAGGCCCTTAAAATCTACACATTTCTCCTTTAATGTTTGAAACATTATGATATAGCAATTTAAAGTTTAAAAAAATTTGAATTCATTAGACTTAAAAATATTCTTCTTGAATCTTAATACTACCTGTATTAATGCTGTTTTTTAAGTTAAAACTTTAAAATTGAATTTTACACACCGGAAAATATAGATGATCGTTATATATATGTATAATATATATATTCCCCCTTACTTTTTGTCAGAAATTATAAAGTAATCTATCATAATTATGATTCATAGTTTCGAAATAAATGTCTAGTGTTGAAAGGTA
The DNA here is from genome assembly GCA_019973955.1 of Trichonephila inaurata madagascariensis. Lineage (NCBI taxonomy): Eukaryota > Metazoa > Arthropoda > Arachnida > Araneae > Nephilidae > Trichonephila > Trichonephila inaurata. The sequence goes on along the minus strand of BMAV01009621.1, from coordinate 422,193 downwards.
CGCATTTTCCCCCCTCTCTTTCAGTTAATTATCTCGTGTGTAAATTGCTATTAACATGAATTTAAATTACAAATATTATGATGATTTATTGTTTTCTTTGCTCTTTTAAGGAAGGTCGGTAATCATTCTACCTGTTTAAACTTTTTATCATGGTACTCAAATAAATATTTAGAAAATGCAGCCTGGTGGGGTTTTTTTCAGAGCAATTGAAAACTATGTTGTTATAGTTTATCTTGATTATTCTTTCTGATTTCTTTATTATTCTTTTTATTCTGTCTGATTTGATTTTTTTTAAAAAATTGTACCATTTTTTGTCGAAAGCTTTTAATGTAAATAGAACCTCAAAATTTGATATTTTTTTTGCTCTAATAGCTTTTCTTGATTATAAATTTAATTATAAATTATAACCTGTAACTCTCTCTTTTACTGATACATTTATTCATGCTCTAAACATAATTATTACTTTTGCTATTAAACTATTGTAAAATCCGGCGTATAACGCGCACCCCCATTTTTACGAAGAAACCTGAAATGTAAATGTACAATGCTCTTATGTCTTGAAGTTATTTATTCGAGGTATTATCCAGGGATTTTGAACAAATAGCATATATACTTTTAGAACTGCAACCCTTTAAGTCAGCACTTCTCAAACTTTCAATACTTGCGACCCAATATTCAATCATAATTTTCATTGCGGCCCCTCCATACAATAACAATGTATTATAAATTCGATAATGCGATACTCTGACACTAAAGCTACAACACTTTTACTTCTTAAGTGCCGCCGGCGTATATAAACGTCTAGCTCAGCCAGTGCGTAAATTGCCCCGGACGTATATATACGTCTTTCCGAAATACAATCTTTTCTGTTCACTGCTATCCGTAAAATTATTCCGAAGTCTTTGGAATCCAATAAAATGATTTTGACCGTGTTTGCGAAGGATTTATTTATTTCAGAGGATTTTCTTATTTATTCCCTTTCTCGCCCCCCCCCCCCTACCCCACATACGCTTGCATATGTGCAAAACGGTGGCATTGGGGAGCGAATTGCTTAACTATGAATCGGCAGTTAAGGGATTAATTATAAACCGTACAAATTATCTAGATATGAGAGTAAATTTTTGCATATAGTTTTACATATATATATAACAAGCCCGTTGGGTCACCGGTAATTATTAATTGTTAGTATTGTTAAAATGATTAAAAAATACATTGTGCAGTACTGATACCTTTATAAGTGTATTATATCAGCGTAAATATTTTTATTTTTTATTATGTGAAAATGTATTTTGTTTACTTTCAATTAATTTGTAATTTTTTAAAATAATCTTTTGTTTTCGATTTTTCAATATGCTCGCCCCCTTCCTCCTAAGGTTATCACGTCCCCCTAGGGAGGCGCGTCCCACAGTTTGAGAAGCGCTGCTTTAAGTTCATATGCAATCTGTTTTAGATTGCATTTCAATCTATGTAGAAGCCTAATTTTCTTTAAGCTTTTTTTTAGCTTTAAAGCTATCATTTTTATATCCGATGTCTAACGCGCACCCATAAATTTTGATCTTATTTTTTGTTTTTAAAGTGCGTGTTATACGCCGTATTGTACGGTATATGATACTTTGGGTTTTAAGGTCACTGACTATGTTCGAAACTATGATTTTGAAATATTGTGTAAATGAATAATTTCCTTTATATTTAATGTCATTTGAATTGCCGGCTGGGTGGCGTAGTTGTTTTGTCGCTGGCCTTCTGTACCCAAGGTTACGGGTTCGACCCCGGCTCAAGTCGGTGGATTTTCCTGATGTAGAAAATTGACAGCGGCCATGTCGTATGATTATACGGCATGAAAAAGATCCCTTGAGTGTTTGTTTGGCTTGGATGCTCTCGTCAAAATTAAATTCCTAAGCACAAATTTCGCATCGGCACAGTTCAGGTGCCTCCCTCCTGGGGAAGAAACTGGGCGTCAAAATTACTTGCGGTAATTGGTATCGCCTAAAAATGGTGCCGCACTAAAAAGTGATGCCAGCTCCTGGGGAATGTACTGGATCTGCAAAGGTAGAAATGCCAATACGCAGCCCCATTACAGGAAAAAAATGTCATTTGAATTAGAATATACGTATAAAATTGTTAGAAATTACTAGAAATAATTATGTAAATGCAATTTTTTTTTTTTTGGCAAAAACTGAAGTAGAAATAACATATTTTCAAAGCATTTTCCTTTCACCAAAAATACTTCTATAATAATAATAATTATAATATTTTGCCTACAAAAAGTTTAGATTTCTTTACAGAGCCTGAAATAGGATTTTTGAAATATGTATTATAGAAGTAGATTTTTTCGTATTTTAACATATCAGAGCATAGAATTTTAACACACCGGTTATTACTTCACAACTGATCATAAATTTGATGAGAATGTGAATTTTTTTAAAATCAACCTCTATATAAAAGTTCTAGATATATAAACTTATAAAAATATTATTATTATAGAAGCATTTTTTTTATAAAAGGAGCATGTTTTGAAAATGTACCATTTTTTCTTCATTTTTTGCCAAAACACATGCATGTAAATATTTTTTTTTGTAATAATATTTTTAAAACAATTTTAAAAGTATATTGTAAGTCAACTGGAACTAAATGTCAAAAAATTAGTTTTTCATTTTTACGCTTTTACAAGATCACGGTTCTGAACGTAATCTTCTTGAAGTCATTTATTGTTTTTAAGATATCCGAACACACGTTGAAAATAACAAAATTTAGTCAAAACAGATTTTTTTTATTTTTTATTTTATTGAATAGAGCTGTTTTTTGGCTTTACAAAACATACTTTGTTTTATTTTTACGCTACCTAAAAGCCAAGTTACGATCAATCTTATAAAGCGGTAGAAAAACCGGAAGTGGGCCTTTGATCTACCATAAGTGGATATTTAAATTGTTCGAAACTTTTGAACCTGTTATTTATATTATTTTCTAGAGGATGTACTAAAATATTTCTTATTGTATAAATATTTGTTGAGTTATGGCATGTTATTCAAATAATGGTCTCATAAAAAATGTCAAATTTCTTATAATGTTTATTTAATCAATTCTAAAATTAAAAAATTTTAATAAAGCATTATAAAATTTTAGTACTTCTTGATAAATGCATCTAATTTGTTTTTGGTAATACTTTTACCAATATAAGTTTATTACTTTTTTCTTTAATTGCTTTGAAGTTTTTCAAAAATATTGCTAAAACTTCATATATAATTGTAATTTTTGTAAAATTTAGGAATTTTCTTAAAAATAATATCAAATTTAATTATTAGTATTTATTGGTATTGATTCCTAAAAAGCATTTATAATGTTTAAATGTGCTATTTTTAAAAAAGTACTCCGAACGTGTTCGAATACTTTATACAATAATTTCGTCCTGTGACAGCCTGTTTTTAAACATTCTTAGGGAATTTTTTTTTTACGACTGGTAAAAAGATAGAACTTTAAGTTTTTTTTTATCATTTATTTATATGTATTTTAAGAGTATGTATATAAATGTTTTGCCAAAAATATTCAATAGAACACCAGTTATAGCGCTCTGAACACACCAGCCTCGAAAAAATGGACGCTCACTTCCTCCACGATTCGGGATGATTGAAAAAAAAAATAACGGCGTCTTAATCTATAAGCTTAAATTCATTAAACGAACTATACTCAATTGAAAATATCGAAAACTGGACTTTTGGTAGACCTCTGAAGAAGAAGTTTCGAATTTCATAGGCTTTTTTGTTATATGTTTTTGTTATAAAAAATAGAAATATTTTCAATTTTGGAATGATCGTAGTTCATTTGGTGCGTATATTT
>BMAV01009621.1:354798-417768 GCA_019973955.1 Trichonephila inaurata madagascariensis | reverse complement strand
CGCCTGAGAGTTTTCGATTCAGAATGAAAAGCAAATCCATCTTACGCCATTAAAATTGTTGATGGCACACAATAGCGAACTGATGCATGTCCCAAACATGTAACCGGTGCCAAATCGCTCCGGAACAATGGTTGGCGACTTGTTTTCTCAAGTTTTTGCAGTCATTGTTTCCACTCCCTGCGAGTGTTTCGAGAACAGGGATATCTTTTCTTGTTTGCATTTAAGTGCCTCGTTTTTCTTCCCACTGTCTATGCAGCAGACCAAGTAATGCAGTTTGGCTATCTTTATCTTGCCTTTATTGACTGCTCTGTTGCAGAGGAGCGGCAGTTTGTTTGGAAACATGAACTCAAGGCTTATTTGCTCTAATGGATCGCTTTGTTGTGGGAACATTTAGTGTGATCTCTTAAAATACTAGTTTTCTATCATGAATTCACCATGAAAAGAAGGAGGAGTTATAGTTTTAAGAGTATTTTGGTGTGAACGAACTAAAATAGTTATTTTCTCTAAGTAACAAAGCTCGCTCAGTTACAACGCTGATGTATACGAGTAAATATATGTCATTCATTCGAGACTTTGTTTAATGTAAGAACAAATATACCAAAATAATTAGGAGTGAAGTGAATATTATGTTATTTCACATGTATTCTTTAAAAAGGTTTTTAAAATATTATAAAAAAGGGAAATTAAAAATAATCTTTATAAGTTTTTAAACAGGGAAACAAATTTAAATTCACTAAGTAATAAATCAAAACCAATGCATTTTAGAAAAATTGCTTTTTACATTTACTTACGGAGATATTACCGCTGTTGCAGCAGTATTCATAAATGAAAAGTTATTTCTCTTATCAATGCAAAAATAGAAAACTGCTTGAAGGATAATTTCTTCAAGAGCATACTGATCTACATGGCTGAATAAAACCTACAATGCTGAATTACCTTTGTACTTGATAGTCTGTCATAAATTTAATGAGTAAACAAAATTAAGATGATGAAAACAAGTTTAAATGTTAGATACAATGTTTTTTAAAACCAATTCATTTAATATTTTACAACACTTTTTTTGCTTTTTGAAATACAGTGAACTCTTCAGACTTTCATTTTAGCACGAGGACATTCAGCCTTTTCTTTATAACATACATCAGCTCCTCTACACGACGGTGACGTGGTTTCGAGTCCAAATGCCATTGAAGACCCACTGTGTTGAGGGGACCGATGCACGTTAAATCTGGGGAGGTTCAAAGTCCTCCTGTTGGCATGGTGTGATTATTTGGAGAGAGGGGAGCCAACTCAGATGTCGTCCTCTTCACTTGACCGAGGCTCAAAATTACGAGGACCGTTGCCAATAGCCCTCATATTGCTATATAGAGCTTTCTTCAACAACTCTCACTCACTGTACGCGGCGAGACAACTGGACTCGAAACTACGACTATGTAGAAACAATGTGGGTCATTGTCAACAATGATGTTCTGACGATGACCATTCGCCTGTGTAATTCACTCTAAATGTTTGAAATGAATCAAAGAAAATACATTTATTTCAGAAGAGTTTTTTTTTCCTTGTAATCTTTTATTAAAAATAAAAGATTGCTGAAAAACAAAAGAAAGAATATAAGAATGGTACTTAGAACTACTTTCTTTTTATTTGAAATCCAAATAGATTCGTACTTTACACTTATTTAATTTTTAATTGATTCAACTCCAAAAAAATCATTAACTTAGTCCGAATTTATCTTCAGTAAAATTTCGAAAAAATTTATAGTATTTGATACCTAACTGTGCATAATATTATAGAATAATTATCATGCTTTTACAATGCTTTTACATATTTTATTGTATCATATAAATTCCTCTATTGGATAATTGACGTTGTGAAACCGCCCCCCTAAGGTGACCGTTTCTTTGATTATCCGCGTGAGCTAGAGGTGTAGGGTTTACAAAAGGAATAAACATTTTTTAATTCTTAATATGACTTTATTAAGAATGAAACTAAAGTGTTTAATAATCTAGATAGTATTATATGTGCGAGAATCTACTATGAACAAACACACAGTAATAGTTAAACCGAATCGCGTAACTTGGACCACTATCAATACTTAATCCGCCCACTCTCACTTCTAATAATATTAGTCCTAATATCAAATAATCAATCCTACCTTAATCCAATTTTAGTTTCAATCTTATGAAAGGCGTCTGGGCGCGCGTGCACCTTGACCTAATGGTTTAATCTTCAAGGTAACTTCACAATTGGCTGTTAATTCTCGCTTGTATCACTTTCACACATAACATTCCCCAAATTGCCATACGACTTACTGAAACTTCTGTTATTTAAAAGCTATCTTATTTGCATTTCCTCTTCACATTTCGCTTCTTGGGTTTTGGTTGGAAAAGAGTTGCCATTAATCTTGGCCCCCAAAGAACCCAGAGGTCATGTTAAAGAAAAGACGCGTGAGCCCGTCACAACGTCAACTCTAACCTTTGAATAATTTGCTCGGCATTAAATCAAATCATCACTTTCGCATTCATTTCATCAATATTTTTAAAAAATGAATTTAATCATTGGATACAATTAATCTCTGCCATTTTATATCCAAACGAATTGCTATCTCTCTCTCGATGAAAGCATAACAACGTTTTCGACCACCATTCATCTTTATTGAGTTGTCTACTTTCCCATTCCACAATCCAGACAACAGATTTCTCCACAAATTCTAGCAAAGTGATTAATTTTCAACCGTAATAAAGTGTTTATTCTCGGCGACAAGCAGTTCACTTTGGTCAATCTCGCCTGTCTTCAGTAAAATTTTCGACACTTGACACATAAATTACTGAATTCCTGCAAATCCTTCTTCGTCGAATATTCCGTCGAAATATGTTCGGTTTAAATTTATTACTCGTGCTTATATTTGGTGAAAACGACCGCGAAATGGTATTTAACTTTCGCTACCGTCGATTGGTTTTGACCTCATTAAATGCAATCCATTTGTTAAGAGTTTTCAACGTGTTATGTTAAAAGGTGCATTTGCTCGTTTCAGTGAAGCGGAATCGTTGCAATTAATCTTCATCTTTTGCTCTCCAGATGTATTGCATTAGGAGATATTGAGAGCATTTGAAGTTGTCACTGGTTCTTCACTTTTAGGATCGCTAGAATATCGATGCGGACGATATTTAATCGTATTTGTTGTTTTTTAATGTTTCAGCATTTTGTTAATCTTCAGAGTATTCTTTAAGCCTCAGAGTAGATTGAATTTCTGGATTTTAATTATTCACCCTTGAAAGCGTTTTTATTAAAGAACAAGTAATATATATAAAAAAAATTAAGTCACACACACACTTCCTACTTACAATTAGATCAACAAAGAAAAATGTTATTTTAGCTACTTTTTATTAAATAGTTACAATTAATATAAATATGTATATTCATATGACAGAATCACAACATTCAGTGGTAATTAATTTTTATTAATTATCATTAAAGTATCGTATTGTCGTCCAAAACAATCGTGTATATAAAATTTCAATTCAACTGAATGCTTTAAAACGTGAGAAAAAAACTTTTACAAGTTTTGACACAAATCGCCGAAATGGTCGCCAAAAATGATGCCAACGTGGCTGTACTTGTAATTCTTTAAATAATTAGTTTTAATCAATTAACTTTTATTAATTATAATTAAATTATTGTATTGTCATCCAAAATAATCATGTACATAAAATTTCAGCGCACTTGAGCGCTTTAAAATGTATTTTATTAACGATTGAAAATTCCACCAAGGTAAATAAATAAATAAATAGAGAGTGTGAGCTAATAGTAGGAATTGAAAAAATTAAGAATCAATCCCAACTTAGGTCAACATGCGAAAATTTATTTTAGTTGCTTTTTATTAAGTAATTACTATTAATATAAATATGTATATGCATATGACAGAATCACAGTATTAAGTGACAAAATAGAAAAGGATTTTCCTTCCAATTTTCCATTTTCTTTTCTATATATGGTGTAGTAAGATTATCTTTGTTTGTTACTATTTATTCATTTGTCAGATTTAACTATTTCAATAAAATATAGTAAAAATAAATTACATCCTCAGAAATTAGGCCATCCCATGTGGGATTCGAAACCACGACCTTTGATTAGAAGTCCATTTCGCTACAGGAACACGACGAACAATTTTCCTTTATATACATGCTTTTGGACTATTATTTTTGTTTGTTACTATTTATTCATTTTTAATTTAATTAATGAATTAATATTTAAAAAAACTGTATTAACATCAAGTGTCATCCACTATAAGTTTAAAAAAATGTATTCGAACTTGAGGGGATGAATAAAAAGCATTTCATGAACTATTGAAAATTTGAACAAGATATATATATATATATATAAGAAGAGTGTGAACTAATAGTAGGAATTGAAAAAAGAAAGAGGTACGATTGCTGAATTTCATTTAGAATTCGAATACAATATGATTTTCTGTTAAAAATATAAGGCGATTGTTGTCTAGTTATCATGCTCATCACCTTCATGGGGATTTTGGATGCGTATCAGGAATTAGAATCCTCATTCTATTAAGATTCTCTGTACGAAAAAAGGGGAGTTGGAGCTAATATCCAAAAAGAACTCTTTGCTGTAGAAATTGGGTAATTATGCGACAGAATTCACTTGATTTTTGCTCATAATTGCAAGTCTACAGCTTTTGACGAAGCTAAGTTGATTCAATTGGAGGTGTTAAAGAAATATGTGTTTCAGAGAGATGGTAATTTGGTGAAACAATTAATTTGAACTGAATAACATATCTAACCTGGGAAACAAGTTCTACTCTAGTTTACATTTTCTTCAGATTAACCCTTTGAAATTATCTTAAAAATTACACTTAAGGGTTATTTCAATAAATTTTGTGTTGAAAAGTTGTATGAAATTAGTTAAATTTATATGTACTTGTTCATGTAAGATGAAATTTAGTGTCGTAACGCAGAGTATTAAGCCCTTCGGAAAAATCAGGTTTTGTATTTAATATTTTATAAATTGGTTAAATATGTACTTGGCGTCAATCAGGCTTTGATCCCTCTAGAATCCTGGTCTCCCACCAACTCCCGTGTTGTGAGGATTACGGGGGTGAACGTTACGCTACTGATGGTTCGTGTGTATGCCACTGATGTACGTTACGCCACTGATCTATGAACTCGTATGTTCCCTCTGATTTGAGAAAACTTATTAAAATGGCTTTTTATATAATGAAGAAGATTCGTTCTAAGGTGATTGCTTAGATGCTCTGTTGATTATTAAAAATTGGAAGGGAATTAGGGAGTATCGAGACTCCGAAAATATTGCACACAGCTTCCACCTCTGGCAGCAAAATCGGCTGTAGCCCGGTTAGGCTTCGAGTCGAACTGGGTTTGGATGATAGATACGGGAAAGTCATTCCATGCTACTTCAAATATCTGTAACGCTTCATCAATCATAATGCCTGGGGAGAAAAGCTGATCATATATTTTCAATGAATGAGAGATCTGGAGATCGTTTTGATGAAGTCAAACACCCTCTGTGTCGATTTAGGTCAGCTTTCACGTTATTATGTTGAAAGATGGCATGTCCGAGGTTTCGAACATAGGGCAATTAACCGTTTTAAAAATCTCAGAAATATATAGCTGACTGTTCAGATTACTAACGATGCGAACAAGAGGTGTTCCTTCTCCTTGGTGTCTTCGGACATCGATGCGTCCATCATGATTCTGCATGCAGATCTAGGACTTATCTGAAAAGACGTCGTGGTTCCACTGTTTATCAAGTTTTGTTGTTGGACGCACTATTGTCCCGAGCGTTTTTATTACGAAATGTCAACAGAAGTCATTATAATGGTGTGCTGTGCAAACAGTTCTTTCTGCTCCAGACGTCGTCGCAATGTCTGTGCTTGTACTTGTGAACCTGCAAACAAGCCTCATTCCTAATTCAAGGTCCGTGAAGGGGCTGCATGATCCTGTATGGCTGACTTTACAACATGTCTGCTCTCTCGGGTGAAGAGAGAGGCCGTTAATGGTGTTCGGTATGTTCGTCCTGAACTTATTTATTCCATGTTTACTTGTTATTAGCTGGATTATGACTAAAGTGAGAAGCAATAACCCGAAACGATAACTTCCACTCTCGATATGCCACAATCTTGCTATTATTGAATTCTGACACGTGATAGTAGCCGTTTCTACTTATACGAAAAATAAGTCGATCTTTTCATAATCAACCAAAGTTCAAATGTGAATTCCAAATGAGAAACCCGCTGAGTATCTTTCTTTTTACGCAGAGTTTGAGATGCAATTTATCCTCCTGAATCGTTATATAGTGCTAAAATACTAATTATCTCAATATCGTAAAATTTTCCTTTCATGTGAATTGGTGTTTGTATCGTCCCTCCTTCATGGTGTTGCAATTTTAATGGCCAGCATTGTTGTTGTTTTTTTCCTTTTTTGTTCAGAAAATAGAAACTGTGTAAAACAGATCGACGAAATATTTAGTCTAAGAAATGTGCCTCTATAACGAAGTGATTTTACTCCAACAGTGCAAAAGAAAGTCATGGATAAATCGTACTATGAATCATGCTTTGAAAGAAACATAAGGGGAGGGGTATACGAATTCATGAAAGTGTTGAATCGTGAACAATGTCTCGAAAAAATCGGGTATAGTACTTATTTCTTTAATTAAGATCGAAAATTTTTATGATAAGAAAATCTACTCTATTGTAACTTAAGTATTATGCATATGAAATAAACTATTTTTGGATGTATTATTTTTTATACTAGAACAGTCATTAGCGCGCAAACTTATAGCTTATTTGATTTACAATAGTTTATACATAATGCACTAAAGCACTGATTAGTTTACATGGCTGAACTGCGCAATATTGATAGCAGAAAAGTGAAAACATTTTGTTGCTTTAAAATGAAAACACGAACAATATTATATCTCTCATACGTAGGAATATTTTTTGTGTCACAGAAACTGAGTTATATCAAAAAATACGTAAGCAACTTACCATGAAGGCGTGATATCTTCTTCTTTTACGATGGTGCAGCATCTTGAACATCAAATTTCATTCCATCCTTTTAGGGCAAAGTTTCATTTCATATTTTTTGAATCTTTGTTTATTTAGATTTATCTCACATAAACATGACCAAAAAGGTAGTTCACAACACGATATCCTTCTTATTTTGTGAAAGGCTTCTGCTCAGCTAAGCTTCTACTATAGTTGCAGGACCACAATTTCAATTTCTTTGCCGGGGTGGTGGTGTTTTCTTTCCGTCTGAAAAACACTTTCCCAATTTCCTGGCCACTGAGTGCGCTACGATTGCAACTTTTTTCTTTATCTTCCAAAGGGACAGTTCCCTACATTTTCAATTCCTCCTCTTGACGTTTCCACTTTAAAATAAACCAACAATCCACATACTCACGATGACTTTCCTTCTTCCTAAATGTTTTCTTTCCAGATAAACATCGATGTGAGACGGGAAAGCACACTCTACCTGGATCATTCCTGCTTTTCAGTTAGTTTTATTTATTATTCTTTTTTCCTTTGTTATCTTCCCTTCGTGATCCAGCCTTTTTGAAAATCGATTGGTGAACTGTGTGTGCAAATAGCGCACAACCCTTATGTACCGACTGCTATCTTACTTATGGTCTGGGTCTGCGTTAAAAAATTCGGAATATATGTTTTTCTATTTCATAGTCGGAGTTTTTTTTTTTCCAACTTTTCTAAAGAGTTTCGTTTTTGCGAAATCGAAATGAAAACATATGCAAATCAGTGTCGATTTTTTGAGAGTTAATCGAGTTATGGATTGAGCCTCGCGTATTTGGTATATATTATTAAACTTTAGATTGTTTGGTGTGTTTGTTTGAGTTATTTTAGTAAGCACAGCAAAGTGTATTATGAAAAGCTCCGATTCTTTTTTTAGATTCTTTGTGGAGTAATATACTTCGTGACCCTGTTTTCCTGCTAGTAATACGAGATGTACTGTTTAGAATATTTGAAGATAGATCGTTTGAACTATAGTAAAAATGTACAAATATATGGGAATTGGTGATTTGATCGATATTTTCATATGCTTCTTTGTGCTGGAAGACCATTTTAAACTGATGTAGGAGAAATTTAAATAACTTTTATATGTGTACATAGGAAATCTATCGCAATTCAGCGATATATGTATATTATCTAGAAGTGATTAGTTTTTGAATGGTATACTTCAGTGAAAAAAAGATATCATAATTTAAAATCTGGAGAGTATTAACATGTTTGAGAGAATGATGAGCTTTTAAGATTTTAAAAATGTTTTGAAAATAAGTTTCGTCATTATTTTAAAGGGAAGATAGCCATAAGAAACACCACTCGTTGCTGGTCTAACGATGGAAGTAGCGTCAACGCAAGAGGAATGACGCATGCGCAGAGCGTCAAAGAAAAAGAGCAACAGCATACCGGCGTACTCGAGATTATTCGAGTACAAATCACTATGGCAGGCAGACGTGTGCTGACAACGTGGTCGGCAATGGAAGTGCATGCGCTTATTCGGTTTGAATAAATACGTGGGACTAGTGTGTTCTCTTCATGAATGCCTGCAAACCGTGTATGGTGAAGTCAAATGATTTGTCGCTGGTGTTGCATGTTCAGAGAAGGAAGGTAGACTGTGGCAGATGAAGGTCGAAGTTGGAATCCCTCCACATCTACTATTAAAAATAACTTTGCCCTGTCGGACTTTCACCTGTTCCCTGCATTGAAAGTCGCTCTCTCGAGACTTAACCTCCAAAGAATGTTGAGGTGGAACAGACTGTGCGATAATTCCTTGCATCGCAGGGCCCGTGTTTTACCATAGTGGTATTTTCAGACTGATTGCACGCTGCGACAATAGTGCAAGATGTGTAATTCATGATGCCAAGTTTTGTTGGGTTTTTTTTGACAGTAAAGTTTTTATGTAAAATAAAACAAAAGAAACCTACTTTCGGAACGTCCCTTGTATATCAACGTCATGACTAATAATGTCATGCAAAAATTTACCTACTTTTGGATTGATTTTTAACCTTAGCAAATTGTTACCATGAATGAATGAAATCTAATACACTTGTTATTACATTTTGTTTTCCATTTTTTAAAAACGAAAACTACTTATGCAGGGAGAACAAAAACGTATTATTCAATAAAAATACCATTGAAGCGTTTTTGTAGCGTATAGATTATTTGTGTTGTTGCATTTTCCATGCAACTTCTATTTATAATGTCACTTTACGGCATAGGTGTCAAACTCGTGGCCCGCGGGCTGCATGCGGCCCACAACGGACATTTTTGAGGGCCGGCCAGTATATATCTGCACACAATAATATATAATAAAATATCAAAATTTCTTCCGAAATAGGAAAGATAGCAGAGAAAATATGTCAAGTGTCAGGGCGTAAATATTAACTTTTTCTTGTTCTTTTATTTATGTTTATTATAATGCATTGTTTGAAATAAACTTACGTTTCTATGAATATTGATTTTTTCTTGCAGCCCACTTAAAGTAAAACCTTGTTTGCTTGGCCCAAGTTAGCCTTTGAGTTTGACACCCTTGTTTTACGGGTTCTGTTCTGAATCACTACAATGTTGATTCATTATGATTTTCACTCAAGATATGCATCTCTTCCAGTGGCGTAACGGTAAATATAACGCCCCCCCCCCTACAAAGTCAGATTTTGAGCCTCAAGCCATATCTTGCAAAGGATTGCAAAATGCTAACATCAAGCTTTGGGTGCCCTAGAATCCTGCCCCTCCCCGCTCGCGATGTGGGGCTGTACGTTACGGCACTAATCTCTTCATAAACATCAGAATTATCTTTTCTAACATATCTATACAAAAAATTATATTTGCTACTTCTATTGCACAAAACTCTAATCACTGAAACCTAATGATACAGAAAACTAAGACAACAATAATGATTTCTTTTATAAGACTTATCTGACTTTCTGAGCAACCAGATCATTTCTCTAGATACTTATGGAAAATATTTCGAATATGTAAATTCTGAAATGCTTTGGATTTAAGATCCAAAGAGAAAGCATTAAAGCGAGTGCAATATTTTTTTGCCCTTCTTTTCGCAAATGATATCATATTTCTCCACTGTACCATTTTTTTTTTTATTCTGTTGAGCATCTCAAAACTTCGAAGCTTTTTAAAAAAAAAAAAATCACCATTAAACGATAAGAAGCATACCCGGTTCGTGTGTAAAATAATGAGACGTGATATACCGCTAACTGGAAATCTTTTAGTTTATATTTTCCGTCCTTTTTCCCTTTTCGAAATAAATCAGTAAGTAAAGAAAAAAGAGATGTTATTGCAAAATTTCTTTGTCCGTGTCTTTCTATATTATTTTGTTCGTCTTTCGCATCTTTTTTTACTCGGTCTCTATTTTTTACACGAATCCTTTTTTTGCTGTTGCTGCTACCTAAATTACATTTTTTTTTTCACTTGTATTTCTTCTTCATTTATTCCTGTCTTTTTTTTTTTTACTTTTGCTGTTGTTGTTGGGTAATACTGTAGCGTTGGAAAATGTTTTATAAAGGTCAATTCGAAACTGTGAAGTTCGTTCATATATGAAGGAGAGAGAAAAGTTTTACTTTTATATCGAGATGGCAGTTCAATTGTTTTTGTGATACTGCAAATTATAGAAATGACTCAAGTCATTTCGTTAAAAAAATCTCAATTTTATAAAATGATGGAACAATCAAAAAGAGTTCGTTTGCCGTGGAAAAGAAACCCTATTTCCTGTTTTATTATTTTTTTTAAAATGATTTCCAAAATGTTTTTTTTTTAAATATGTCCATGTTTTTATTTTAAGAGTATAAGTCAAATATATCCACTCTTACTTATTATTTAAAACAAGAATATGTATTTAATTTGTCTACCTCCAGCTAATTTTTGTATGTGTTAGATTTTATTAAAATATCATTTTAATTGAATTGATATAAATGCAGATATCTATATAGATATCTGCATGTAGAAGAGAGATAAATTTTACTCTTTATAGTTTCCTTTTTAATATTTTTAATGTACCTATATAGAGAGAGATATTAATTATTAATTTTAGTTATATAATGTACTCTTGGGTTGTAATACATTTCAGGGTAAAATTAAAAAATAGTTCTGAATATATTTATGTATATAGTATGAAAACTATAATTTAATGCTGAATGTCCTCAGACAATATATATATATATATATATATAGTTAAAATTCTCTACTTTAGAGAGATGAATAATCAATAATATATAAAACTAAAACTGAAAAAAAATCCGAAATTGTAAGATAAACCACACATAAGATGTTAGATAGGATATATTAGAAATTAAAAAAAATAATAGAATTTAAAAAGATTTATAAATGGATGCTACAGTATTATAAACATCGCTGACTTATATATAAAATAATTTATAAGAAAGTGGGATTCAACATATGTTTTTTGGCCAGCCAACCTTCCTCTTTCTGTTAATAATACTGAGCAAAAACCTATTGAAAATAATGGAATTCTCTCTAGTAAAGAATAATATATATATATATATATATATATATATATATATATATCTTTTTCTAGAGAGAATATACTTATTTAAATACCAGAGATAAATGAAACTGTCAGATATTAGAATTACAAACATTTCTGACTTAGGACAGTTCTTATATAAAAAAAATAATTTATATAAAAGTGAGGTTTTGTGGCTAGCCAACCTTTTCCTTTTCTGTTTATAATATTGAGCGATATATATATAACATCACGGTAAATGGTATTATTTATTGTAATCAATTGACTATTGATCATTTGGCCAAGAATGAAAGTGCATGTAGAGGATGTTGGACTGATGAGGAATAATTTTTAGCAAGTTATTCCACTTTATTTTACATTTGGACTCAAACATGGACGACACAACAAAAAACGCAAAAGTAAAAATGGTCTGCTCAGTTTTACAAAAGGAGGGCAAGGAGCGGGCTAATTTTCCTTGGAAACGAGAGCTTTTATATGAAACTGCTACCGGAAGCTCCGAATTCCACTTGACTTCCGTGGACTTAGATTGTGTTTGGTGGAAAGACATCGCACTATTTTACTTCAAATACGCTGAGCTGTTAATTTTTTAAGAGATACAGTCATGATTAAATCCGTCAGGTGCGCAACTGAATGCTTTTAAACGTGAGAAAAAGAAACATTTTCAAGTTTTGATACATGTCGCCAAAACTGATGCCAACGTAGCTGTATTTGTAATTCTTTAAATAATTAGTTGAAATCAATTAAAACTTTTATTAATTATAATTAAGTTGTATTGCCATGCAAAATAATCATGTATATAAAATTTCAGCTCAATTGAGCGCTTTAAAATGTATTTTATCAACAATTGAAAATTCCACCATAAATAAATATGTAGAAAGTGTGAGCTAATAGTGTAGGAATTGAATAAAATCAAAAGTTACGCGCGGGTGCACATTATACACAAGATATGAGTCGCTTAGAAGCCAATGCGGTTAAGTCCATTTTTTGATATTTTCTTATTCTTGTAAATTTTGATAAAATAAATCATATTTTTCTTAGTTATTAAAGGTTTTTCTCGTTGCTTCCTTTTTTCTATGTCATAGAGAAAAGGAAACAACGTGTAAATCCTTTAATAATTGCACTGGCTTCTGAGCGACTCATATAAAAGTGAGTTTTAAAAATAAAGAAAATATAAACATAAAAAAATTAATTTTCTGCAGTTGTATATGTAAGTTCTATATATTTAAAAGAAACGACACACCTCATTGTGACTTTCATTGTTGGATAATATGAAAAAAAATTATCATATTCAGATTCCGTTATGTCTTCATGCACATAAGGCGAATATACCTAAAATTTGAAAATTCCAGTTTGAAAGTATAGGCGAGTGTTATATACGTTGGAATATGCGGAATATAAATTTCAAAGAGTTCAACCTTTAAATATAAATATCAATTCCTTAATCTATTCGAATATTTTTTTTATTAATATGCTCTTTATATTTTTATTGAATTAAATTCCATTTGTTTTCAATTTAGATGTTTCATTATATTTTGATTAAAAACATAATTTTATCCATTCATATTTTTATCCGTGTATGTGTGGGTTATGTTTATCAATACGTATTTAATTCTCAATAACTTTAATACATTGCTTACCTTTTAAGAAAATGCATTTCTGATGTCTGAATAGAAAATAACTTCGTTGAACTGCAATAGCCACTTTAAACGATGCTTTTTTATTTTTTTAATTAGCAAATCCAAAATTAAATTAATAGGAAACAGAAAAATAATAAAGATTATCGAAGTCCATTCTGAGGAAATCGTCATATCTTTTTGGTTTTAATAGAAATTCGAATCTCTTTCTTCAAATTAAATTAAAGAAAATCAATTTTCGTTTCATTCATCAAACTCCAAATATCTATCCAAGAATTTTTCATCGAGAAAGTTGAATATTTTCAAATTGATACCCATTCATTCAAAAGATTCCAATTCAAGAGTTATCGTAAACAAAAAGCTTCCCAAGATCCCGTAATCGATCGCATTTGTAGGTGTATCGAACCATTGACAGTTCGCTACTTAAGACGTAACCCACTGGGTGTCGCTGCGGTAGCTCTTTTGGCTCATTGCCACAATTTTTCTTTTGAATTCAGCCTCTTCGCTTGTAAATAGAGAGATCAAGAATAGATGCACCACCTGAAAGTGGGTTATAACTATTGGTCATTACTAGTTTGGTAAAAAATGGATTTGCTTTTATTTCAAAGAAAAATTCATTAATGGTAATTTAAGGGAGAAAAGTTTTCAGTATGAATTTGACATTTTCTATAAATATGCATCAATTTATTAATAAAACTTTTAAAAATTACATCAGAGGCTTGTTTTACAGATTCTTTAAAAAATTTTTTATCAAGTTTATATTTTTTATTATGTAACTATATTACAATTTATTTACATATGGGAATTTACTTAAAAAACAAGAATTCTTAAAATATATCAGCTTTACTTAAAATTGTATATTATGTTTAAAAAAATTTATTTGTGAATAGTTAGTTCAGAAAATTTTATTTAAATTGAAGCCGAATGAAAAGTTGGGGGCTGATTAGGGGTGTAGTAACCGCCGTATCAATGATACGGGCCCCCAACTGTGTTACAACCGTCCACTGACAGAACTCTCATGTCTGAAAAAGGGCCCCGAGGGAATTTTGATACAGCTCCCCCCCCCCAGAGCTGGCTACACCAGTGGGGCTGATTCTAAAATATTAGCAATGAAATGGTTCTTTCACATCTCATAAAAATAAATTTAAAATTTAATTTTGAAAAGTTTTTTTAAAGAGAAAAGGATTTGCATAAATTAAAATTAATGCATTTGAAATAATTTATAAATTTCAAATAAGTTACTTCTCGGTAAATAATTATATAGTTTCATTCAGTTAATGATGAAGATAAAGTGAGTCTGTTGGTGCAGAATAAAGAAATAGGTTCCTTAAAAAAGAGGGGTGAAAGTAAAGGAAAATAAAAATACGTACTAACCACATTTTTCAATACTATACCATACTGTAAATTAATAAAAGTTTAAAGATGGAATTTTGTGGAGCTCTTCAGATATTGGGGTCCAGGGCATGCACCCGATTTTAAATCTGGCTCTGTTATGAATTGCTTTTTAATAATATCAAAGATTTTGTATAGAAGACTTATTATCGGGCTTAATAGCGAAAATCGAAAGTACATGAAAAAGAAAAGGAAGAAAAGTTGCGACCAAAAGTGTATATAAAAAATGATAACAATAATTTTTAAAACAAGTAATATAAAAAAAAATTTATGTCAATTCCTACTTTGAATGGATGAATAGAAAGCATTTTATTAACGATTGAAATTTTGAATAAGATATATATGTATAAATAAATATATATATAGGGAGAGAGTGAACTAACAGTAGGAATTGAAAAAAAGCATGTTTTGTCTGCATTGTTGTAGTAACAATGCAAACCCGGTTTGGCTGAGAAACAAGTTTTCGACGCCAACTTTTGCCTTTGTTTTAACTGTTACATTGTTACAACAATAGAGACGAATCTAAGTTGGCATCAAAAACCAATGATTAATTAAATTAAATTTATATAATTAATTAATTAATATTTGAAAAAATTGCATTAACATCAAGTGTCATCCACTACAAGTTTAAAAAAAATTATTTGAACTTGATTGGATGAATAGAAATTATTTTATTAACAATTGATAATTTGAATGAGATAAATAAATATATAAATATATATGGAGAGAGTAAGTTAATAGTAAAAATTGAAAAAGGATAGTAAAGAGAACTGATAATTCTTCTGTGTAATTGAAATTTTAAAATCCGAAGTGAACATAGTTGAAACTGGTTTTGGCCTATTTTTTTGTGTTTTTTCAATTTTTTGAAAAATGTGTAAGGCTTAAACAAAAGATTCACAAATTTATTTGTTTAAATGCTGAAATAAATAGTAATAATAATAATAGTTATCTAAAGATTCATTTTTGCTATACATTCCTTATGTTATGTTTTCTTTCATCTCGTCAACAGTTTCCTTTTTTCCCCCACGTTGAAAGATTTTAAGTAATCTTGAAGTGAGAAATTCGTTAAATTTATTAATCTTCGTTAGAAAGATACAAATATATATGTCTCACAAATACACACACACGTATATGTAAATAAGATTATATATATACAGGGTGTTGCTGAACTCGACCGATAAATTCGGGTGGGTAATAGTTGGCAGCATGGAGGTGACATATCAACATAGAAAATGGGGTCGCAAACCACGTTTAGTCGGTGCGATAATAGTAGCTGTCTGGAGGACGATGAGCTAGACGAGGGGAGTGGCCAAACAAATACATATTTTTCCCGTACGCCTTAATGGCGTAAAATACCTTGTTTTTCTACAACAGGGATGGCGAACCAGTAGCACGCGGGCCATCAATGGCACGCGACACGATATTTTGGGTCCGCCAGCGATCAAAATGGTCTACATTTTATTTCAAAATTACAAAGTTCACTATGAAGTATTACGAACAAACGCGAGGGATCGGTCACGGGATGGCGGAAAGCACAGTCATTTGTTATTGTCTTGCCTTCGTTACGTCCAGGACTACATTAGCTTATGATGCAAAATTTGTCTACGCAGAGCAAAGTCAATTTCGTATACACAACTGTATTTTACAGTTTGTGTCATATTTACTATTTTTAACTCTTATTTAACACGGCTAGTTCAGCAAAAGAGCAAAAAGTGCAAGATAGTAAGTGCAATAGAGAATTTCAAACTTGGTGAATTTAGAAATATGGCATTATATAAGTAAAGGCGACAAAGCAGTGTGCGTTTTATGTTCTGGAACAGTGATATGCAGAACATCATCTATAAAACGGCATTTTGATACAAATCACAAATTCTCTTGTCAAAAAAGTGAACCACAGCAAAAATAATTGATTGCTTAGAAACCGTTTGGCAGATGACTCCAATTCAGCATGCATTCTACTAAAAGTAACATTTTACAATCCTAATATAAATTATTTGTCATCCGCACAATCTGCAACAACAGAAGTCACACTGATTTTACTTGAATTTGAATTACTCGTATAACTAAAACATTTACCACCATACAGCACACAAAGGGTATTTTTTCGTAGTAAATAAAAAGTTTTGAGTGTTGTTAGTATTTAGTTTTATTATTTTCCCAATAATCACAAGTCAAAATTATTTGACGGCACGTCTGTACATCATTAAACACTTCTTGAGAAAAAAATGGCACGCTGATCCATAAAAGTTCGCCACCCCTGTCCTACTGCATGTCCTCCCGGAGTTGGAACAAGAAGTACCGGCCACCAGAACGTGTGATTCAGCACGATGGTGCATCCGCACATTTCTTGATTGCGGTGCCTAATCACCTCCATGTTGCATATCCCGGGAAGTGGATTGGACGCAGTGGACCTATTGCTTGACCTCCAAGCTCCTCAGACCTCAATCATTTGGATTTCCTCTTCTGGAACCACCTGAAATCGCTTGTGTATGAGACACTGGTGGCTACAAAAGAGAATCATCGTCGCTTCAGCTGATATCGCCAGCACACCGGATTTGTCTGAACTCCTTGGACTTCGTCCGTAGGTGTCGACTCAGCTATGACCTACGCAGCAGCAACTTCGAACAATTCCTGTGACAATCCCTTTTTGTTAAATTTCTGGCGTCAAACCGTTATGCATTGTATGCATTGTTCACATATTGTAAATATACTTTGCATCTCTTTTTGCCTCTTTTCATTCATCGCGACATATCACCCTTCATAACTGTTTTTGCGATTTTCATCGACTAAACGTGGTCTGCGATCCCATGTCCTATGGTGATTTGTCGTCCCCGTGCTGCCTACTATCACCCCTCTGAATTTGTCGGTCGAAATCAGCAACACTCTTTATATGTGTTTGTATATGGCGCAGGAAAATGACGAAATTAGGAATTTCATGAAATCCCTAAGAGATAGGATCATTTGACGCAAGATTGTAAAATAACGTCTCTTCAAGGTCATTTCCATGATGAAAGTAAGTGATTTTATCAAACCCTGAACTGTTTCAGTGAAATGATGAAATGAACTAGTCAGGATTTGCATTGGCAAAATGCTGTTCAGGAGAGGGGGGGGGGACACCTCGGGGGTTGAGTCCTTGTACTTCCTATCCCTACAGGTAGTACTATCGATCCCCTAAATATCAAGCCCATATCTTTAAAAAAAAATGCCTGACTTGTCCATTTCATCATTTTACTTAAACAGTTCGGGGATTTTTGATCAAATCACTTACTTACATAAGGGAAATGACCTTGTAGAGACGTTATTTTAATATCTTTCGTGAATTGGTGATCTCCCTTAGGGATTCGATGAAAGTCCTAATTTCATCATTTTCCTAAGACATATATATTAACGCCAATAAAATATTTTAATGATCATCTAAAAATCTGTTTTATTTTTATTTTTCGTAAATATCAATAAAAAAGAAGGTTTTTTTTTTTTAAAAAAAAAAAAATTAACTTGATCATGATACAAGACAGTTACTTGCACTCGTCGAATTGTTAAACTGCTTTGCTCACTATACAAAATTCGTCGTACTAAAAATGTATTATTTGCTCAGAAGAAAATGAAACAAAAGCAGGAAATGTTATCGAGAGTTACCATGGAAGCACATTAAAGGTAAATACAATTTAAGAAATAGCACACACACAACATTTGAAGAACATCTAAGACATTTTATTTTTACGATCGGATAATTACCAAAAAAAAATGTTTCAATAATAAACCGTGATTTAAAAATGTATAGTAACTTTTAACTCTTTAGAATAAAAAAACTTATAAAAAGAATTTAAGATTTAATAAAATGAAACTTTTTTTTTTGATAATTTTGTTGCAACTATCCAAATATTTTTCATAGAAGCAAAAAGCAAATAAATCAAATCAAAGAGCAAATAAATTCATATTTGCTCAATTCTCCCCCGCCCCCTTCTTTATCGGTATATATATATTGGAGCTTTATCATATTTTTATAATAAGGTAATTTATAAATAAGCTGAAAAATGGTTTTGAACCGACGTATACATTTAAATGACTTTTTCTGCATTGAAAACAATTTAATTTAAATCAAATCCTCCGCCTCCCTCCCCAAAAAGGGAAAAAATAAGTTTTATATTACTTTGCGATAAGATTATTAAATAAAAATTTTCAAAATAAAATATTGTTATTGATTTAAAAAAGAGAGAGAGAGAGAGAGAATATCACAATATTATATTAATTTTTCGAATTTACTATTTTCAAATCTAATGAAGAATTCAAAGAAATAATTATATTTTGTGTAAATCTTTCATGCTCTTTTGCTATAATTTTACTATCTCTATCTATCTATCTATCTCTATATATATACATTTTTTGGCGCTGCGATCGTCACCCCCACCCACACTTGTACATTCTCTTGCAAGGGAGACACTGCACAAAGCAGTCGCAATAAATGTTTATGCCTTAAAACTCGCATTTTTAATTAAATACAGTACCATTCGCATTAATAACATTCATATATATATATATACATTCATATATATATATACATACATTAATATATATATATATGCATACATTAATATATATATATACATACATTCCTATATATATACATACATTCATATATATATATATATTCAACATTTTACTCAAGGTTATTCACTCGAAAAATTCTTATAACCTTAGTAAAAGAGAGTATTTTCGATACTCTCAATGGAGGAACATCTTTTAAAAAAATAAATAAGTCTCTATAATATCTACGCATTTCAGTAGAAAGGTGATGCGTATGCAAATGTCAAGAACAAAATGTCATAGGCGCCGTGAGTGTAGGCAAAATGTGTGTAGTCGGGCAGCTCTAAGCCACAATAACAGGAAAAACGGAGGTGCAATTAAAGACATTCTCTACTAGTGCAAAAGTGAGTTCTTTCGTGAAATATGGCTAGAAGAAGTCACCTGGATGACTCCATACTATAATGACTTCACTCAGCTCTTGGTTAACTATTTATTTCCATATGAAATTCATCAAAAGAAAGATAAATAAAATGGTATATTCTATTACAGTTCAATATCAATTTCGAGTCTCTTTCGCACTCTCTTCCGTTCCTGGATTTTCCAAGCCAGGAGACCGCTGTACTTCGCGGGCTGGTCCGTAATCACTTCGAGTCTCTTCCGTACTCTCTCCCGTTTCCTCGATCTTTCAAGCGAGGAGACCGCTGTACTTCGCGGGCTCGTTATCGCTCTTCCTATCGCTCAAGGGACGGCCGAACCACTCCCTTCAAAGATCCAGTCTCTTTTCCCCCTCGTCCGGACTCTCTCGCCCGTTTTATATCATCTCTTTCTCCTAGTCAGCCACCGCTCATCTCTTTGTCGGCCTCAGTCCCCATCCTCCTGCTGCCGCCTTCCGGTCTCGGCTCCCTTGATCGTCGTACCCCTCTGCCGCGCTACATCCGGTATCGTTTCCGCTAGTCCCAAAGAGACGCCAAGGCTGGGTGTACATTTGTATGTTCTCAGTCGCGACGTCGCCTCCGAGTTCTGGGAAAATGAACACACAATGATAAGGCGCCTCTTTTTGACAGTCCGGTCAGCTGGGCAAAAAAGGTGCCGAAACTCGACCACCCAGCTACGAAATTCCTTCCCAGCAATTAGGGAAATTCCTGGAATTTTCGCAGTTTCTGTCGGCAAGGGATCTGTTGGAAAATAGGGGAAAGAGATATGCTTCGTCACAATACGTGAAAGAATGCTGATGGAGGGGCGTAGTTTAACCAGAGTTGGGAATTAACAAAAATGTCGTTTCGCTCCAAAACAGAGGTCCAGCTGTTAAAGGTATTCGTGGTGGTCGCTCTAGGAAAACATCTGCAGTGCATGACTGATATATCGTCCCGCAGGCGAAAAGAGTCCGATACCAGTCACCAAACGCCATTGCTCTACAACTGTGTGCAGCAACAGGGCGGCAAATATAGCGGTTTACTGTGGCCAGACGCCTTCACAAAAGTAGCCTTTTGGCCCGCCGTCCTGGACGCTGCATCACTTTGAAAGTTGGTTATCGGCGGTACCGTTAGAGTTGCATAAGAAGCACAAAAAACTGAACATCTGATCAATGGTGTCCTACTAAATTTGATACATTGTCATCGAAAATTCAAAAAGAAATGTCTCTTTTTGAAAATGGAGGAAGATGTGAATATAGAAAGAACATACTCCCGTATAATGAAGATAAAGCCTACTAGAGTAGAGTCTGAACGAGCATTTTCTTCAACAGGACAATTTGTAACAAAAACAAGTAATATATATATATATAAAAAAAAAATTAAATCAATTTCTACTTAGATCAACAAAGAATATTTTTATTTTAGTTACTTTTTATTAAATAGTTACAATTAATATAAATATGTTTATACATATAACAGAATCACAATATTAAGGGACAAAATAGAAAGCGATTTTCCTTGCAATTTTCCATTTTCCTTTCTATATAGGGTGTTGGACTATTCTTTGTTTGTTTGTTACTATTTATTCATTAGTTAAATTTAATTATTCTAATATAATAGTATAGTAAAAAAGAAATCGCGTTCTCAGAAACTAGGCCATCCCAGGTGGGATTCAAACCCACTACTTTTGGATAAGAGGTCCAACGCGCTGTCCATTGCGCTACAGGGACACACGAACGATTTTCCTTTCTATATATGCTGTTGGACTATTATTTTTGTTTGTTACTATTTATTCATTTTTTAATTTAATTAATCAATTAATATTTAAAAAATTGTATAAACATCAAGTGTCATCCACTACAAGTTAAAAAAAATCTATTTGAAGTTGAATGGATAAATAGAAAGTGTATATTATTAACGATTCAAAATTTGAACAAGAATATATATATATATAACAAGAGAGTGAATTAATAGTGGGGATTGAATAAAAAGCTGTTTGAACGACGAAATGTTCGACGAACTGTGTTTTTTAAAAGCTCATTTACAGAAACACAGGAAATGAAGAAATGTTTTTTTTTTAATTTCACCAATTTTTTAATTATGGTTTTAGTTTTATTATGTAATTGCAACAATGCTAATGTATAAGTATTTTTCATAAGTAGTCCAATCTTAATACCTGAATTGAAATAGAAACGCGGGAATGCAAACCCTAATGTATATGTGTGTGTGTGCGCGCGCAATATGAAATAAATTCTTCTTGCCTTTATAAATAAGTAAAAAGTAGATATTTATTTTCTTTAAATCAGAGATGGGCAATTATGTAAAAACAATATCTTGAAAAATTAGTATTCATATATAAATATATATCAATTTAGAACTGATGAAGAATTTCATAAAAAAATATTTAATCCAAAACAAGATTAATTATGTACAAAAAACAACAGCTGAAAAGTTTCGATTTTTAGATGGAAAAAAAAATTATGTAATTTTTACATTAAGACAAATAATTGTTGCATATTATTCCATTGAATTTCAAAACAACATTAAACGGCAAATCAGGTAAACTTTGAATAAATCTTCGACTTTCAATTTAAATTATATTTGTTTTGATTTCGCGAATCAAATGGCAGTTTTCATTAGCGACTTTCATTCAAAGGAGAAGAATAACATCAAAGATTTTCTTTAAATATTTTTCTGTGGAGAAATGTTTTTTTGTGTTGCTTGTAATTATTGAAAGACTTTGAGAGCAATTAGGTGCACAATTTAACTTTTCACTGAAGGCTTAGCATCGAGAGCTAGAAATTGATAGAATGAAAACAATTACTATTCTTACAGAAACTTATTCTGGAGCTTCATTTCGATCAAAGAATTGCATGAGGGGGAGAAAAAACAATTTTGCCTAGATTAAATGGAATTAGAAAACAATCGTTTTGTTTGAATTCATTTTGTGTTGAAAAGAAACAAGATACGTGAGGTAAATTCCAATTGTTGAAATCTTTCCTTTTTTTTTTTTTTTTGGTCTCCGTCTTGATTTTGGGAAAGTAATTAATTTTTGTTCTATAATTGTTCATTATGTTTCGAATTTTTGTAGGTCATAATTAATTTAATTTTTTTATCCTGTAATAATTGTTTCCACTCGAAATT
Source organism: Trichonephila inaurata madagascariensis (assembly GCA_019973955.1). Classification (NCBI taxonomy): domain Eukaryota; kingdom Metazoa; phylum Arthropoda; class Arachnida; order Araneae; family Nephilidae; genus Trichonephila; species Trichonephila inaurata. The sequence continues at coordinate 395,118 of BMAV01009621.1, read as the reverse complement.
ATTAATGTTTTTTTTTTTTGTTATTGCTTGAAATTACTAATTATTGGTCTTATTTCACATTTAAAATTTTTTTTTATCAAAGTAAAAATTATTTTAGAGAATTTAATGCAATATTGTAATTTAAGAAATGCATAAACTAATTCATTCACTTACTAAAATGGGAGAGCGATGAATTAAATTAAGAATGAATTTTGTTTTTCGAACATAAGTTGATCAAGGGCTTAATTCCTAACATTTTTTGGCAGGGTGAGTGAGTGAATGTTAACGTCGCACTGTTCAGCTACACGAGGGCTTTTGGCGACGGACCACGTAATTTTGAACCATAGTCAAGTGACGTGGACGACATCTGAGCTGGCATCCATCTCTACTAACTACCACACCACACCAACGGAAGGACGTTTCAGCTCTCGACAGATTTAGCGTGCATCGCTGCCCTACACGACGAGTCTTCAGTGGTATTGAGCTTGAACTCGTTACAAAGCCAGCCACGATCCGATACCTATACCACTCGGCTACAGTGGCCACATTTTTATGCAGGAGATGTTATGGAGGAGGCAGTGGCGTAACGTACACCCCCGAATTGCGGGGGGCAGGATTTTAGGGGGCCCAAAGTCTGACTGACACCGTTGTAATCCTTTGTAAGATCCGACGTGCGGCCTAAAACTTGTCTTTGCAGGGGGGAAGGCCCTATTGTTTTCCGTTACGCCACTGGGAGGAGGCGATAGAATATTGAATATTCAACACATATTTGTTTTAAGAAATTATAAATCGTAATATAATCAAGGTTATTTTTGGTTTCTTATTTAGAAAATTCGTCATTTTCTTTACATGGCTACTCGAATTTTTTTCTATAGTTCATAAGTTCATATATGTTTTTTAAAAGTAAAGTGTACTATACTTAGAAGTTTTTTGTTATAAAATATCTTAAAAAATTTGTCCCAAATGTTTCTAATTTGTAAGATTTTAGACAACTTTTTTGATATCTTCGGTTAAAACTAAAATACATTATTAATTATTATAAAAAACAAGTAATATAAAAAAAAAAATTAAGTCAATTCCTACTTAGGTCAACAAAGAAAAATTTTATTTAAGTTTCTTTTTATCAACTAATTACAATTAATATAAATATGTATATTCTTATGACAGAATCACAATATTAAGTGGCAAAATATAAAGCGATTTTCTTTAAAATTTTCCATTTTCCTTTCTATATAGGGTGTTGGACTATTATTTTTGTATGTTATACTATTTATTCATTAATTAAATTTAATTATTCTTATAAAATAGTATTGCAAAAACTAAATCACATTCTCAGAAACTAGGCCATCCCAGGTGGGATTCCAAACCACGACCTTTGGAAGTCCAACGTGCTATCCATTGCGCTACCGGGACACAACGAGCGATTTTCCTTTTTACATATGGTGTTGGACTATTATTTTTGTTTGTTACTATTTATACATTAATTAAATAAAATTATTGAATTAATATTTGAAAAAACTGTATTAAAACATCACGTGTCATCCACTGCAAGTTTTAAAAAAATGTATTTGAACTTGAATGAATGAATGGAAAGTATTTTATTGACGATTGAAAATTTGAACAAGATATATATATATATATAGGGAGAGTGTGAACTAGTAGAAAAAATTGAATAAATAAATGTGTTAAACTGATACACTTAATGCCACACTGTTACAACACTCTTATGGAATCAATATTTCCATTTTAACTATCATTAAAATGAAATTGAGACAAGTATTGCTATATCAAAGGAAGACCGTAAATGAAATGAAACTCAAAAAGTAGCAATGTTTCGTATGGTCGCAGTAGCCTAGTGGTTATATTCATTGGCTCGTGGCCGGTGTGTCATGAGTTCAAGCCCTAGTGTCTCTGAAGACTCACTGTGTAGAGGGGTTGATGCTCGTTTCATCTGTCGTGGCTCAAAGTCCTTCCATTGACGTGGTAATTAGGAGAAGGTACTGTCAGCTTAGATGTCGTCCTCGTCACTCATGGTTCAAAATTATGAGGTCCGTCGTCAATAGCCCTTGTTTTGCTTTATAGTGCAACATTAATAAACACTCACTCACAGTGACCTTAGTAGCTGAGTGATCATGATCACTAACTGTTGGCTGTGGTGTTGAATCTGTCCAGCCATGAGTTCAAATTCTGGTACAACTACAGATTCTCCCTGCAGAGTAACTACTGCTCGTTGAAGCTCTAATTCAGTGATTCTCAACCAATTTTTGTTGCCGTACACTTTTAACAATTTCAAAATTTGGCGGCACACTAACAATAAAATAAGTTTAAAGGATTTATCTATAATACACTGTAAAATAGTTTATGATAATAATATTTTCAATATTAATTAAAATTATCTGTACGAGAAACACAATAAAATTTTTATCGAGTAGTTAATTACAAATTAATTATAAACATTCATTTAATGTGAAATTTGAGCTTGATGATTTTCGATAATTTCGTTTATTTTGGGTCGTAAAAATGATAATGTCACTTTCATTTCGTCATCTGCATTTAAGAGTCTCGATCTCTTTTTCATTTTTATATTTGTTAATGCTGAAAATCTGAATTCAAGCAAAAATAAGATGTCGAAAACTGTAATAGTATTTTTAAAGCTTTTTATGGCTATTATGAGATAATCGCCTCTGATTTTGATTCAAAAAGAATTAATTGACTCTTCCGAATGTTTTGAGATTAAATCTCGATTTTTACACACAGAGCGAAGTTAGTTTTTCCTCTTCATTCAAAGTTACTTCATATACAAATGTATCCGTTACCACAAATGAATCACAAATCCAAGCAAATTTTTGAAGTGGTAACTTCTTTAGGCGCTTTTTGCTGGAGAGTGAACTTGAATGATGCGTTTTAAAGAGCCAAGCATTGTTACGCTCGGGTTTGTAACACGCTCGTAACAATAATAACAATACTACTGAATAATTTGGGTTTAATGAGTCATGTATCGGAGAAATTCGTGCAGCGAAATGTAAAGCAGAAAATGGACAAATAATTCTAATGGTTACTGTTTATATTTCATCAAATTAAAGTGTATAGAAAAATATCGAATTCATTCACAAAAATTTAGTTCCCTACATTGAAGCCGGATCAACTCTTCTGAACAAATTACCTATTATTTTAAGTGGGGATTTTAATATAGAATTTTCAATGGACAAATCAAAGCCTTTAGTAGATTTTTTAAAATCAAAATTCAATTTAATTATGTCCAATGATCCAAATGAAAGCACGACAAAGTACAGAACAACGCTTGACAGAGTTTTTTTTTTCTTTAGATATTTAAATAATTTTTAACTGAAGTATTTATAACCTATTTCAGCTACCATAAACCTACGTATATTGTTTCCTTCTTAGAATACAACTAATTTACAAATATGATTGTATATTTAGCAAAAAAATATTACTTTATGAGTACAGAATATAAATATATAATTTTATAGGACAGTACTAATATCCCCTTGTTTTTTATTCTTTTAACTCTAATCCCTGAAATAACATTACAAAATTTGAAGTTATCACTTCTATCGTGTGGCCATATACGCACACACATTCTTTTTTTTATATATCCATCTAACCACACGAAATGACGAGTTAAATTTATCACGAATACCCTTAGTTTATTTCTATAAAACGGCCGAATGATTTGGTTCCGGATTTTATTTATTTATTTTTTCTCAGAGTATGATTTATAATTTTAAAAAATGTGGCGGTACACAACATAGCTGCGACAGAGTGGTTGAGAATCATAGCTCTAATCCTAACGTTGGCGGGGTGTGAATGTTTGGAGAGTAGGATGTTAGTTCAGACATCATATTCGTTAAATATAATGTGCCGGTTGGGTGGCGTGGTTGGTTGGTCATTGGCCTTCTGCACCGAAGGTTGCGGGATCGACCCCGGCCAAAGTCGGTAGATTTCCTGTTATGTTAAAATATTTGTTAACATACAAAGATGTCATAAGAATCATTTGCAATAATCTCAGAAAGCTGCACATTTTGTAAGACTCTAAAGAGACTTCTCAAGAGCATAAAGGAAGAGACTTTATAGATATGTATTATAAACATAAGCAAGGGCCGGCTGGGTGGCATAGTTGGTTTTTCGTTCTCCTTCTGCAACCAAGTTTGTGGGTTCGACCCCGGCCCAAGTCGTTAGATTTTCATGATGCAGAAAATCAACAGTGGCCATGTCATATGATTATGTGGCATGTAAAAGGTCCCTAGAGTGTCTGTTTGGCTTGGATGCTCTCGGCAAAAGAAATCCTAGTATAGGTTAGCATCGTCAGAGCTCAGGTGCCGCCCTCTGGGGAGGAAACTGGGTGTCAAAATTATTTACGGTAATTGGTATCGCCTATGTGGTGCTGCACTAAAATTGATACCAGCTCTTTAGGAATATATTAGGTCTACAAAGGGGTTAAAATACCAATGCGCAGCCTCATTAGAAAAAAAAATTAAATGTAATGTCCGGTTGTGTATATTCTGACAATTAACTTGCACTATTTCCGGATCTCGGTTTAAATAATAATTTTTAAATTAAATATTTGCTTAATTTCTTAGCTTAGCTTTTAATTGTGAACATTCATTTAAATTTAAATCCATTTTCGATCCGCAGGCGTGATAAACGATGCTTTCTATGAACTGTTTAAACGGATCCGTCCCCCCTGATCTTGCCAGAATACATCACTTCACTTCTGGAATTATTGACGGAGCCCCATCCGAAAAACATTTTGCCTGGAGGCTGTTAAAAAGTATGCGCCTATTCATCATTTCCAATTCTATCTGTCGAAAACAACTTTCCAGACTACCTCTAAGTCATCATTGCCTCGAGAGCTATATTCCTGCCGAAATTGCGTCGTTTTTCATCACCGCTTGTCACTCTGTGGCTCGCCATACATTTCTTTTTTTAACTCCAACGTGCACCGGTAAATCGCAGTTTTCACGAATTGCCGCTGCCATGTTTCCAAGTCAAATAACTTCGACGTGGGTGTGCGAATTTTATTGTTTTCAATGTCTCGCTCAAAGGCTGACCACAGGCGATGACGGTGGTTTCGAAGGCTTTTTTTTCTCTCGTAATAAATCGATCCGATGTTTTCTTTGTGCTTCCTTTTCTTTTGTATGTTAAATTTTCCTATATAAAAAAAAGTTTTTCTTGCATTTCAAAATTTTTCTTATAAAAATCTTTCCTCTGTTGAATGTTTAGTTGAATTTACTGATTTTTTTTTATTGAAATCATTGTTATAAAACAGAAATAAGGCATTTTGACAACTGACTATTGATGAGTGATCATCCTCAGACTTTTATTTTTAACTAACGCAGAAAAAAAATTGAACATCTCTATTCCTTGAAATTTTGTGGGAAGATTTGGATTATCAGGAACCAGAAAATCACCAGAAAAAAAAAAAAAAAGACGAAAGTGAACCAAATTTTAATCTAGAGAACTTACCGTAAAATCCGGCTTATAACGCGCCCTTTTAACACAAAAAAAGGAGATCGGAATTTACAAGTGCGCATTATACGCCGGGTATAAAAATGAGAGCTTTGGAAATAAAAAACGATAAACATAGAAAAAAAAATTAGACCTCTACATAGATCAAAATATTGTTTATTTAAACTTAAGGGATTGTAGAGTTCTAGAAGTATACTATTTTTTTCTAAAGCTTGGGATAATACCTCGAATAAATTATTGCAAAACATAAGAGCATTGCGCACATACATTTTTAAGTTTCTTTGTAAAAAAAAAGTAGGTGCGCGTTATACGGAAAATATACCTAAAAATTAAAAATTGCTGCTTGAAAGTGTAGGTGCACGTTATACACCAGATTTTACGGTGTACAGAATGCGATGGGCTAACTGCACACGATCTCAAAAAATAAAGAGAAAATAAAAACAAAAAACCCTATCTATTAGTGATAGAATTATTGAGTTAACCATATGCATTTCGTAGGATCTTAATATATAACTGTTTTAACTGAATACGAGTATTTTTTTAAAAGTAAAAATCGAATATTTTATAGGTCTTATATTTTCCTCAAAATACTAACATTTATGCAACATGTTCACTACTTCTTTAAAAAGATAAGCTATTCTTAAATTATGTAATTCTTAAATACATTCTTAATATATTGCTGTAGTAATAAATGTGCTTCCTAGACAAAAATGAAAATGATATTTAAAGAATCCTTTCATCAGAGAATTTTCAATGCAAAATTGTTCGTAGAAACAATATCTCAACTCATGTGTTATGAACATGGTGAGTCCTACTGGAAAAATTTACTTTGGAGTGAGAACTGTGTTTTTAACTAAAATACATTTTTAAATAAAAAAATTTTTTTTGTCTAAACAAATAGTTTTATGCATAATACACGTAAACGATAGTAATTTAATAATTTGGATATAATAAAGCATTTTCTTCCCTTCTATGCATATCATACACATCAAAACATCTTGTCTGTGTTGCCATTCAAAAGAAGGAAATTCCATGGTTAAAATAGCCATTTCTTGAAATTATCTTAAGAACGTGACTTAATTGTGTAAAAAAATAGATTACTCAACCAAAAAAAAAAAAAATGCTTGTTAATTATTAGATCTTTCCGATTTAAAATTTTTTACCCAAGGATAGAATAGCCAAAAAAAATCTAAATCACCATTTAAAGTTTCTGTGTTTGGGGACTGTATTCTAACTTTTTACTAAGGATCACGAAGTATGTTTGATCAGATTATATCAGTGTTTCTCAAACTGTGGGGCGCGCCCCTAGGGGGCGCGAGTTTATTGAAAAGTCGAAAACAAAATATTATTTAAAAATTATTAAGTTACTGAAAGTAAACAAACGAAATATTTTCTGATATAATAAAAAATAAAATCACATTTACACTGATACAATACACTTAAAAATGTATCAGTATTGTGTACAATGTATTTTATCAGTAATTTAATTATACTAATAAGTTAAGAACAAGTCTTATAATTATCAGTGACCTCATGGGCTTGTATTGACACTTATCTTGATAATTTGTACGTTCTATAACTAATCCCTTAACTGCCGATTAAGAGTTACGCGATTCGCTCACCAATGACACCCTTTTCCATGTAGACGTGCGTAATTCGATGTTTTTTCGAAGAAATTCGGATTAAGATAAGGAATAAATAAACAAATCCTCTGAAATAAGTAAATCCTTCGCAAACACTGTCACGGTCCTTTTATTGCATTCCAAAGCTTTCGGAATAATTTCATGGATAGCAGTGAACAAAAAAGATCGTACTTTGGATAGACGTATATATACGTCCAGAAAATTAATGCTTTGGCCGAGCGAGACGTTTATATGCGTCGGTGCTACTTAAAAGGTTAAAGTCGTGTAGTAGCTTTAGCGTCAAAATCTAGTATTATTGAATTCAATACATTGTTATTATATGGAGGAGGCACGATGAAAATGATGATTGAATATTGGGTCGTGAATTATGAAAGTTTGAGGAGCACTAGATTATATAATAAATGTAAATCTGGAACCAAAGTCAGGAAAGATTTGATAAATACTAAAATAGAGTGTTTGAAAAACTGAAGCTACATACAAAAATTTCCCGACAAATATCCCATGAATCTTTAAGCTGAGCGACATGTTGAAGCAAGTTCGTTTAAGTGGGGTGACTGTTGTATCTTTTTTTTTTTTAATTTTTTTTATTCATTCCTAATATGTGTCGATAAGGAAACAAATGTTTATTTCTAGAATAAATTATTTTTTATAGTCAAAAAAAGTTTCCTCAGTTAAATCGTTGGCATATACAGGCAATATCCTTGTATTTCAGACTCATGAAAGAGTACCCACATGTCAAACGGCTGCAAAAAGACAAAGCTCAGTAACCAACCTTGACTTCACTTAAAGTCAAGATAATAAAGAAAAGATTTCTCGTAAAACAAGGTCTCAGTTTCCTGCTGCACTGTGTAGATTACTGCTGAGCTGTATCAGGAAATAACAGATGCAGACTCTTTCTTGTTAGTTCTAATGAAGTCCGATAATAATGAAAAACAGAATTGGTTTTCGTAAGCCCCAAGAATAAACCAATAATTAAGTTGTTCCTGTGTTGTTCAGTTGCTTTCTCCTTTTTATCTTTCCTTTTTTTTTCCTTTTCTTTTTTTACTGGGATAATGATACAGGGGAATGAAAAACGTACGCAGTTTTTAAAACTTTTAGCTCTTTCGAATGCTTCTTTTTTAGTATCAAGAGTTTATTTTCTTTGTTTAAAACTTCTTAGTAATCATTGAGAAAGTTATATATATAACATTGTATCATTCATTAAGTTGTTATATTGCTTTAAGCCTGGGGTTCAATAATATTTGCCGTCATAAAAATATTTATGTATCTTATTGTAAATTCAAAAGTTTTTTTTTATCGACTAGATTTCAACACAAGAGATATCTGTATAAAAATAAAAAATTTTATGACTTTGAAGTTATTTGAATTATTTACGCTATTTAAATGAGTATTTTTCTTAGTATAATGTTATTTTATTATACTCAAGACTGTACAAATTTTAAATTTCGAGCTGAGAATGTATGCAGTTGCTGAGTTTTAAGAATATTAATGTAGATATATCAATTATGTAGGCAATTTATTCAACGTTATTAAATCAATAAGAATGCGTTTTTCGATCAGATATTGATATATAAAACTTAAGTTGTATTACTTTAATAAACTCTTGTAATATTTATAAGTATTTAAATATTCTCTTCACATAAAATTTCATTTTTAAAATAAAATTTCTTACCCTTTTTGTCAGTATTGATATGTTCGGTTATAATCCACCGATCACAAGCTACAAACATCTTTGACTTTCCTCCTTCATAAAAAAGTAACATACAAGTTGCTCTTTCATGACATATTCTAATATTAGTATGCCAACTAAATAAAGCTATAAAGCTTTCTCTTATCAGTCATTTTTTTTAAAATCGGGAATGGTATAGAGTGTTGATACTATAAAGTTTCCCCAATTAATTTCTCACATCTAAATTATCGAAAATGTGGAAGTGTTATAAACTGCATTTGAAATATAGTAAAAAATAAATGAAATATGTTTCTATATGGATCTATATATTTTTCTTCTTATTTTGTAAGTATTCTTCTATCTGTAGTGACTTTACTTAGAGGTGTTTTCGAAAAATATTTTCTAAAATCAGAGGAAATAAAACAATTTTAAACAGAAAGAACTACATTACTGTGTGTCGAATATATTTTTTGTTGTATTCAATTAAAAACTATAGTCTATAGATTTTGAAATATAAGACATTCCTTAGGACTAACATTACGTTCCGGAATCTTAAAGTCTTAAAAAAAATCAACTGAATAATGTGTTATGAAAAACGAAAATATGAACAAGAATAAAAAGATGGATAAGTGACTTAAAATTTATGTTGGAGATCATTGTATATTAGAACGTTGTAGTGTTATTATAATAATTAAAAATTTCAGAATAAAAGATGTAATTAAATATGAGTTACGAGCGTTACATTGACCATAAAACATTCATTTTAGGATTCCTCCTCCTCTCTCCACGCAGGACTGTTGGTTTGACGAGCTAGTTATCCCAGCTTAATCTTGCGATAAATTACCGTTTTAAAAATGTGAGAACTAACGCTCATTGGCGTACACAGACCCCTCTCATTGGGAGGGGGTTTCATTCTAAAAAACACATAGACGAAATCACCAAAGGGTAGTGCCTATGGTAAAAATTAAAAAATTATTGGTCTATGGAGGGGTGAGTTTGAACCTCCAACTCCTTTCCTCATTGTGTACGCTACTGCTAACGCTATATGTTTAATCAAAGTATTTCACAAGCTTTAACTTTTTAATTTAATGTTTATATAATTTCTTTTTTAATGTAAAAATTACAAATTACAACCACCTTCGTCTACCTCAGAAAAAAAAAAAAAAAAAGAAAGAAAAACCGTGGAACTGTAAAACAAAACTTTTTTGAAGAGAAAAAGTGATTCCATGTAATGCATTTTTATATTTCTAATTCTTAAATTTTAAATTATTGTCTGACTCCATAAATGTATGGACATTCATACTATCATAATTCGAAATTTTTGATGTTTCAGTTTTTTTTCCCCGCAGTCCCTAGAATTCTTCATTAAAAGGATGGGGAGGAGGGCAAATGATAATAATTTCAATTTTTGGTCCGACTCCTGTTATAATGTACGGTAAAAATAGTTAATAAAACTTTCCAGTTGACGATCAGTATTAAATCATAAAAGATTGATGGATAGTTTTTTTTTTCGGTCCTTTGTGAGATTTACGGGGGTTAACGCAAGGCTAACTGCAACGACCTTGATCTTTGTAGATGACCTTGGTTGAGGTCGTTGCCCGCTTTCTGTTGTTTCATCTCACACACTAACTTTTCTCTTGTTAAGGTATATAGCAGGGATGGAGAACCTTTTTTGAGACGTGGGTCAGATTTTGTTCATATTTTTTTAATACTAGTGCGTGGGTCACTAATGCCCATTTGCATCAGAGTTAGGTTTAAAAATTTTTACTGAGTATTTTTAAAACTAAACATCTTTAAATTCAATTGGCTTATAATGGGTAAAAAAGGACGCTATGGAAGTCTCTTTCTACAAACATAACTCATTAAAGTGCATTTTATCCGAAGAAAGTGCTTTAAATATGGTTTTTTGCTTTTGGTTTTCGATTGTTCTTCAACTAACAAAATGTGAGCAAACTTATACACTTTATTTGATATTTTGTAAACACTCTTGCTTTATTTCAAATACTACATATTTTCATATACATTTTCTGTCGTTTGCTTAGCTTTGGAACCAAGGGTGTAGCTACCGCCGTATCAATGATACGGGGCCCTCAAGCTTCAGGGACCCTAAAATGTGTAAAAAGGACCGTAAAATATTGAAAGCCCACCAAAAATGGACTCCAAAGAATTTGGATTTGGGGTCCACTCAGGACTAGCTACGCTAGTGTTTGGAACTGTAATGATCACACTGAAGGTAACAGACAGCATTTAAATTGCTTTTGTGTCAATTGGCTTGAAAAAATTCAAATGGAATACAAATAGTTCACACACAAATTAGAAAACTTAAATAAACCCGCGTAAGCAAACAAGTAGTTGCCTAGCAATCGTGGGTCAGTTAAAAAGCTTGCGTGGGTCAGACACTGACCCACGGGTCATAGGTTCGCCATCACTGGTATATGGTAAAAATATTTGATTTAATTAAAATTTAAATGCTCATATAATGTAATATGTGTGTCGTTTATAAGATAACACTTGTGTTTAGTTTTTAATCGGGGAACTAAACAATAATTTACCTCTCTTCCTTACCTAATTGAAAAAAATATATATATATAATTCTATGTTTGAGATAAATGGAGATTTCTGACCGGTTCCCTCAACTTCGAATCATCCAATTATTTGTCTGTATTTTAGCACAATTTAATAAGTGTCTTGTATTTCGTTATCATTAATAAAAAAAATCACGGATTCACTTGAAAATAATTTTGATACTTAAAAAAATGTCAATTCAATTTCGATCGTTATACCGTTGATTTATTATTATTTTCATCTGTATGAATTAAAATTCTCACACAGGTTATATAAACTGTGATACCCCCATGCCTGGAGATACCATCTCTTCATCCACGTGACCTAGATTTGTGGGAGGAAATGATTGATCACCCTAGTTAGCCATAATAAATCCAATTTATTATTGTCTAGATTTATTGAACAACACTATAGGAAGGCAATCAGGAGTGATATAACGTATTCCTAAATTCTAAGTAAATAGGCGCCTGGAATCCTAACCACTTATCTTTAAGCAAAGTTATCCTATGAATCTTTATCTTCCTTAATTTCTTTAATTCGCCAAAGCCTGTTCTATAATTACGCTTCTAAGTTTAATGTCGTACCATCAGCTCACGGCGTCCAGCATCTCAGCTTCCTTTTTCCTTCTTCTTCGCAATTACAAAACCTTCACTATATATCTACTAACTAATCTGAATATCATGGTTTCTTCTTGAGAGGATTGGCTGTGAATTAACTCAATGCTGGCCCCAAAGGTTCCCCAAGAGGATTAATAGGAAAAACGCGGTAAAGCCCCGTCACAAAACTAGTATTTGAAATTGTAGATTTCGTATAAATCTACGAAAGTCATTGTAATTCAAGAAATAATTCATGTTGCAATAATTAATAAACTGATTTCGAGTTCAGAATTCCAAAAATAGAAGATTTTATGATTTGCTATTTTATTTTTGAGGTTTGCTTCATCAAAATGTTAGCCTATTAATTTTACGTGTATAAATATAATATTTGCTGAATTAGCTATTACATTGTTAACTTATTCACACACACATTTAGAAATAAGAGTAACGTTCTTAAATTTGTTTTAGACCTATTTATGCCTTATTACTTGTTTTCGTAATAAGTAAGGCATAAATTATTTCAATAATAAATATATGCACAATAATTCTTATTAATTAAAGCAAAAAGAAACAAAATACTGTATCGAGGAAATTTTTTTTTAATATTTAAAATTAAATATGTTAAACGGGATTCAAAAAAAATTAATCAGTTTAATTTCACATTTTTAATTACCTAAAAGTATACACACATTATTTTACATACATTTCAATTTTTTCATTGAAAATTCAAAACGTTTTTCTAAATCTTAGAGAACAGGTAATAAATACCTCCATCTAATCAAACTTTGGAAAAATATATTAACTAAACATTTTGATGTTTTAAATAGTTATTAGCCTTAATTAGGCACTGTTACATTCAAACGACATATTGGTGAATTTATATATAGAAGACTTTAAAAAAAACATATTGCAAAAACTAAAACAGCATAAAATGCACAATGGCACATAAAAGTATATTTTAATATCTGATTCTATTCAAGTTTTCCGTTGAAATAAAAAGTATCTTACGGCTTTTAGCATGTCGATTAGGTTCGGGAAATATTGTCTTTTGGGGTGCTTTAAAATTCGGAAATTATTTCATATTGGAATGAGAGACGAAAGAATTTTGAAAAGACGAAGATCTTTAATGGAAATGTTCATTGATAAAATATGAGAGAGAGAGAGAGAAAGAATCGTTGAAACATTTTGGGAGCAATTTTCATTTCTTCTCAAAATTCACTTAAGTGCGAAGCAATTAAAAAAATTCACTTCGCAAACTTCGGTGTTACTCTCTATTATCATTCTTGACAATTTGCCATTGCAGGTTTATTCTGATAAAAGGTTTTCAGATTTTTCTGTTCCAGAGTTAAAGGAGAAAGCGGAAGGCATTGTTAAAAACTTTTTTCTCTATTCATCTGCTTTAAGTAAACGAAATGGATTTTCCTTTTACCTGTCGATTTCAATAAAATTTAAAGATTGGATATGATTTCTGGCATTTTAAAATCGAATTTGGTGTTGCTTTTTTCCTCCCAGCATTCGTTGTCCGTTAAGTTCGGGGTGATGCAAACGACAGGTGATATTTCTCATGGCGAGTCCCAAAGTTAGGAACTGTCAAAGTCTATTAGGATTTTGAAAAGGTATTTTTCGTTGAAGATCAAGTGGGTTTTCTTATCGTAATTATGATCTGTTTTCCCTGAGGGGGGCATTAATGTCCCATTTTCCCACTTCAGTTTGTAGAAGCTTGCTAAATTTAAACAATACCTGAGACGCTTCGTTTTTTAATGTAGCAAAGCACGCACGAACTGAAAGTGGAAACCTCCGTTTTCAGTCGCTTGGATATTTTTTCAAATTTTAATGCGTGTGGCAAAGAATTTTAGTTTAAGGTATCCGACTACGTTCTGAACCGTGATTTTGCAAAAGCGTATGAATGGATAATATTTATGATATTTAGTGTCACTTAGATTAGAAAATGGACATAAAATTGTTTTAAGAATAGTATTATAATAAAAAATTATTTAAGTACAATATTTTGACAAAAAAAATGAACATAGAATGACCCATTTTCAAAACATTCTCCTTTTGTAAAAAATGCTTCTATTATAATAACATTTTGCCTGTATATACCTCAGACCTCTGTACAGAGGCTCAACTAGAATTTTTGAAATATATAACTTAGAAGTGGGTTTATCCATGTTTTACGACAACAGAGGAAAAATTTTAAGAAAAAAAAAACGCCGAAAATTATTTCAATGGGTTGTAACTCTGAAAATAATGTGAATTTTTCAAAAATCGTAGTTGAGACTCTGTACAGAAGTCTAAGCTATATACAGGCAAAATATTATTATAATAGAACCATTTTTCACAAAAGGAGAACATTTTGAAAAAAGGTTATTCTAAGTTAATTTTTTGCCGAAATATTGTATTTAAATAATTTTTTTTTTGTCAAAATGTTTTTAAAATAATTTTATACATGGATTCTAATCTAAGTGACACTAAATATCATAAAAATTATCCATTTATGCGCTTTTTTAAAATCACGGTTCCGAACGTAATCTGATACCTTAATTATGGCTTCGTTTAAGAAGATATTAAAATTGTTTTTTAAAAGGAATCATTGTAATTTATTGAATTACTACCATTATTTCTTCCTTTATAATTTATAATTTTGGATCTGCTGTAGCCTAGTGTTTAGGGTCACGAACTCCTGGCCGGCGTGTCAAGCGTGCCACTGAAGACCAGTGGCAGATACATTGTTAGCCGTTGTTGTGTCGAAGTGCCGCGATCATGATAAGCTTATAATCGAGCTACGCATAAATTTGAAATTCCTCGAGAAATTTTTTTAAAAAAATAAACTCCAACTGAATGTTTTAAATTGTTACAGGAGGTGTTTAGAGATAATTGCACATCACAGAGTCAAATTTTAAAATGGCACAATCGATTTTCGGAAAATCGGGAGGTTGTTGAAGATGATAATCGATCTGTGACGTCAAGAACCGATGAAAAGATTGAAAAAAATTAAGGAAATCGTCCTTTAAGACCGACGTTTGAGTGCTTGGATGATGTGTCAGACATTACGGACATTGAAGAAGGGACAATAAGAAAAAGTTTGGCCGAGAATTTGCATATGTTGTAAGTTTGCGCAAAACTGGTACTGAAAAACCTGACATGCGAGCAAAAAATGATCAGGAAAAATATTTACTCTAACATCATGGAATGCTTCACAGAAGATCCTGAACTGATTAAAAAAGTCATTACGTGCAACGAAAGGTGGATTTTTCATTATGATCCTGAAACTAAACGACAATCCATGCACTGGAAGACTCCACTTCGCCAAGAGTCAAAAAGGCTCAAATTAGCAAGTCAAAACTGAAGGTCATACTCTTCGTGGTGTTTTCTTTTCGATAGTAATGGTATCATCATAATTGAATGGGTACCTCAAGGCTTAATGTAAAAATAGCAGTACTACATTGAGGTCTTGAAAATGCTTAGAGAAAGAGTGAAGAAGAAAAGGCCAGATTTGTAGGGCAACAACGCTTGGATTTTGCACCAAGACAACGACCCATTGCACAATGCGCTCACTGTTAAACAGTTCTTGGTGGACAAACACGTGACTGTGCTCGAGCATCCACCGTACTCGCCAGATCTCGCACTATACTACTTCTACTGGTTTCCTAAAGTGAAATGGATTCATGGAAACACATGCTCAGTCTGTAGAAGAGGTGAAGACAAAAACGGCAGACTTACTGAAGATGGTGACACCTAACGAGCCGCAGCAATGCTTTTAACTGTATGCAGCTCTGTTTGATAGAGAAGGGGAGTATGTTGAAGGGCATTAGAGAATTTTTGTATATTATTTTCAGTAAAGCTAATTTTTATGACTAATCCTGTTATTTAATTGTCTTACCTCATATATGATTTATGGTAACGGAAAGACTCAATAGATTTTAAAATCATTTTGTGTAAATAGAGAAAAAAAGATATTTTTTTCCCTCAGTTTGAAGTGAAATATTTTGTTAAAGATTCTGTCAAGTATTGATACTCTTTAAAGCACTCTTTGAGTCTTTAAAGCTTAATTAACCCCTTCAAAGTGTGCGTTTGAGTTAATACGAGCGTGCTAAGCAAGTCAAACTATCCACACTCGAAGTAGTTCGAGTGGAGTCTGTATTTTATGCTACTGCAATTTTCACACTCGATTATAAGCGAGCGCCGTATTCAAGTTAAGCAAATTAAACAAACAAAAAAAGCCTTTTGAATATCTCAGCTGAACAAAAACTCATATTTGAGTCGCTCAGAAGCCAATGCGGTTAAGTCAATTTTTTGATATTTGATTTTTGTAAATTTTGATAAAATAAATAATGTTCTTCTTAGTTATTAAAGGATTTACTCGTTGCTTCCTGTTTCCTACGTCATAGTAAAAACATGCCAATTTTCATAGTGATTGGTTGAACGGTGATGGTGAGAAGCGAAGTCATATATGCAAGCATCCATGTATATATATATATATATATATATATACGGGGAAGGTGGATCCATAAAGCATTGCTAACCCTAATTCGCTGGCCTAATTCAGCGACAGCTTTAGAAATCATGATAGGTCTCCAGTTTAGTCCAAAGACTTTTTTTGTATTTACATTTGCTGTGTCTAGTATATTCCAATTTCTTCCTGCTTTAGCACTGTAGATTCTAGTACTTCTTCACTTTTATTTTATATATATCTTACCAGAAAAGAGGGCGGGGGTATTTTTTTAAAAAAATATTCTTTCATTTGCATTTGTAACTCATATGTTTTGTATAAAATAAATGAAGAGGGTATGTTTTTTAAAAATATTTTTCATTTGCATTTGGAATGCATATGTTTTGTATAAAATAGAGGTGAACAAATTTAGATTACAGAAACAAATTAATAAAAAGGCTTATACAAAACTATCATAGTGAGACAAATATAAAAAAAATCGGATAGAACTCAATCTTCCGGATTTTTACGACTAACGGAACGCGGTATTTTCCCAGTTTTGTTCCAACACCAAAAAAAGAAGCTCCCACAAAATAGTACGCTGCGCGTTGTGCTAAAAGGGATAGCAAAGAAAAAAGGAAAAGAAAAAAAAAAAGAGTCGTTATATGCGTAATAATTGGATGTTGATTTATGTGCTGCATCTTACTTCCAAATATATCGCACAAAAAAACGAGAGAAAAAAATGCTGAAAAAGTTTATTTAAAAATAAGTATTACTATTATTATTATTATTTCTGTTGAAAAAGTATAAATAAATATTTTTACTGATAAAAAATGGGTTTTTTTTTCTTTCTAAAAATAGCAATTCGAAAAGAAATATTATAAAAGTCGATGTACGTGCAAAATTGCAATATTCGGCCCTTGTCTGCAGTGTGGATCAAAATCTGAAATTCAAATAAAAATTTTAATTGATTTTGGTATTTTATTTTATTAATTTAAAAAGAAATTTTTTTTGTTAAATCAAGATTTAAAAAAAATGCTTTCTTAAATTAAAAAAAATTGCATTTTTTGCCTTTTTTTTTAAAAAAATTTGTACGTTAAAGGGTTAAAAAGTTATTTCCTGGAAATTTTAGAAGTTATTTCCTTATCATTTTAATCAGGGAACTTTTGCAAAGCCCAAACCCTTATGAATAGACAATAAGCATTCATTTGAAAATAAATTTGATCTCATTTCATACATATCCACATTATCTTAATTTTTTATTTTAATCCGTAAGTCCTCAAAAATAGTTTTGATGGCTTAAAAATCTGATACCATTGAATGAAATAAATTTATATAAAAACTCGTTCTACGAAAATATTTATAACTAAATCCACATAAATTCTTTAGCTTCATAATTTATTTCATTCCATATTCTTTAATAGAAGCAAAAAAAAAAAAAAAAATTATTTTCGCATTCTATTTTTAAAGGGGGGGAAAGCAAGAAGCTCTCCCTCTAGAATTATTCGAAAAATATTCATACGCATTTATGCTCTGTCGATTAAAAATTCTTGCAATTCAAATGCTGCTCTCTGCATGAAAAAACAGATAGGTTTTCTAAGCCTGGCAACTCCATAAAAAGGCGTAGCCTTTCTTTTGAATTACTACGGCATTTATTCTTTTCTCTATCCCGTATTTTTCCCTATTTTAGGTCAAAAAGTGGAGTACTAGTAAGATATTAGCATGCATCTTTAACGGTAAACTTCCATTTATCTTCTGTATTCGATCGGAACAGAGAGGAAAAGGGAATTAGTTGTTGTTTTTTCCCCCAACTTTAATGTTGCATAGTTTTGGGTTTCCTCCAGAAAGAAATTGTTGAGCAATCGGATAAAATTTTAAAAGAATAAAGTTATTCTTGCAAGATTGGCATCATCTGCGACTGAATTTTATTTAGTATATCTTATCCATATTGCATATTTTATCCCAAAAGACTATGCATGTATTTTTATAGGAATTGTAAAAATGTACATGTTGCATATTTAATCTTTTCTGTTCAAGTAACATGCTCAGTTTTTGTATGAATATTCTGGCACGAGAATTTATATAGTAAATCAAATTAATTTTTAAGCATTTAGGTGTATTAATACACACACACACATGTATCATCGTGGCGAATGGTATAATTTCTTTGCTGATTATCATATCGTCGGTCTAGTTATCAGAATGCGTAACTCCACGAAGGAAAATAATTTGATATACGAGTGCTACGCGCCAAGCGCTGTTTGGCACTATTAAGGAATTGCGCCAAACAATACAAATGACGATACACATGACCACACGTTACAAATATGAAGGTAACCATATTGCAATGTTATCGCCCAACTTGGCGAACATAAACAACAGCTTGACGCGTTGCACTCCGGTATCAAATTAGCATCCTAGATGGAGTTACGCATTCTGATAATTAGGCCGACGATATTTATAGTATTGATGTTGTTAGGGTTGCATCGATAAGGTAGTCTTTTGTTAGATGGTATTCTAAAACTTATTGCACATTTAAACACACATGCAAACACAAATATGGACGACACAACAATGAACGCTAAAGCAAAAACTAATTACGTACATTTACAAGACGAAAGACAAGAAACGGGCTGAATTTTCCGGTTTTTATACAAAACTGCATCGGAAGTACAAAAACTCACATGACTTCTGAGGACGTTTCTTGTGATTGGTCGACATATATCGGATGATATGGTTATATAATGAATAATTGAAAAAAAGCTTACATAATCCTGCTGTGTGAAAGTTACAGTTATTCCCGTTAGGTGGGTAGCTTATAATTGATTATTTACTTGAGAGAGTAAAGACTATTACAAATTAAACAAATTTTAAGATGAAATTATAGGAATTATTAAATATATATAGGAGAGAAGCAACTTATTCATTCATCTCGAGATATCTCATCACGATTAGATCTACAGACTTGAAATTTGGCTCACATGCTTCTTTTGTTGAGTAGAGGTCCTTCGGAACGGTGTTTGAGAAAATCAACTCCAAAGGAGGTTACGAGGTTGTTATAGATTTAACAAAATGCCGTTTTTGAACTATAAGACCTATAGAGTTGCAATTTGACAAACCTGTTTCTTGAACCTGTTTGTTGAATTGATGTCCACTAGGAATGAGTTTTGCAGGAATTGACTCCGAAGGGGGGGGGGGGGGACATGCATAAAAAATAAATATACTTCCGTTTTAGAAGTCCAAGTCCTGTCCTTTTTAAATCAAGAGGGGAGGAATAAGAATGTTTTTCGATAAAATGTAAAAGTTTTATGCTAGGTCTTAGATATCAATAACTTAAAAACAATATACAGTCATTCAACATCATGAAATGCCCACGAAGTGGGAGGGTAATGGCTAGTTATTATTATATAATGCAAAATGGAAACTATACGTAACTCTTATGTGTTACTTTAATTTCGATCGTTAATAAAAACTTTATTTTTTACAAAAAGAACTAAAATAAATAAATTATAATTAGACTGAAAGATTTGAGAAATTTTTTGCAGAAGGACATTTTTACTATATTGGGAAAGTTATATTTGGAAACTAAAGCTTGTATCACATGAGGGAGGAGAGTGTATTAATTGTAATAAAGTTAACTGCAAAAATTTAGCATAAAATAATAAACTTTTATTCTTATTATGTTTCATAAAAGGCACTTGTTCATGAATTTAACGACCAAGAATGCATCTATCGCGCATTCATCATGGAACATCCATTCTGTCATGCAGTTGTCGTTAATTAAGATGATAAAAATAATTCAAACTAGCTTCTTTAATGAAAATTAAAAATTGTAGTGGAGATCGAAGAATTTTTATGTAATTCTCAAAAATTAAAACTAAAGACTATAGAAACTATTATGTAAAATCATTATTGATAACATATTATTTCTAAACACTGTTTTCACTTTTTCGGAATACATTTGTCATATACATGTAACAAATAATTTCCTTTCAAGTTTCTTTATAGTATTATTGTATTAAATATAATGTAGAAATGGTCGAGTGGTAGCGTATCGCGCTTTCACACCACAGATCTAGGCTCTATTCCTGGGCTGGGCAAGGTCGACTCAGTCTTTCATCCCTACTGCAATGGGTCGATAAATGAGTACCAAGCTTGCTTGGGGACTTAAACACTGGGGGTCTCGCTCCAGACTGAACACCTGATCGGAAAATAACCCTGTCATGCACCTCAGCCCCCATTGGTCACGTATACTGGGACGGGCACAGTAGGCTTTGACCCTCATGGGCTGTTGCGCCATTGAGTTTGAGTTATAATGTAGAAAATATGAAAATGTGTTATTCAGAATTAAAGTTGTGCATTCCTTTACTTAATTGAGTTCATATAAATCTCTTTGATTCACATTGTAAATTTCTATAGACAGAAAACATTTTTTTTTTCTTCTCAATGACATGGCAGTATAGGCGATAGTAATACAAAGAGGAGAATAGGTAACGCAACAACGCAAACTCCAACAAAACTAGCCGATATCATTGCCATAAGAATTATCTAGCTTACCAGTATCTCGCCGTCACAAGACCGCGATAGCCTAGTATTCAAGGTGACGGACTCGAACCCAGTACCGCTGAAAACCCGCTGTGTAGGGGAGCGATGCACGTTAAATCTGTGGAGAGCTCAAACGTCCTCCATTCATGTGGTGGGGTAGTTAGGAGAGGGAGTTACCTACTCAGTTACTTGATCATGGTTCAAAATTGCGCGGTCCGTCGCCAAGTGAGTGAGTGAGTGAATATTAACGTCACACTGTTCAGCTACACTAGGGTTTTTGGCGACGGACCACGTAATTTTGAACCATGGTCAAGTGACTTGGACGACACCTGAGTTGGCACCCCCCCTCTCTCTCCTAACTACCACACCACACCCACGGGAGGACATTTCAGCTCTCGAAAGATTTAATGTGCATTGCTGCCCTACAAGACGGGTCTTTAGTGGTACTGGGCTCGAACTCATGACATGCTCCGTCGCCAAAAACCGTCGCGTAGCTGAACATTGCGACGTTAATATTCACTCACTCATCTCGCCGTTACAGGTTCGCCATGCAGTGACATCTGTGGCTGATTTTATAAGATCACAATAGACCAAAAGTAAATAATTGTCTCCTATAAAAAAAAAAAGAAACACGAAAGAAAAAAAATTTCGCCCATAGTTTTTCATGCTGAAACAAGAAAAACTCAGGAAGCGTCCTTTAGTGCACGTTTATAGGCGATTCAAATTTGCATACCTGGATTTTGTCTTGCCTACAGAAGCTGCGAATCGCTTGTAGACCGCCAATGAGTAAGGAAGTGTAAATGAACGCCATCGTATTTTCATATTTAAGAAAATAAGAGAAAAACCGAAACAGCTCTGTTGTGTGATTTTGCGTAAATATTGGCGATTTCCAGGAACCAGAAAAAAATGTACTGGGTAAAAAAGGAAAAAATATGAACACTCGAAAAAGTCCGCAGGACGCCGGGCTAAACGGAGGCGAAAGATACCCGTCCAACATGGCAAAGAAATGGAAGATATTTCGAAAAGTGGAATTTTATTGACATAAATATAGAATTCACAAACACACCAGGAAGAGTGCTGACATTGAGAGGAAAATTTTCATGTGAAAAAGTTATACAATCGTAAGTCCCCCGGCAATGCTGGGCTATGCAGCTAGTTTCACATAAATTCTGAAGTCCAGTGTTCATTGATATAAAAAGAATTTTAATAACATTTCTAATTTCAATGTTGTTCATTACTTAAACATTGTTTAAGCGAAATTATTTTCAGATCTTATTTTAAATCATTTATAGACACCCTGTTGCTGACAATCGCAATTGAGTGCTTAATTTAAATTGTAGATTATTTAGCGCGAATTTCTGGTCGAAATCCACAAAATGAACAATTTGTGGGATATCAGAATGTTTCACTAGCAATATCCACTTAAAATAATATTTAGATTGGCATCTTATTATATTTTAACTTTCGCTTGGATTATTATTTTAATATAATTTGATTTGAGATATAATAGCTGAGAAATGTGTGTGTGTGTGTACTTTGCTTTGTTGCTGGATATCTTTCCGAATTAATTAAAGAGCGTTCTTCATTAACATAATGAAGATTTGTCGGTCGTCTTACACATATTTTACTATGATAAACTTTCTAGATTCTTTCGTTTTCTGCTGTAAGTGGTTATTAATAGCGCGTAATTACTACTTTGCAAATTAGACGACGCACTGCAGCCTCAGAAAATATTTAATACAAGTTAAATCTGATCCCCTAGTTAGGTTTTATTGATCATTTTTGAAGTGTTGATTCAAATTCTCATTTGCGTGTGTCTTTATTTTGTGAAGAGAAATTAAATTTGTATGGCGTCGCTTTTTTTTTTCTTTTCTTTTCTTTTTAAACATTGTGCAAATTTCAAACATAAGAGCTGTTGCCATCAAAATGAGTCAAAATAATTAGTTTTTAATCATGTTGATTATTTATCTAGAAAAATTTAACGGTAAGATTGCTTGATGATTAATAATATGTTTGGCTACTGCCCAAGAGGCTTTTATTTTTATTTGGAATATAAAGGCACAGAATTAGGAAACTTGTTAATCGAAAGGAAAAATTTTAATCGTGTCACTGTCTTTTTTAAGTAGGAATTACCTGTTTCCTGATTTTGTATGAAATTTCATTTTTATATTTCTTTTATCTATTAATGCGCAAATTTGATCATCAACACATCATGTTATGAACTGAAATATCCTTATTTTTCTTTGCTAAAATTTGGGGGAAAAGTGTACTTTTGTTATTAATTAGAATTAAGCTATAAGTTCATATACTATACTGTTAAATATAATCATACTATATTCTGAATTATTTAAAGATTTATAAAATTCAAATATCTAGCTAAGAATAGTTGTAACTTGGTTAATAGTAGGTTAGAAGTATTGTAGCTTTTAAGGAGGAAACTGGATATCTTAGGGTCAATATATATATCAAAAGCTTTGAGTTGGTGATATTTAAACCAAATCGTAGGTACGAATCCTATTCTGCTAAAGATCTATCTTGTTGTTGTTGTTGTCATGTCCTTCCCGAAGGGAAGAAATGAAAGTTGCCAGAGCCTGATACAGGTTCGACTTCTACATGATAGATGGCGACACCACCTATCTCCACCTCCACTCTCTCCACATATCGACACCATCTTAGGCATGGAACTGGAGGGGAGGGAAATATTCTCCAGTCCCCTGCACCCATGATTTCTGCTACGACCGCCCACAAGACTTTCGGACCCACTGGTTTAACGAGCTCGTACTCCGTGTGTACTCGCAGTGTATTTGGTGGCATCAGGCATCGAACCCCAGCCCTCCGGTTAGGAGTCCGATGCTCTAACCACTAAGCTACCTGCGGCCCAGATCTATCATGTGAAGTAATTATGACTGCTACATAGAGCCAAAAGAAGACTGTAATATATATATTAAATCTTAAATGTCATCTTGTCATGTTTCAGAATTGTGGATCCATCGCCAATAGTTATTTTGTTGTTCTAGAGAACGACATTAATTCAAACCAAATGAAACCGTAGTCTTGGATACAAGCTACAATTAATTCTGAAAACAATTTAACAATCAATTTGAATCCTAGATTGGATCTTTAGCACTTAACTGCATATCATTCGAAATTTTTTACTGTTTTACGAATTAAAGTTAGCATAACTATTTCTTCTGCACTTATGTGAACCAATCTTATTTTAAATTTATTATAATTGATTTCTCTTTTAAATATTACATCTGGATAATTCAAGTCTGACCAAAGTTCAGATAGAGCTTTTATACCAATTTATATATACATTGGTGTGCAAATATTAAGAACGAGTCGATTTTTCTAATGTAACCGTGCAAAAGTATTCCAAAAAGGGCACAAATAATACTATACAATCCCTAATACGTAAAAATATAGGGCAAGTAAACAAACTTTCCAAAAAAGAAATCTACGGAATTTAAAGGAACTTTATAGTAAAATTAACTTGGAGAACAATTGGACAGAAGACTAAAACTTCATTGTGATAAATGACCAACTATAAAATTATAGTTTTGAATGTAATGACCCTCAACTGGCGAATAGGATGATCATCTTGTCCCAGTTGTACAGGTATTTACATCGTCGATCCATTCTGAATACAAGATTATCAAACTGCTAAAGCACTACTGTCCATTCTTCTTGTTTAGCCGGTCACAGCTCCATAATCGTTGCTACCGCATGGTTGTATGCTACCAAGCATCTTCCCAGAGTTTCTTATGCATATTTAGTTGGGTGTAGATCCGAGTTGTACTAGATGAGCCGCGCTAGCGCAGTGGTTATGGTCACGAACTCGTGGTCGGAGTGTCATGAGTTCGAATGTAGTTCCACCTTGATGATGATGCACATTAAATTTGTCGAGGCACAAAAGAGTCCCCCGTTTGCGTGGTGGGGTTTCTAAAGATGGGGTTGTTAGCTTAGGTATTATCCTCGTCACTTGACCGAGGTTCAAGGCTGAGAGGTTTGTCGCTAATGGCCCTCATGTTGCTTTGTTTGTGCAACATTATAAGCAGTCATTCATTCACTTGGGGTGCACTAGTAACTGAACCTCCGTGGAAGATGTGATCAGTAAGAGTACAAGTCATGATACCTCTCTTATTGAGATCTCCAATATCTCCAAATTAGTCTCTTTCGATGATGTTGGATTACTTATCACGTGTTCCAGGCTCTCTTTATAAATGTGTATTGTCCAGTATTACTGTCAAACTAAATTTGATACTATTGCTTATATCTATCCATTTCTTTTGTTTCTGGTTCACAGAAATTGTTATCATCGACGATGTTAATGCCAATCATCGTCAATACACGTTACGATAAAGCATGATCTCTGTCATTCAATAGCTTGTGTTTCAGGTGCCTCTTTCACTATCTCCTATTCCCTTTTCACCTATTTAAAAATATAATGGTCATCCTCTGTGCCGTGGTTATTCGTGCATGATTACTGCTGTATCCCTTGTTACCGATCCCAAACTCCGCAGCCACACTAGTCATACTTCAAATTTTCCCCATCTTCCCTTTTTTTCGACCTCTTTTAAGGTCATCCAGATGTCGTCTACTGCAGCGGTCGCTAACCGGTGGTCCGTAGAAAAATTGGGACATTATTTATATTTTTATAAAGATTCAGTTTCAATTATGATGATCAACAAAACGTATCATGGAATATGGATTATACTTCTGAATTTGTGGAATTTTTAGCTACTTTTGCAGGTGTATGTAGCAAAATTTGAAAGTAAGAG
Organism: Trichonephila inaurata madagascariensis; assembly: GCA_019973955.1. Taxonomy (NCBI): domain Eukaryota; kingdom Metazoa; phylum Arthropoda; class Arachnida; order Araneae; family Nephilidae; genus Trichonephila; species Trichonephila inaurata. The sequence goes on along the minus strand of BMAV01009621.1, from coordinate 369,418 downwards.
CTGGCAATCATGGTAAATTAGCGGAATAACGCTTCGATTGGTGGACATTGCTTTGCATTGCTAATTTGTCCTTGTTTTTCGTAAAGTTCGATGGAAATGTGCGTAGAGATGTAAATAAGTAACAATATAGTTATAGTGGTCAGTTATACGAGTAATATATAATAGACCGCCATATAATGGTCTATTATATAAGTGGTTCGTCAAATATAAAATTATACATTTAAAGGTTCACAGAGTTCTAAAAGTTGGAGCAGCGGTCGTCAACTGGTGGTTCGTGAAAACTTTTTGGTGGTCTGCAGAACAATTAAGGCATTATTTATATTTTTATGAAGATTCAGTTTCACAAAAATGACGGTAACAAACATACTATGGAAAATGAATTACACCTTTAAAAAACATTTAGCTACTTTTAGCGAAATTTTTTCTGATTTTAGCTACTTCCTAGTTACCTTTGCAGATTATTTAGAGACGTTTGAAAGTGACAGTAGGCAAACATGGTAAATTGGCGGCATATCACTTAAGTTTGTTGATATTTCTTTGCGTTACTGGTTTGTTTTTTCTTTTCTTGATTTTTCTTTCAATGATATGGAAATGTATATAGAGACGTAAGTAAGGGACGATATTTGTCAATCCTATTAACGGTCTGCCTCATGTAAAATTATGTATTTAGTTGTCTATGAAGCTCTAAAGATTGGGGACCGCTGGTCAACTGGATTGCCTGTTGGATATATGGTACTGAGGCAGCAATTCGACATCGTTAGAATTGATGCATACTGTTCAAATAGCTTTCATAGAAATGCTGAGCATTGATTACCAGCGTGTTTTATACACTTTCGACACTTATCAAGTACATTCTCGATCCGTCCTGCTTGCTCATTCCGCTGATATGCCAATTTCTGAGCCTCGTCTTTTGTTTTTATACACTTAAGTATTAATCACTAACGAGTTATTGCAAACGTTCTAAATTAACAGTACGGTTAATTGAAAATAGAGAGAGTATTTTAAATTAATTAGGGCAGTGAATCGGCATCCAGCTTCATACATCTCAAGAGTTCCATTAAAAGAAAATTAGAAGCTGGATTTTTGCTTTTATATTTTATTCATTAGATAAAGGGGGAAAAACGGGCATATTTAAAAAAAATTTCCCCAATAATCGATAATGAGTTTTAAATTATTGATTTCTAGATGACGCTTTGATATTTAACAATTATAAATACTACGGAAATATATTTTCTAAGGGCGTATTACTTTTGTTTTCTTGTTTCTCTGAAAATTTTACGATAATTTTTTTTTTTTTTTTTCGTATTCATATTTTTGAAATAAATATTATATGAAATATTACGTTTAGTTCTCAGATGAATTATATCTGTATGAAATATACGTGATAAATACGATGAATATAATTGTGATTCATTCACAGAATTATTTGAAATATTTGAGTTCTGCAACAGCAAGGGCAAACTTTTAGTTTACAAATGGTCAAAAAAAAGAGGGGTGGGGAATAGTTGGACAGTATTATTTATTGTAAACCGCTATAAATCCTTTATTTTTCTAATGGGCTGTGGATTGGTGTTTTACCATCGCAGACTTAGTACATTACCCGGAAGCTGGAATCTCTTTTTAGTGCGGCACCATAGAGGCGGATACCGATCGCCGCTAGTAATTTTGACGCCCAGTTTCCTCCCCAGAGGTTGGCACCTGAACTCAGACGATGCGAACATGTACTAGGATTTAATTTTGCCTAGAGCACCCAAGCCAAAAAGACACTCTAGGGATCTTTTACATGCCGTATAATCATGCGATATGGCCGCTGTCGATTTTTTGCATCATAAAAATTCACTGGAGTCGAACCCCCAACCTTGGGTGCAGAAAGCCAGAGACAAACCATCCTCACCATTCAGTCGGCCGCCATAAAGACTTAATATTATATATTTCGAAACCTTTTTTGAAATACTAATGCAATAAATGAAGCTAAAGGGCTTTTTTTTTTGTTGAATTTGTTTCATTTCAGAAAAAAAAATTAGTAAAATGAATATTTTTTTTCAACTTGAATATTAAAACAAATAAGCATATTTAAAAAATCCATGCATGTTTATAAGGCTAGTTTCTTTAAGTATGCATTCAAACGTAAGTAATTCATATAAGGTACTTAAATAATTCATATAAAAATCCTCATTATTATGTCTTGCAAATACAAAATATTCAAAATTCTGTAAAAATGTTTAAATTTGCAAAAAAAAAAAAAAAAAAAAAAAGCATGCCATGAAGGATTTTTTGAAAGGAATATTGAAATTGAAATTTTCTATAATAATGTCTATAAAATCTGTTTTAGATGGAGAGAAAGAGCGAATGGAATCTCTAGGCTCTTGGTATTTGCTCAACACTTCACTTCAAGCTTGCATTTTACCCTTTTTTTTATGTCTTTTGAAGCGCATTTTGATGTTTCAAAAGATAGGGTTGTTTTTGTCTGAAGTATATTTTTAATTAGTTTATTCCATTTTTACGTTTCATAAAATAGATCTTTTTAAATGATGAAAAGGCATATTTTATTGCTAATTTTAAACTCTCGCTTAAGGAGTTTGTTTTTAAACAAAAAAAAAGTAGACATGCTGTGGAAATTTTGTTTTTACCGTTCAACCATGGCTGAAATTGTCTTAATTGGTTTTTATGTGTGTGGCATTATTCAAATTTTTTCTTTAAAAAAATGTTTTCTAAACCTCTTATTTTAGATCCTTTATTCCAAAATAAAATTCAGAATTAAATTAGTTTGCTACTAATTTTATGTGAAATAAAAAGGAAATTGTGTTCAGGTTTTTCATAATTACTTTTTTCGTATTTATTTTTTTTTTATTTCTAAAGCATCTGAAAATTGAATCGTGATCTAATTTAATTTATAAAAATTCTGGAGACCTATTTCTTGTTGAATTAATTATATTTAATGCAGTTTGAATTAGCAAACATATATGAAATTGTTTAATGAAATTACGGATTTTTTTTTAATTTATATATTTATGTTTTGTCCAGAAGAAAAGAGACTCACTCGTCACGAGATCTTCGGAACTATTAGACCTACGGACTTGAAATTTGGTAGGCATGTTTATTTTATTGAATAGAGTTCCGCTGAGAAAGGTTTTGTGAAAATTGATTCCCACAGCAGTGTAAGAGATAATATTTGTGTATATATCTGACTTAGATAATATTTATATATTGACTGACTGTGATGAACTCGAAAAAATACCGGATAATTCACTATATTTATATATCTGACCGCTGTTTTATATTTGCTAAATAGGAGTCTAATTTACAATTCTTTAGAATTATTAAAATCATTGGAAAATAAACTATGATTCCTTCTGTTTCTAGTATAACTTAAATTTTTATTTTAATTAAATTAGAAATATTTTAAGAATCTAACGAATGCATTACTTAAAGGTAAAAATGTTAACTTAAAATCGCAATTTCTGAAAAGTGAAAATTACAATACATAAAAAAAAATAATAATAAAAATAAATAAAACTTTTAAAAATTGAAAATTTTATTTATTTTATAAATTTGAAATTTCGCTCATATATTAATACTATATATAAATAAATATTTCAATGAATAATTTTGTGTGTGTGGCAAAGAAGCTATTCAAAAAACATTTACGGGTGAAAAATTTACGATTGAAAACTTTTCCAATGTGTACCTCTATTTAAATTTAAAAAAAAAAATCTACTTAATTTTTTTAGAAAAATTATCTTATTGAAATAATAATAATGACGCAATAAATACATATAAAAAATATGGGGACATTATGACCAGTCAATGTTTTGAAAATATTCTTTAAATTTGGTCCTTTCAAACGTTACGGTCATAGTGAAAATGTTACAAGAGTCTTAATGTTTTTTTTTTTTTTTTACATATTATTTTTACTGCTTTTAAAGAGATTCAATGTATTCTTTGCTTGAATTTTTCACCAACATATGCATCTTGTAAAAGCAGAATTTGATGTATTTGTATCAGTTTCTCCTTTTAGTAGTGAAAAACTGACAAAGAAAATATATAAGAAATTCATCGTATGCGGAAGCTAGATAATAAACACACAAAATAAGATGTCTCATGTATCAAACTGCGATATTATACAACGATGAGTGTCAAAACCATTTCATCTCGAATGGAAAATGAGAACCAACTTCATTTTATGAATAAACCGGCAGCACTGCCAAGAATCCAAAGCGGAGAAAAAAAGCTGTAGCCGTGAAAATTTCCAAAAATATTCCACTTATTCAAACATTTCCCTGGATTTGTTATAATTCCAGCTATTTGCTTCAGTTTACATCCCTTTTTTCTGCTCTCTCCTTTTTTTTTTCCCCCTTTAATTTTCTCCTTACCTCCATCTCATAAGCTACAGTTGTTTCATTGGCATCTTGCCCTAGGAGACTCGTCCAAGTGACGTTCGTGAAGTTGCACTTTTGATAGAGCTATATCGCTGAGTGTTGACTTGAAAGCAGTTTAAATAAAACTGTCTAAGGTCTGGGTACAAGGCATTCATTAGAGAGAGAGGGTTCCGTTTTTTTCCTATATTTACTTATTTACTTTTTCGTTCTGCTATATTTACAGCTCCACGTACTATATTTGTCTTGATGCATAGGTGGCTGTCGTTATTTATGCCTACGCACAAGATTTGTGGCGGAAATGATATAATTTTTCTAGAATGTGTGTGGCGAAAGAGTTTCTCTATCAAGGTTTTTACCCCTTTTACTTGTATTTTTTTGCTAAGAACCGTTATGAGTTTTGGAAGTAAAACAACACACACATAAGGAACAATGAACTGTATCCTGAATTCGAATACAGTAGAACGTCGTTTATCCGAACGTTTATTATACGGAACGTCAAATATCCGGACCAGTTTTTTCAGAGACCTTGCAGCGAAAAAACGAAGGTGTACAATGGTACAGCAAAAAATAAGTGATTCTTTTCCACATTAAAGATAAAATTGCGACATGTTGTACCTATTTTGCTTTTTCTTCAAGCACATTTCCCGCATGTGATGACTTTCAATATTCGTACAATGTTGGGTTTCATATACTGCATGGATCGCATTCAGTTTTCGGTGTCCGGTTCCAATTGATTCGGATAAACGACGTTCTACTGTAGTTAGTTTTAAGCGTATCGAAGGATATTCAATTCGAACATTAATACACCAAAAAACTACTCAATTTTCTTTTTGATAGATTACAATTAGTCTTATTCTTTGGATTGAAATAAAAATCTCGATTCCTTTTCGAAATGAACTGTATTTTGAGTTCGATGGGTGGCCGCGATAACCTAGTGGTCAAGGTCACGGACTCATGGCTGGCGTATCATGAGTTCGAGTCTAATGACGGTGAAGACCCGCCGTGTAGAGGGGCCACTTCCACGTTAAATCTTTCGAGGTTCAAACGTCCTTACATCGGTGTGGTGCTAAAGTTAGGAAAGTGGATGCCAGCACAGGTGTTATCCTCTTCACTTCAAAATAACGAGGTCCGTCGCCAATAGCCCTTGTGCAGGTTTACAGTGCGACATAAATACTACTATATCTCTCTCTGAGTTCGATTGATTGTTTATTAACAATTAGTGACGAGGACGGCACCTGAGCAGGGACCGCCCTCTCGAGGTTACGACACTACACCAACTGGAAGACTTTGAGCCACTACAGATTAACGTGCATCAGCCCCTGTACACGACGAGTCTTCAGTAACACTAGGGCTCGAATTCATGACACACTGACCACGAGCTCGTGACCATAACTACTAGGCTATTTTGGTCAGCCAATATGATGCACCGCTCTAAACTTCCACACCTTGCTAACGTGAGGTCTTTGAGCCTCAATAAATTTAACATGCATCAACCTCTCTACTCAGTAGGTCTTCAGTGATACCAGGACTCAACAGATACAACCCTTACCACGAATTTTCGACTCTGACCATTCGGCTACCTCGACCATTTTTAATTCGAATAGTTCCGAGCAACTCGTTCTTCCAATGGGAGACGAGCAGCCGACCAATAGGGAGACGAGCTCTCCCGCCTTCTGATTGCATCTTTTTCCTAACGATTATTTTTGTTACCCCAACTTTTTCCCGCCATTTCGCCCCACTGCGAGATCTCGCCCGCTGATTGGTCGGACGAGTCTCCTACAAAGATTTTCGGCCGTATCGACGGCCACCCCGCACCGGCTCGTCGGGGTTTCTTTCTAGCGCTTTTGCAGCTCAATGATTTTTCACCTTGATAATCCAATACTTAACCTAGCTTTTCATACTTTAAATCTTAAAAGGGCAAGTTAAGAAACTAATGCTATCCCCCAATTGTTATGATAGGAGAGTTAGATCTCTCACAGAGAGATCGGGCGCTCCATACAATCTGTCAACATCTTTTAAACGAGTCGAGGAATACTTTAGATAAAGGACAATAAAATACAAATATCAGACTATCTTTCTGATAAATTTTATAATAATAATAATATAAATATATAATATAAATAATGTAAAATAAGTTTTATTCTTTGGGATAATATATGAATTTTAATTGCATTTCGCAACAACCGTCAAAATATCAGTTCCGTTTTCGTCAAGTTTTTTATTTATTTATTTATTGATTAAAAAATGTATACAATAGTCTTTCAGAAATTTTGACAGATGCTGTTTTCCAGTGACATACTGTCTATTGTTTCGTTATGCATCGTCTGCATTTCGCTTTTTTTTTTTTTACAAAATTATGAAGTGAAATTATCGGAAGGAGGTATGGCATAATTTGTTTGTCGTTAAACCACATTCTTTTTATCTTCATGATATTTCATTTACAGACAGTATATTGTACTTTTTTTTTTTCAAAAAATAAATTATTCTTTAAAACATTGATCCTCTTGCGTTAAAAAAAATATTTATTGTAACAAATATTGTGAAAAATATAATAACATACTATTTGTTTTTTCTGCTTAAAAATTAAAATACGAAATTATTCTATAAATTCAGTTATATAATTATGATAAACTGTATCATGCGTCCACATTTTCATAAATTTATTAACTTTGTAAAGAACAAAATTTAGCCTAAACCATTTCATGATTCCAAGCAGAGCGTTTTTGAATTAATGTTTGCGATAAATGGTTGCCCAATCGGTAACATTTTTTATATGAAGAAATTTCCTCGATTATATATATATATATATATATATATAAATAATTTTTATATGCTATGTTTAAGAGACAAAAATTGTTTGGATACAAAGAATTAAAATAATTGAAATTTAAGAAACAAAAAAAAAAAGAGGTGGATGCTACAGTTTTTATAAAAATTGCAGACTGAGGACTGCTTTTTTTTATTAAAAGAGTGGGGTTTAACCAGTTTAGTGGTTAATTATGGTATTATGGATATTTTTTAAACAGCTAACCTTTCCCCACCCTTCCCTATTCTGATTATTTTGTAAACTAATACATACAGTGTATATTTTGTAGAATGATCAATTTTTTTCTCTGATTATTTTTGATTAATGAGGCTTTCATACAGTCATTCATAAAGAAAATGTCGTTCAAAACTATCCAAATCATATTTCGACATTTTTTTACTGTTTCTTTTTGCTTCATTAGTAAGCATTTACTACGACTCTAAGGAATCGCAATATCCGCTGCATCGGATCTTAATACTTCAAAGTTTCGATTTTCTCAGCGATGAAGATAATTGGCCATTTTTACTCCTTTCGTACCGCAATCGTGGCTCCTTGCCGAAATTGGCTTATTAGAAGAAAGAAAGAGATGTACTTGATTCCTTTTATTTTCAATGCATTGTGGGTAGAGCTTTTTGATAGCGCGAAAAAAAAATCCGTTAAGTCGATTTGTTGTAGTCCGAATTAAAAATAAATCTCTGTATGTTAACCGAATTAAACGCGTTGGTTTGAAAATAGTCAGTTTTGAGATATCTCAAATAATATATTTAAAATTAAACATTGCATTTTTTTAAAAAAAATTATTCTGTCGAAGCAGATTTTTCCTTTAGCTCTTGTAGTTTTATCTTCTAAGAAATTCACTTTATTAGCGATAAGGTGTTATCCAATCCTGGTGTATGCTCAGAAAATTATAATTGGAATAAAAAGTATCCAAATAATGTTCTGTTTTATCATCTGTCAAAGAAAAAATCGCGAATTCAAATGATTGAAAGTTTTTTAAAAAAGGAACCATTTATTTTTTTATGTCGACAGTTTTCTGGCCGTAATAATTGCAAATCCGATTCACTCTTCTGCAATTTATTCAGTCGAATATGCTTATGCAATTGTAATAGCATGATTTTTGCGTCGCTATTCAAAATATACGAAAAGTTACTTCTGAATCAATCTAAGGAAGGTGTATGAGAAAATGAATAATATATGTATATATATAAACTTTTAAAGCAAATATTTCTTAAAAAGTAATTAAACATTGTTTGAGGTCAATAGAGTTCAACCAAAATGTCGATCGATTTTTCGAGAACTATCCGAATGAAAGGAACGGGACGCAAAGTTTTAAAACTCGAAATTGAGTTCTAAGAAATTAAAAAAAAAAACCAATGATATTTTTAAAGAAACACTCTAGTTTACTGGAATTTAAATCCATTATATGTTCAATATTTATTTTTAACTTTTACATTTTAAAAAAAAATTTTTTAAAAAGTTTAGAACAAATTAAGCCTAATTCGAATTTTGCTTCTGAAAAACTCTTTATTTTCTGTTCGATTTATTAATCATTTTTTTTTAACGTCCCACAACAATCTTAATACTTTGATGTCTTGTAAAAAAGGGGGAAAGTTGCACTGCATACAACTTTTTCTTCTGAGGGGTTAAAAATTACATAAATGGAACAAGTTTATTCCACAACTGATTAATCGCAAGCCTCAAATAAATCTCATAAAAAAATCCTTCACCACAATTAAATTTACTCAAATCAAACAATCCCCCCAGTTTGCCTTTCGGGATGGGTCAGAAGTTCCATTAGTCCCTTTCCACCCCACCAGTGACTCGGGATAGGGGATCCGCCGCGCCGCGGCGCACCTTCGCTCTGTCGATGCTCGCCACACCAGCAGAGGGAAAAGTACAGCGGCGGCCGAACACTGGATGAGAGGCAACTCGACCTCCAAACGTTCGCTTTATTATTTGCCTCCCAAACAATCCCCGACTATGCTGCGATGCGACTGCACCCTACCCGCCAACTGCGTTAGGATGGCCGCCTACATCAGCAGCGAGGAGCGGGCATGAAGGATCGGATGATTATGCGTCGCCCACCCCTCACCTGATTGTGTATGTGAGAGCGGGGGCCAAAAAAAAAAAAAAAGAGGTAGAGCAGGACACAGTACCCCACCACACCACACAAGATAAAGAGGCAAATGAAATTAGTAAAATGAAAAACTGGTGTGGGAAAAAATGAAAACTGCCTTCGTGGTTATCGATTGTAAGAAGGATGGATAACGCTCGGATTACTCTCGGATGGAATTGACTGCTGGAGTCCTGAACTCACCAGTATAGGATTGCTATATGAATCTGGAGTTGGTGGTGATCTGCTTTTTGTTGTTGTGCGAGGTTGTGACAGTTGATGCGAGTGAGTTGACCTTACCTGTCGCAGTTTGTAACAGCCTCCATGGAGAGTGGTACTCCCAACATTACAGACAACGAATTAGGTAAGCCTCTCTACATTGGTCCTCGATTGGTCATTTGAATTCCAAAAAAATCAATAAATTCGTAGAGTAACGTATAAAAAAATATTATTAATTATTTAACACTATTGAGCGCATTTTACTACCTTAAGAGATAGTTATGAAAGTAGTTAAGTGCCTTTAAAATTGTATAAATATTTTATCTGATTAATTTCACAGATTAATTTTTTTTCTGTTATAAAATATTTAATATTATTACAAATTATAATACAGATAATACTATAGAATAATTCGATTTGTCAATGATTGCGTGTTTAAACATTAAACAGTTTTTCAAATAATCTAAATTCGAATTGTTATGAAATTTCTCAATAAGCTTGAAGAAGCTCTTAATATTTGACAAACGTAGTGTTTGATTTAAATTTATTTGAAATAAATAGTTCCCTTTTAATAGAATAATATTTTGCGGATACCTACAAACGCATAAGAATACTTTTTTTCATTTATAGATTTAAAATAAGATGCATGTAAAATCAAACATATATTTTCCAATGAAACTTGTTCTTAAACTTCTAACTTCTCAACGAAGTTCCGATTAAAATTAAAAAATCGATTGTTTATCGTTTGTCCAGTATCTAAAATGAAGATAAAGAAGACCTGTTAAATTAAAAGAATTTAATCTGAAGAATTTAAAAAATATACATTCTTTTAAGTAATTTTTTTTTAGTTTTCCTTATATTTTTATATGATTCAATCATCTATCTCGAGTTTTCTTTTTCATTCAAATTTAGCTATAATTATCCATATCATAAGTTCGAAAATCGAATGGTGTAAGTAAGTTTTGGAAATAAGGAAAACTTTATAAAAACTTTTTTTCCCCTCCTGGAATTATTTGTTAAAACATTTTATCTCACACGTGACCTCTACATTTAACTTTTTTTTTTATGAGGGTTTTATATTTTCTCCTTGTATTTCACCTTATTCTTCAATGGGGCAAAGTCATATAATTTTTAAAAATTTTAAAATTGCCTTGAAAAAAAAATTTTTTTAAACATTTTTAATTGACATATATCTTTGTTATAGATAGATTTGAAAATATTTTTAAAAATATTTTCCAATTTTATTCATTTAATTACAATAAATAAGACAAATCTTCTTCATTATCCTTTTTATTCAGTAATTTCACTCGACACACACACGCACAAAAGTTAATATTAAATCTGAACAATGTTAATGATTGCTTTTAAAGAATTAAACTTAAAAAGAGTTTAAAAATTAACGTTATATATGCGTAAGAAATTGATGACGTAATCTCAGGTTTGTTGAAGAAACTAATATTTTTAACTTCTGTCTCATAATGCTAAACATTATTCTATTCTCTAATTAGCTATTTTATGCTAAATATCGTTGTATTCTCTCATGAAATATTTTTCCTGCAACTTATAATGAATTGTAGAAGTTGAAATACTTAAATGGAACATTTATGCACTGTTAACTATTTTTAATTGATGCTCAGCCGATTTGAAAATCCATATTTTGTTTTAGATTTTACGCGATTTCCTACGGTATTTTTAATTAATTTACAAATCTATAAAACACTTTTATCTTCAACTATTGTAAGGAAAACGCATAAATTATTTCTTTTTTTGGAAAAATATTTCTGACACTTTTTTTATCGTTAATGTTTGACTAAAAAAAGTAAATGTCTCGTTACATTTAATTTGATTTCATTATTTTTATGTTTTTAAGTTGGTTTTACTTTATATTAATAACCTTGAACAATTTCATAGTTTTTTTACATTTAAAGTTAAATTTATTAAACAATTTTGAAGAAAAAAAAGAATCTTTTTAACTTTTATGAATGATTTTTTTCTTTTTGATACAACAATTGCATTTTTATCATTTTACGAAAACAAGAAATAATTCTGATTTTCATAATTCATTAATAAATTATTCATTATATATATATATTTGTGAATAAAACTATGTAAATTTTACTGCGCAAGTTGCCTTAAAAATGAAGATTAAATAAAAATAGTTTTTGATAAAATTGTTATCCGCAAAAATATTTTCGATATTGTGTTTTTAGACAGAAATGTGTAGGTTTATTAAATGAAAACTTTTAACAGAATAATTTAGGATATTTGTAGCGCGAAATTTTTTTTAGATCTGCACAATTTTTCATAAAAAAGTATTATACTTCAAACAATATTTCAATGGTTGCTATTATTTTTAAACTGAATAAATTATTTTACGTTTAGCATTCAACATGATAATTTTTTTGGGGGGAGGGTAATTTTTAATTAGATAAAAAAAATTTACTTTTAAAATAAATCAATATTTGGAAATTCAATCAAAGGTTATGAAACCTTTTTTGTCTTTTCAAGAAAATTTTTATGGTTCTGATATTTTGAAGACTACATTTTTTTTTCACTGAAAAAAACAACATATATTTTCACTAATAGATTACACATCATGTTCATGAAAATTCATCAAAATCTTTACAACTTTTTCTGACAAAAAGTTTCCTTTATTAATTTAATATTCAAAAAAGATTGCATTTGAAGTTGTTATTATTTATTCCATCTGACATCACACACAGCTTACACAATCCTTCGTGTTAAGTCTTACTGGAACCTATTCAAAACTCAACCTAAATCTGTGGATGCTGCTTAACACAATTTAATTTATTTAAATCGTTCGTGTTATTCATTGAAGATGCATCCATTTACTAATTACATCATGAAAAATTTAAATTAAAGTATTTTCCTTTATAGTCAGAATTGCTTTTCAACATTTATTTCTCTTTTGATGTTCAGTTTACAACAGTAACAGTATACAGCAGTTCAATCAATATTCCGTTTAGTTTTCCCGAGTCCGAAAAGAACTAAGTTTATTATTATGGCAACGAAAATATAAATTGCGCCTGTCATATTCCATAAAAGTATCATATTCATCATGAATTGTGACACTTTGTATTGACCCCGTGCTAAATTACGATGTTGAGGAATGAAATGGTAAACTCATAAAACGCGACAGTTTTCGCGACGTTTGTATTTATCTGTGAACAGTAATTTTATTAAATTATAGGTTTGAAAAAACTCACGTGATGTCCATTCAACCATGAAAGTTTCTGTTGATGTGGCTTTTTTTTTCTGCTGTTAAATCCGCATATGCTGTTTATCCCCCTTTTTTGTTGTGTAGTAAATTATTTATTTATGGAGCTAATTTATTTCGTCTCGCTCAATACTTTAATTATTAACAATCGAATGCAGTTTGCTGAGGAAAATTGGTAATATTATGAAGAATTTAAAGTGATGTGCTTCATATTTTTAATGTTTATTCAATTCCTACTATTAGTTCACAATCTCCCTATATCTTGTTCAAATTTTTATTTAATAAAATACATTCTAAAGCTCTCATTTGAGCTGAAATTTTATATACACAATTATTTTGGATGACAATACGGTAATTTAATTGTAATTAATAAAAATTAACTGATTAAAATTAATTATTCAAATAATTATAAATACAGCCACGTTGGCATCATTTCTGGCGACTCAGCGACCATTTTGGCGAACTTTAAAACTTTGGCGTCAAAACTTTCAAAGGTTATTTTTCCCCTTACATTTTAAAGCGCTCATTGGGGCTGCAATTTTCTATACATTATTGTTTGGGGTGACAATACGATAATTGAATTATAATTAATTAAAATTAATTGGCCGAAACTAATTGTTTAAAGAAATACCGAAACAGCCACGTTGGCTTCATTTTTAGCGACTTGGGTCAAAACTTTAAAAGACTTTTTTCTCACGTTTTAAACTGAAATATTATATACACGATTGTTTTGGATGACAATGCGATACTTTAGTGATAATTAATAAAAATTAATTGCCACTTAATATTGTGTGATTCTGTCATATGTGTATATACATATTTATATTAATTGTAATTATTTAATAAAAAGTAACTAAAAAATTTTTTCTCTGTTGACCTAAATAGGAATGACTTTAAAATTTTTCTTTTATATTACTTGTTATTGGTTTCAATTTGTTTAGGAAACAGTTGTAATTTTATCATTTACATAGAGATTGATTTTAGTGGTTCTAAGCAGTAAGAAAATGTATTTAAATTAAGATTTTTTAAAGCAAAAATATACATTAAAATACCAGAAATTTGAATCAACATTTACATTTTTTAGATCCTTCCAGTCATTTATATCTATTTTGATATGTATTTTAAGAAATTTAACATTATTTCTTTCGTGGTTTTATATATGCTTATTTTTCAAAATTATCATTTAAAGGTTTTCCAAAATCCTTCAGAGAAACTGATGCCACTAAATTTATTAAATACATAATCATATTTCATATTGATAATATATATATCATGTTGCATAAAATATGTTTATGTAAATATGCTTTGTTATAACAAATAATTTTAATTTTAAAGACTTCTATTATTATAGGTTTATTTATAATGCGAAAAAAACCTGAAATTCACTTCTGAATTAATGCTTTATATTTATTAAAATATAATGGCGCCAATGTTTTTAAATAATGTTAAGAAACTATATTTTCGAAAAAAAAATAATTTATATAAATTGTTTTATAACTATGGGGATGTGAGAAGTAATTTTGGGGAACTTAATCAAAAATCAATCTTCAAAAAGACAGTGGAAAAAATAATTTTGAAATAAATCAAAGAAAAATGATAATATATTTTTAAATAGATCTTTAACCGAATTATTAAATTTTTAAAAAATAAAATATGTGTTTATATTAAAACTTCGTTCATTTTCAAAAAGAAAAAAAAAGATAACTGTAACTTACGTATTTAATTGGAAATAAGTAGAAAATGCTCTTTGGAGGCTTTTTTGGTGTTAAGTTTGGCAGACGTTATTTTAAACTAAAAGAAAAAAAAAAGGATTCTTTTCATTTCTTAAAATAGTAAGATATTCTTCATTTTTTATTCAATTGATT